>OX463838.1:30154935-30280800 GCA_949825065.1 Odontocerum albicorne
GTGCATTAGAAAAACAATACATAGGATTCTGATAATATATTTATTTTTTTCTTTGAAATAAAATAATTTAAATGTGTGTTTTTTATTAAATCGCAAAAATTACTTATTGCCACATTTAATAAATATACAGAAGATGAAAACCGAAGTTATTTATTCATTTCACGTTTTCCACATTAATTCAAAATCATTCAACAAATCGCTTTTATATAAACACGAGTTCACAGGTCACTGAAATATTTAGGTTAACAACTTTTAAATTAAGTTTCTAAATAAAGGCACATGCAATACAATATCAAAACATTCCTGCTTACCTCGTTAGTGATTCGATAAATCCATTATAACTAATAAAAATAATTAAAAACAGGAGTTCGTAAAGTTTGTCGCAAATATATAAAATTTCGTATCACACAAATCGTCGCATTGAACACATTCACTATCGAAGAAATTACAATAACAATCAAATGAAGATGTCAAAGCCTAATGGTGCGAGATGCGAGGACAGAGGACAGATATCACTGCCTCTTGCAGAGGTTCAGTCTCGCAGGTCGAGAGTTGCTGATGCTTATATAAGCTGGCGAGGATTTAAACATGTGGTAGGCACTGCTGATGCCGCTGTACCACTACGCAATCTTTCCGTGTATGTGTAAACACATACAAAAACACCTGCATGGATCACTTTCAGTTTCATCTGCCCATTGACACGAGATAAAGCTTTTCGTGCGTATTAATATTTTATATGTTGAGCAAATCAATTGTTTCGCGATGGCCATTGCAGGTCAATCTTTGGCAATTATCAAATACCTCCTTATTATGAAACTGACCGATAAGGTGGAAGTTCAAAGCCTGGTTGCTTAAATCTTGCATATTTTCTACCATTTTTGAAATAATTATTGTAATGTAGCAGTAGGCTATGCATTTTATAACGTTTCAACGAATTATCTTCATCGATTGTGGTTTGAATTGATTTAAGAATTATTCATTCAAATGTATAATATTTTAATTAAAACTCACAATGTTAAAAGTGTAAAGGTAGGATAAACCGACCTCTGAGACTGAGTTGGTAAGACATCTGTCTTTCAACTTGGGGGTTACGGGTTCATTTCCAGTTGGAATACAATTTTTTTAAAGAAAGAGTTACAGTCTGGTTTTTTGGTATGTTGAACGAGATAACCACATGGCAAAAACCCCGCCTAGGTTCTTTTCTATAGAACGAAATTGTAATCTATCTATCTATCTATCTATATAAATAAAAATGTAAATGTTCGTATATAGAAAATGTCTAATCTAGGAAAGTTCTCTACCGATCGCTTTGAAATTTCGACAAAAGTTGGCATTCGTATACAGAAATGTTTATGTATTTTTATTTATATATCGGTGTATATAAAAAAGTTTAGAAATCCGAAAAAATAACGTTTGCGCCTCCTGCAGCGACGCGGACGAACTAAACTTTGACAGTTATGTCACATTGAATTTTCGGCTTTTCTTATATACTATAATATATTAAAAATATTATTTGATTGTATTATTAATTAATTATATTATAATAAATTATCTTTATCTATATAAATAAAAATGTAAATGTTCGTTAATTGAAGATAGCTAATCTCCGGAAGTTCTCTACCGATCGCTTTGAAATTTTGAGTAAAGTTGATATTCGTCAACGGAAATGTTTTTTCATTTTTATATATATATATATATAATATATATATATATATATATATATATATATATATATATATATATATATATATATATATATATATATATAATATATATATATATATATATATATATTATATATATATATATATATATATATATATATATATATATATAAATCAGTGTATATAATAAAATTTTTAATTAAGAGATGAATATTTACGCGAACCTGTCTTTCGACATGTAAATTTGAGCTGTCAAATTTTATTTTCGGCGTTTCGGAATTTACGATCATTTAATCTTCTTAAATAAATCTATATAAATTATAAATAAATTATTTAATAATTTTATGTTTAATAAAAATTGAATCATTAATTTTATAAATAATAGAATTTTTTTATGTATTACGTACCTTTATAAGTCGAGACACGAAACAATTGCGATCTGTTTTACCGACGGTGATCTCACTGAGCAATTAAATTACGTATTGCTCTCTGAGATCGCGATTTTGGAGAAGTATTGACTTGTGATCATATTTACGTTTAATATATATAAAATTTTAGTTATATAGATAAGATAATAGATAATGGACTTCAATAAATGTGGTAAGTTATTGATATTATATTTAAATTAAAAAATATGAAGTAAAATCGTTCATTTAAAAAAAATACTAATTACGAACATTTAATTAAAACGTCACTAAATATTATTTGGCAGAATTTGATTGTATCTCTGTTTATATTTCAAAATCTATCAAATCGTATGTAGTAATGGAGTTTGCAGCCAACAACGTAGCTTTTTCAGCCCAGCACATCGTATTGGGGCAAATTATTCAACTGTAAAATGGTAAGCTGTTGATTTTTTTATAAATCGAAAAATTGTTTTCTCTAAACTGACGGTTTAATTACTAATTTTTATTATACTGACTTTCTAATGTATTGTATGAATGAAAATTAAAACAAACTTTTACGCTGCTCAGTTCCTTTTTTAATGTTTCACAATTTTATATGTTTTAACTTTCTTTTTTCTTACTGAACGTTGTTACATAAATAAATAAATAAATAATAGGTTTATTGATAGCAGCATAGTATGTCCAGATTATATTTAAATAACACTTTTAAAACACATAAATTGCAGATAATACATTATATACAGAAGCTATCAAAAGGTCTGGGCTCATCTAATAGCATCCCTTCAGCCAAGATACACCCCACCAATATAGGGCGAACCCAGCCACGGGGACACCAGATGTTTTGCAGCCCACACCCTAGCTTTTTCAGCCCAGCACATCGTATTGGGGCAAATTTGTCAACTGTAAAATGGTAAGCTGTTGATTTTTTTTATAAATCGAAAAATTGTTTTCTCTAAACTGACGTTTTAATTACAAATTTTTATTATACTGACTTTCTAATGTATTGTATGAATGAAAATTAAAACAAACTTTTACGCTGCTCAGTTCCTTTTTTAATGTTTCACAATTTTATATGTTTTAACTTTCTTTTTTCTTACTGAACGTTGTTACATAAATAAATAATAGGTTTATTGATAGCAGCATAGTATGTCCAGATTATATTTAAATAACACTTTTAAAACACATAAATTGCAGATAATACATTATATACAGAAGCTATCAAAAGCTCTGGGCTCATCTAATAGCATCCCTTCGGCCAAGATACACCCCACCAATATAGGGCGAACCCAGCCACGGGGACACCAGATGTTTTGCAGCCCACACCCTAGCTTTTTCAGCCCAGCACATCGTATTGGGGCAAATTTGTCAACTGTAAAATGGTAAGCTGTTGATTTTTTTTATAAATCGAAAAATTGTTTTCTCTAAACTGACGTTTTAATTACAAATTTTTATTATACTGACTTTCTAATGTATTGTATGAATGAAAATTAAAACAAACTTTTACGCTGCTCAGTTCCTTTTTTAATGTTTCACAATTTTATATGTTTTAACTTTCTTTTTTCTTACTGAACGTTGTTACATAAATAAATAATAGGTTTATTGATAGCAGCATAGTATGTCCAGATTATATTTAAATAACACTTTTAAAACACATAAATTGCAGATAATACATTATATACAGAAGCTATCAAAAGCTCTGGGCTCATCTAATAGCATCCCTTCGGCCAAGATACACCCCACCAATATAGGGCGAACCCAGCCACGGGGACACCAGATGTTTTGCAGCCCACACCCTAGCTTTTTCAGCCCAGCACATCGTATTGGGGCAAATTTGTCAACTGTAAAATGGTAAGCTGTTGATTTTTTTTATAAATCGAAAAATTGTTTTCTCTAAACTGACGTTTTAATTACAAATTTTTATTATACTGACTTTCTAATGTATTGTATGAATGAAAATTAAAACAAACTTTTACGCTGCTCAGTTCCTTTTTTAATGTTTCACAATTTTATATGTTTTAACTTTCTTTTTTCTTACTGAACGTTGTTACATAAATAAATAAATAAACAATAGGTTTATTGATAGCAGCATAGTATGTCCAGATTATATTTAAATAACAGTTTTAAAACACATAAATTGCAGATAATACATTATATACAGAAGCTATCAAAAGGTCTGGGCTCATCTAATAGCATCCCTTCGGCCAAGATACACCCCACCAATATAGGGCGAACCCAGCCACGGGGACACCAGATGTTTTGCAGCCCACACCCTAGCTTTTTCAGCCCAGCACATCGTATTGGGGCAAATTTGTCAACTGTAAAATGGTAAGCTGTTGATTTTTTTTATAAATCGAAAAATTGTTTTCTCTAAACTGACGTTTTAATTACAAATTTTTATTATACTGACTTTCTAATGTATTGTATGAATGAAAATTAAAACAAACTTTTACGCTGCTCAGTTCCTTTTTTAATGTTTCACAATTTTATATGTTTTAACTTTCTTTTTTCTTACTGAACGTTGTTACATAAATAAATAAATAAATAATAGGTTTATTGATAGCAGCATAGGATGTCCAGATTATATTTAAATAACACTTTTAAAACACATAAATTGCAGATAATACATTATATACAGAAGCTATCAAAAGGTCTGGGCTCATCTAATAGCATCCCTTCAGCCAAGATACACCCCACCAATATAGGGCGAACCCAGCCACGGGGACAACAGATGTTTTGCAGCCCACGGCCTAGATGCACTGTGAATTAATACTAATTACGAACATTTTATTAAAACGTCACTAAATATTATTTGACAATTTAATTGTATCTTTGTTTATATTTCAAAATCTATCAAATCGTATGTAGTAATGGAGATTTGTAACAATGTCAATATTGTTAGTTTTTTGTAATGTATTTACCTAAATAACTTGCTATTTATTAGAATCGATCCCCTTATATTAAAGTCGATAAAATAATTAAAATTACTGAACGTCGTTAGATCGTTGTATTGGGGCAAATTTGTCAACCGTCTTAGGACTCATTTGCGAGATGCAGTTGTAAATGACGGTAATAGAACTAAGGTTGGAAGATTATAACTTCTGCAATTTAGTGACGTTAAAAGAGGAATTGTTTGAAAAAGTATTTCCCTATATTCAAATCAATTATAAGAATCACGATTGGCTAAGTGAGCTATTGTTGGCGGCAAGAACAAAGATGTATCCGAACTTAACAATATTATTGAGTTCGTTTTTTAATGTTTCGCAATTTTATATGTTTTTGTTATAACTATTTTTCTTCTTTTTCAGTGCAATCGATCTTTGATTTGAATTTAAATCATATCGTGAATTGACCTCTTGGAGTGACGCGATCATTTGCAAGCACGGTGATAAACGCGACAGACTGAGAGTGCCTGAAAGACATCAAAAATATTGTATACCCAGATTGTATACAAGACATCAAAAATATTGTATACAAGACATCAAAAATATTGTATACGCATTGTGAAATGAAACACAATTGAAACGTGTGCTTTCTCTTTTCTTTCTTTTCCATTTAACCAGACTGAGCCACAGCAACGCGTGGCTGGGTACAGCTAGTCTATATAAATAAAAATGTAAATGTTCGTAAATTAAAAATGTCTAATCTCCAAAAGTTCTCTACCGATTGCTTTGAAATTTTGACAAAAGTTGGCATTCGTATACGAAAATGTTTATATATATTTTTTTATATACCATTACATACAAAAAAAGTATATAAAACAGAGGAAATAAGGGTTTGCGCCCCCTTCAGCGACAAACGCGAACTAAACAATTCTCACTGACAGTTGTTATGTCACATTGCATTTTAGACATTTCAGATTATTTAATTTCGTTTTTGAACTGTTTGTCTTATTTTTCATTGCTTTGAAATTTTGACGAAAGGTTGCATTAGTATATAAGCATGTTAATATATTTTTCAAACTCCTTATAAATGAATTATAAAGTTTGTTTTTTAAACTTAGATTTTTATTTTACCGTATATTGAAAAGCAAAGCTTCAAACCAATAATTTTATTTCTCATCAACAGACTTCACACTATTGAAATATAGCGTCATCAGCGTGCTACGACGTAAAAATATACTAAATTTCTATCTGCCGTTTCGTAGCGTCGCGTAATAATTTTGATCCTATATTTTTAAACTGTTTTTTATTATTTTTTAGTACAATTAGCAGTGAATTTAAACTGTATCAGTGAATTTAAATGTATTAATTTGTCATTATTGTTAGTTTTTTGTAATGTATCTACCTAAATAACTTGGTATTTATTAGACTCAAGCCTTATATTAAAGTCGAAAAAAGAATTAAAATTACTGAACGTCCTTACAAGGTTGTATTGGGGCAAATTTGTCAACTGTCATAGGACTCATCGTGAGTTTCCGAAATATAATAACATTATTCAGAAACATCAAACAGAATATGTGATTAATTTGATCCCTTTCTTCCAGAGACGCAAAGAAATGTACTGAGGGAATCCACCAAGCCAAAGAGAAGAACAACTGCGATGATGCGGAAGATACATCAATTGTTAGTAAATCATTTTTTTAACTCTTAGGTCCTTCCGATATTCATAGTTCGCCCTTAACACTAAACACTAAATCTTAAATATTTCTGCTGAAGTATTGGGTTGTTCAAAAAGTTCATTCGCTCTTCAGGTAGAAATAAAAACAAATTACTTTATTTAGATTATCAACGAGGCTATCATGGGAGTCACGATGCTCCGTCATGAGCTACACGACATAATGATGAAACAATATTTAATTCTGCTGTTTATAATTCCATATCTGTAGAACCTTTTGTCTTTTTGAGCAAATATATCTGGAGGACAGGCTGATAGTGGCTGAAAGAGGTCAGTAGGAATATCAAAAGTATCTTTTTTATATAGAATTTAATTTTATCTCTTTCTTTATATTTCAAAATCTATCAAATCGTATGTATAAATGGAGATTTTTTTAATAAGTTCCAATTATCTATTTGTCTTCCCTCAAAATTTAATTAGTTACAATTATGTCTCTGCCTTCCCTTAACATTTAATTAGTTACAATTATCTCTCTGTCTTCCCTTAACATTTAATTAGTTACTTTTATGTTTCGCAATTTTATATGTTGCCTGAAATACTCTACTTTGTGGCGACACGTAAATACGTTGAAATAAACTACAAATATGCGTGTCCAGTTAAAAACGATCGATCAGCTGAGATATTCTCACATCAATTGCTGGAAATTGGGAACAGAAAGGTGCCGGTTGATATGACCTCAGAACGAAATTCATTGTCTCATAATTTCTGCAATTTAGTGATGTCAAAAGAAGAATTGGTTGAAAAAGTATTTCCCAATATTCAAATCAATTATAAGAATCACGATTGGCTGAGTGAACGAGCTATTCTTGCCGCCAAGAACAAAGACGTCTACGAACTTAACAATATTATTCAGTTCTTTTTTTAATGATTCGCAATTTTGTATGTTGTTGTTATAACTTTCTTTCTTCTTTTTCAGTGCAATCGATCTTTCATTTGAATTCAATTCATATCGTGAATTGACCTCTTCGAGTGACGCGATCATTTGCAAGCATGGTGATGAACGCGACAGACTGAGAGTGGCTGAAAGACTTAAAAAATATTGTATACCTACAAGCATTGGGAAATTAAACATATTAGAAACGTTTCCTTTCTCTTTTCTTTCTTTTCCATTTAACCAGACTGAGCCACAGCAACGCGTGGTCGGGTACAGCTAGTACTGACATAAAATTAAACTCTTGGACTGTGAAGATACCACGTCTGGTTCTTACCGCAAGTCAATCATGAACATTTTGAGGCCTCACCTACTAACGTGGCTGGATGTGGAGTGGTGAACTGTGGGTCTACCTGGGTGGAGACATTTTGTAGCTTCCTTTTTTCATGGTTCATTTGTATGGTACCCCTCAACATGTATACATTCATTATAGAAACAAGTTGATGAGCGTTGCTGTGAGACAATATGGTCATCGGCCCTAGCAATTGAGCCATTGTATGGAAAATAATTGGACTAGGCAAGAATAATTAATTTAACGTTTTATAAATAATATATAATAATTGATATAACATTCACATAGTATAATACTTTTCCGAACTAGTGATACGAATCTTCATATTTTTTTGTGTGTCATTGGTAATCAAACCATGAATACTCGGGTGGAAGTCAAGCGTCTTAACATACTAATAAGGACACGGGGTCGTCTCAGACGTTTTAGGTTTGACGGCCGATGGAACCCCGAAAAAATGAAAAGCTAGGCACCTAGTCAGTAAGTAATTCGTGCTTCACCATCGCATGTGCTAGAAATACTACCGTACATTGTCAGGTAACAACACTTGTACACGTCAAGTTCGTTCGAGTATTGTTACCAGAAAAACTTTTTAACCAGACTTGGATATTTAAATTCTTTTTTTAGGGGCATCGGCAATCGAACCCAAAACCTTCAGATGGTAGATCAGCGTCTTACCAACTATGCCACGGAGGTCGGTTTACATGATGGAGCAAAGAGGGTGTTTTTACGTGGTCAATTACTATAAGTCATCGTTATTAAACTTTCACTCAGCTAAAATTTCAAGGAGCCAAATATTTGAATGGTATTACACTTTCGTTGTATACAGTACAATCTAGCAGGTTTATTGTCACGTGCCAATGTCTTCCAACCAACCAGAAAGATGTTTAACAAGCCTGAAGGGAAAAGCAGACTGGGACCCTAAACCGAACCCACATCCCTGGATTGGAAGAAAGGTGTTTTACCAACGCCACGGAGGTCGCCGGATATTAAATGTTCTTTTTTGGTAAATCTATCATAAATTTAGCTAAAAAAATTACCCTGAAAAGATAACAACGCGAAAATAGTTTAATTTTAAGCGTAGATTGTGTAATTGATAATTGTACATCTATGACATATCATATATGGACGTGTGCGTGCTAAAAGAACCAACTCACAGGTAATCATTTTTAGGTATATTCTAAATATTAGGTCCTTACATATGAAATTGGCGTTTTGTTTGGGAGGAACATAAAGTTGATTTTTTTTTAATATAATATATTTATTTAATCAAAGTATGTACCATTGCTATCTATGCACTTTTGCCATCTCATAGGTAGTTCATCGATCCCTTTACTAAAAAAACCATTCGGACGGGAATCAATAAAATCTTTGAAGTCGGTTTGGACTGCCCCATCGGAGTTGAATTTTTTCCCTTGCAAGAAGTTATCCATATTTCGAAAAAAATAGTAATCTGTTGGGGCAAGGTCCGGAGAGTACGGTGGATGTCTTAGACATTCCAATTGAAGCTCTTCTAATTTGGTAGCCGTCTGTTGTGCAGTGTGTGGTCTAGCGTTATCATGAAGCAGCAGTGGCCTAGAGCGATTAACCGGCCTCGGTTGTTTAGCAGCTAGCTTTTCCATCATGGTTTGCAGTTGCTGACAATAGACATCTGCCGTAATCGTCTGGCCAGATTTAAGAAAGCTGTAGTGAACGACACCAGCACTAGTCCACCAAACGCTCACAAGTAACTTTTTTGGAGTCAATTTTCGCTTGGGGCATGGTTTGGCTGGTTCGGCAGGGTTCAGCCATTGCGATGAGCGCTTCCGATTATCATACAGGATCCACTTTTCATCACAGGTAATGATTCGATTCAAAATCCCTTCATTATTGTGCCGGTTGAGTAATGCAACGCAGCAGTCAACGCGCGTTTGTTGATTTGCTTCACTCAATTCGTGAGGTACCCACCTTTCAAGCTTTTTCACCTTCCCAATTTGCTTCAAGTGGATTAAAACAGTTTTATCACTAACACCGCAGCCTGCAGCTAACTCGGACGTGGTTTGCGATGGATCCGCTTCCACAATAGCCTTCAATTCTTCATTATCAACTTTGGTCTCCGGCCGTCCACGGGGCTTTTTCTGCAGGTCGAAATTTCCAGAACGAAAACGTTGGAACCAAAAACGCACTGTGTTTTCTTTTGCGGCACCGTCGCCATACACATCATTAATCCTTCGAGCCGTTTCTGCAGCACTGGTGCCACGGTGGAACTCGTACTCGTAAATAACGCGATATTTCAAGTTTTCCATTTTGTAAACTGAGTGACGCAAAGAAAAAAAACAATTGAGGAAAAAACAAATGAATTATAATTTTCGAAACACAAATACTTGAGTAAATAGCTGTATAAATTTGAATTTGAAATTCCTAACCAAAGAGAAGATATTTGAGATCAAAGTTGCCAGTACGGCAAAACGCCAATTTCATATGTAAGGACCTAATATTAAATGTACATACATCATTCCCGCATGTGCAAAATTATCAAGCTATTGAAATTAGTATTGCATAGTTAAATCGAATTAAAAAAACTTGTTCTACACTTGAAAAAGCTTGTGCGAAGTGACGTCATGTTTATTAAATTTTCTCAAAACAAGTAGAACCGACTGAATTTAGGCGACTGATAGATTAAATATTAAAATATTCTATTGTAGAACCATTATGTATTCAGTTTTAAGTATTTGAAATAAGTTCAATTTATTTAACAAATTTTAGTTGCAAATATAAGGTTTGCGAGATTAAAAATATTAATAACGTTCAACAAATTCAATCAGTTGTATAATAATATTTCGGAGTATTGTATCGGGTGGTTTGGGTTATGATGCCGACGTTTCGAAAACGTTGCGGTTTTTATTTTCAGAGTTTGTTTGTAGTCAACTTCACACAAAAACTGCAACGTTTTCGAAATGTCGGCATCATAAATCAAACCAGTCCTGAAGATGAAAATTGCTAATTTTGTGAAACGTCTGCGTTATAAGCCGAACCACGTGGTACAACACTCCGAAAAACCTTTTACAACTGAATTTTAAAGTTGTTTTTTTTTTATTTCAACGAATTTTATTACTATTGACTTCATTTTAAGTCAAATAATAATGGATGATAACCTTCGTCTTCAAGTTAGAAGAATATGTGTCCGTCACTGTCCGTCAGTCAAGTATTTTGGATTCGTATACCGATAGCGGCTGGCTACGGAATCGAACTAGTCAACTATGAATATGTAAATACTTGTTTGCTAAACGCACGACTTATCAAGTCATATTATCAATCTACAACGCTTTGATATGATTGTATTATAAAATAATATCATTTGATTGAGACCATATCATTTAATTGAACCAATTGAGCTATCAAAGATTTTGGATTTAGGAGAAAAAAGATGTTTTGATACACCTGTCAATCCGAATTCAAGTATATCCGAGATTCACCGGAAAGCATCCAGTAACAACTGGGTGCTAAGCAAGCATGCTATTTTAGGTCATGTTTAAAAAAGGGGCCATGGTTATAAATCAAAGAATATGTAATAAACTTCTCATTCCATATTAAAATGGTCTTTTTTATAAAATTTCACATACAGAAGCACATCTTTCCAATCGTTTGAAATAAATTTACTCATTGTTATCAATAAGCCAAATTATTTAGACCCAACGAAAGATTAATGCAATGAAATGTTGACAGTGTGTGATCTATATCAATAATATAACTTTATTCCAGACTTTGAGATGGGTAGTGCAATCCTTAAGGCCCATAGAAAATTTATAGAATATCACTGAAACATTTAGAACCTTATTATACTCGTAAATATCTTCAGCCTCATTAAATAAATAATAAATTCGTCTACCTATTTTGCTAGTTTGTTTAAATACCTGCTATGTGAGTGTATTTAAGATCCAACATAATTTATATTTCAACCTTTTCGCATTTGTATGTCTTCTTATAAATAAGAATAAAATAATTACGTAATATTAATCTTAGTTAGCTAATCAAAACCAATATCGTTCTTATTCGAGGGTAGAAGGTATGTTTTGGTTTCGAACTGTACACTACTCAATCGATCACCACTTAATAGCTATGTATAGATAACCCGGTGTATATTGCTCATAGATAAATCTACTTTGTATCTTCACCTTACAAAATTCACTTTCCATTTGCATAGCACGTTTCCAAACAAGTGACACGAATCTTCCTTTATTATTTGGAGTTCTTTGTGTGAATATAATGATTGATATAATATTTTTATATAATAAATGACACAACACTTGAGTATTATAATTGCTTTAACATTTTATGAATATAATAATTGACATTACATTCGCAGGGCACTTTTTTAAACGACTAACAGGATTTTTTCTTAATTACTGGGAGTTCTCATCATTAAATGTTTTGAAATCGGCTGTACTTACGTCCGTCTGTAACAATATGTGTTGTCATAGTTACTTGATACGATTATAAAACATAAAATCATAATGGCAAATAATGGATTTATTAAGAAGAGATTACTTGACTGTTGGAAAGAAAAAAAAAATATTAAAACGAGAAAACAGTTTATAATGCCTGAGAATGCTTGATTCTTTTAACATTTATAATGTTAACACTTCATTACTAAATTCACACTTTATACTGTTGCTATGTAAATACATTAATTTGGTTGTTAAGAGTTTATGTAAATTTTTCCGTCAGTAAGAAATATTCTCTGTTTCGAGTTTGATTTCATTCGAATTCAAATTTTTTTATTTCCAGTATCATTCCGCGATCGGATTTAATGTACCATTTCGGTAAAAATAACTTTTAAATGTTTTATATTATTCTGCAAGACAAAATTTTGATTAAAAGTATACCATACTTAATATTATGGATCAAAATGATAAAATGACTGCAAAAAGAGTTGCAGATGCTAAAAGGAAGAGACGATCGCGTTAATTACAACGATTGAGTGCGACTCTAGAGAAACAGCAACACGACTATAACACGAAGCAGCGCAATGACATGCTCATCGTCATATTGTGAAAAAAATTTACTTTCGTCATTATTGACGGGTGATTACTAGTGAATATAATTGACATAATATTTCTTTGTAGGTAAATCTTAAATGTATTGTATTACAATTTCGTTGTATATAGTACAATCTGGCTGGTACAATATTGTTGCTTTGTGCTGTCTTCCTACCAAACAGAAATATTTGAAAGAGGTATTAAGTGAAAACCAATCCGGAATCTTTAAAAAAATATCTCTATGAATATTTTGTTGAGTATACTATGCAGTTCCACGAAGGTTAAGTCGAAACTTTTGATAAATTTTATCGAGTTTTATAAATTCAAGAATACATGTCGTTACGTACTCCATAAAATAAAATGGGAAACACATAACATATGACAATATGAGTTTCCTGCGAATTATGTTTAAACATTAGTTGAATATCTCAAATATTTACATATTAAAATCAAAGTAAAATCCAAGTCTTAAACTTTTCGGCTCTTATTCATTATCTATATTTAGAATTATTATATTCGAGTGAAAAACCCAAAACTATTTTGTCGTAATTGGTAGTTTCACTATATTTTATGAGTCTTGCTGGCAAACACAATAAAGTAAGCGGAATTCACTATGTAAAGAGATTTCAGATTATAACTTATAATACGAGTATATATAAATATAATATATATTAGATAATTATTGTAGTGTAAAAAGATAATTGGGGAGGAATACGTGATAAAAATACAAATGGCTAACCATAATCTGCAAGTTCAAGTTTCTTAAATTCTTGTTCGTTCGTATGGTATCATTCAACATATTCGTTTTGGTAATTCGAATATAAAGAAGAGCGTGATCGGGAGATAATGTTCCCTTCAACCTCAGTAATTGAGCCTTCGGGTTAAGAGCTACTGTAGTAGGCATGGAATTTGCGGTAGTCATTACAAGTATTGGTATAACTGGTGCACGTGCACGTAAATATAGAATAACACCTGCATAAGTATTCTCTTGTGCAAGTATCATTACCAGAAGAACTCTTTTACCAGACTGGAATCCTTTCTTATTTTTTATTGAGCTTAAGGGTGGAAGTCAAGAGTCCTATGAATAAGACTACGGAGATCTTCAAATCTTACGAAGTTCTTAGATAAGTGATGAATTACAAATAAATAAGTTTTCGCTAAATGTATTGTTACTAAAAATATAGAAATAGAACGAAATTTAGTTATGGCTCGACGCATTCTTCCTTGAATATTAAGACACATTTATGTAGTTGTATCCGACAATCGTTATTTGAGTTTAAATATTGTATTGTATTTCACTTCGCTGTGTACATTAACTTGTCGGGTATATTGCGTGGCATTTATTCCAACCGACCAGATACCAAATGCGAAAAGAGCTGTTGGAAAAAATGTAGTTTATGACTGATTTTTTAAGCCACTAGGTATCTAAACCTCTAAGTTGGAAAACTGTAAAAAATGTATTGTAATGTCAAAAATGTATGAAATGAGTTAAATATGTATTTTAATTTGTGCTATTCAAGTTTTGATAATAATAACAAAAGTTTCATTTGTAAGAATCCAATGGTCGTATACTGCACCAAAAGCTGAATGTGTTACAATCACATATCGGAATAGATCTACAAAAGTTTCTTTATAGTTTGTCTTCCCTTGGTAAGTTTTCTGCGCTGTTCTTACCAAATATGTTTTTTCTAAACATATGCTAATACTGGGAAGTACGTACATGTATGCATTAAGTATATTGTTTTTCTTTTGTATGTGGATTTAATTTTCTAGAATTGATCTTCTTTTATTATCACACTTATAATAACTAGAAAAGACGATGATTTTTCCAATAGAGTTCAATTACAATACAAAGCGCATCTCCACATAAGCTCGTACCTTTACATCCTATCCACGGGAATATTGTTTAGTATCATCATTGTTTTAAGCATTGCTCTTCGGTGTAATATTGTCTGGCAGTTATTTGCGAGATAAAATATGATATTCAAAAATAATATATACCTTGAATTGTTTAAAATTAAAAATATATGTAAATCAGACGTTTCAAAGATTAAAGAAACATTGAATATTAGTTCAATTGATATTTCTAATTCTATTGATTGATGTTAATTCGTTTATGATAAAGTTATATTTAACCGGCTCCTTCGTTATTAATGTGCGTTACATAGAGCGTTTCTAGCCAGTCGCGATAAGTTGATAATATGAAATGTGCGTTACATAGAGCGTTTCTAGCCAGTCGCGATAAGTTGATAATATGAAATGTGCGTTACATAGAGCGTTTCTAGCCAGTCGCGATAAGTTGATAATATGAAATGTGCGTTACATAGAGCGTTTCTAGCCAGTCGCGATAAGTTGATAATATGAAATGTGCGTTACATAGAGCGTTTCCAGCCAGCCGCGATAAGTTGATAATATGAAATGTGCGTTACATAGAGCGTTTCTAGCCAGTCGCGATAAGTTGATAATATGAAATGTGCGTTACATAGAGCGTTTCTAGCCAGTCGCGATAAGTTGATAATATGAAATGTGCGTTACATAGAGCGTTTCTAGCCAGTCGCGATAAGTTGATAATATGAAATGTGCGTTACATAGAGCGTTTCCAGCCAGCCGCGATAAGTTGATAATATGAAATGTGCGTTACATAGAGCGTTTCTAGCCAGTCGCGATAAGTTGATAATATGAAATGTGCGTTACATAGAGCGTTTCTAGCCAGTCGCGAAAAGTTGATAATATGAAATGTGCGTTACATAGAGCGTTTCCAGCCAGCCGCGATAAGTTGATAATATGAAATGTGCGTTACATACAGCGTTTCTAGCCAGTCGCGATAAGTTGATAATATGAAATGTGCGTTACATAGAGCGTTTCTAGCCAGTCGCGATAAGTTGATAATATGAAATGTGCGTTACATAGAGCGTTTCTAGCCAGTCGCGATAAGTTGATAATATGAAATGTGCGTTACATAGAGCGTTTCTAGCCAGTCGCGATAAGTTGATAATATGAAATGTGCGTTACATAGAGCGTTTCCAGCCAGCCGCGATAAGTTGATAATATGAAATGTGCGTTACATAGAGCGTTTCTAGCCAGTCGCGATAAGTTGATAATATGAAATGTGCGTTACATAGAGCGTTTCTAGCCAGTCGCGATAAGTTGATAATATGAAATGTGCGTTACATAGAGCGTTTCCAGCCAGCCGCGATAAGTTGATAATATGAAATGTGCGTTACATAGAGCGTTTCTAGCCAGTCGCGATAAGTTGATAATATGAAATGTGCGTTACATAGAGCGTTTCCAGCCAGCCGCGATAAGTTGATAATATGAAATGTGCGTTACATAGAGCGTTTCTAGCCAGTCGCGATAAGTTGATAATATGAAATGTGCGTTACATAGAGCGTTTCTAGCCAGTCGCGATAAGTTGATAATATGAAATGTGCGTTACATAGAGCGTTTCCAGCCAGCCGCGATAAGTTGATAATATGAAATGTGCGTTACATAGAGCGTTTCTAGCCAGTCGCGATAAGTTGATAATATGAAATGTGCGTTACATAGAGCGTTTCTAGCCAGTCGCGATAAGTTGATAATATGAAATGTGCGTTACATAGAGCGTTTCTAGCCAGTCGCGATAAGTTGATAATATGAAATGTGCGTTACATAGAGCGTTTCTAGCCAGCCGCGATAAGTTGATAATATGAAATGTGCGTTACATAGAGCGTTTCTAGCCAGTCGCGATAAGTTGATAATATGAAATGGGCGTTACATAGAGCGTTTCTAGCCAGTCGCGATAAGTTGATAATATGAAATGTGCGTTACATAGAGCGTTTCTAGCCAGTCGCGATAAGTTGATAATATGAAATGTGCGTTACATAGAGCGTTTCTAGCCAGTCGCGATAAGTTAATAATATGAAATGTGCGTTACATAGAGCGTTTCTAGCCAGTCGCGATAAGTTGATAATATGAAATGTGCGTTACATAGAGCGTTTCTAGCCAGTCGCGATAAGTTGATAATATGAAATGTGCGTTACATAGAGCGTTTTTAGCCAGTCGCGATAAGTTGATAATATGAAATGTGCGTTACATAGAGCGTTTCTAGCCAGTCGCGATAAGTTGATAATATGAAATGTGCGTTACATAGAGCGTTTCTAGCCAGTCGCGATAAGTTGATAATATGAAATGTGCGTTACATAGAGCGTTTTTAGCCAGTCGCGATAAGTTGATAATATGAAATGTGCGTTACATAGAGCGTTTCTAGCCAGTCGCGATAAGTTGATAATATGAAATGTGCGTTACATAGAGCGTTTCTAGCCAGTCGCGATAAGTTGATAATATGAAATGTGCGTTACATAGAGCGTTTCTAGCCAGTCGCGATAAGTTGATAATATGAAATGTGCGTTACATAGAGCGTTTCTAGCCAGTCGCGATAAGTTGATAATATGAAATGTGCGTTACATAGAGCGTTTCCAGCCAGCCGCGATAAGTTGATAATATGAAATGTGCGTTACATAGAGCGTTTCTAGCCAGTCGCGATAAGTTGATAATATGAAATGTGCGTTACATAGAGCGTTTCTAGTCAGTCGCGATAAGTTGATAATATGAAATGTGCGTTACATAGAGCGTTTCTTGCCAGTCGCGATAAGTTGATAATATGAAATGTGCGTTACATAGAGCGTTTCTAGCTGGTCGCGATAAGTTGATAATATGAAAACTATGTTTTTCAGCTTGATTTTTAGTCAATCTTTATATAAAGATATTTTCATCGTCCGACTCCACAAAGAGATGAATTGAAGTTAAAATATGATTAAAATGCTTATATTATCTATTATAAATAAGTAATTATAAAGATTATGTTTTAAAGAATACCTTATAAAAAATTTACTTCAATCATGTAGGGTCATAAGTCATATAAATATAATTAATATGAAAATTAGCGTGTTATGATCTATAATGGTTCAAGTAGGCACTAACTAATAGCAACCGGGTCTAAATTATTGATGAGATGACCTCATAATTCATTGCGCAAAGCTGAATAATAATTTTGTGATCTTTTCTTGAGTAAAGTAAAAAGGTCATGCGGTTTTTTTAAATCCATTCAGTTTAAAATTATTTTGTTGAAAAAAATGTAAATTAAACATTGACATAACAAAAAGAACTTGATTTTACAATATCAATACATTATTTTACCCCATTAAGTAAATAAGAGTTAAAAAAATAAGTGTTTGATGCTAAACTGATGATGGTTCACAATGGAGTATAAGTGCCAACATTGATGTATGTGAGTGAAGTGTTGACATGGAAAATGAATGAAAGAAGCAGAATAAATTTAGTGGAAATGCATGAACACAGAAGAATATGTGGAGTGTCTATGAATGACAGAATAAGGAATGTAATTATTAAGGACGAGTGTGAACTAAAAACAGATGTCTCAATTAGGGTGAAAAAGAGCACGTTGAGGTGGTTTGGATATGTTGAACGGATACGTGACGAAGAACTGACTAAAAATATATAATGGACGAGTGGGAGTCGTAGTAAAGGTCGAACGAGAAAAGTATGGCAAGACCAAGTGTTAAATAATAAAATAGGTTAAATTTAAATAACTTGTATTTAATTACTGTACAGCCTGGTGGGCTCATTGACGTGACAAAATTTCTTCCAACCAACGAAAAATATGTTAAAAGAGCGGTATTCAAAAAAAAAATCGAGATACCTTGCCTTTTTGGTCGTCATTAGATTTCGAACCCGACATTCACAGCGTGACAAAAGCATTCTACCACCGCGCTATCGCGATCAACAAAACATTTAACAGTCATTGAATTAGAATTTTTACTAACAGCTATACCACTTGATAATCATTATTTGTAATATTATTTTAACTTTGTTTTACCGAGAGATTCCTATATTTGTAGGATATGAAGTTAAAGCATATAAATAATGTACAATTCCGATTTTTTTAATAATGTTTGAGTTTTTAGTGTTTACAATTATTAAGTTAGTTATCCAATTAACCTATTGAGTAATAAAAAAAATTAAATTTCAATTAATCTCTACCGACTTGTTGAACTTGTGAATTACGGAAATCATTAAAATCAATTACAAGCACACATTTTAAAAAATAGTTTCATCGTTTAGGATTGGATAAAATCAAATTTAATTAAGCTGAATATCGCCGCAAATGAAAAGAATTTCACTGATTGAATTATCCAAAATTGCGTCTAATATTTTTTATCCGAGAAATTTTTGACACAAAAATATTTTTTTAGAGGCATCCATATTAATTTTTTTTTTAAATTTTAAAATTTAAGAGGTATTATAAATATTTTTTGGATTTTATAAACTATTTATAATTAAAGTTCCTTTCGTTATTATCAGAAAAATAAATATAAAATGATTGTGAAGAAAATATAATATGAATACATGTGTATATGTTACATATATTAACTAATGTTGGTGACAGTGAGTGGATTTTCCCGTATTAGTGTTTTTGTAAGAATAGATTCTTGAACGTCGGATTTAAATAAATATTTGATAAAACCAGCAAAGTAACCAAATATCAAGGTCACTTTTTAAATTTTTATTGCAAATTCTTATTTTCCAATTCTATAAAAAAGAGCAAGGTAAGCATGAAAATTAAATAATAATTTATTGTATTAAATATTTTTATCTATATTTTACCATATTTTTAGACGATATATCGTAGAACAAATCATTAACTCGATCATATTCTTGTGCAAATTCCTAGCGATGTATTTTTTGGCAATAATGAAATACAAATATTTTTAAATCAACGAACTCGAGTTAATTGTTAATCATTTTAAAAAAAATATTTCAATTCTTATTGACTTTTGATTTGTAACCTGTAAAAATAATCATATACCACTCAAACATTTTTAATTTGCAAATTAAAACTTTTGGAAATGGATGAAAATGATTGTCTGAAAAATAGAAAAATATGTAATTTCAACATGTAAAAGGATATTAAAATCGTTTATATTTATGACAAATCAAAATGGTCCTTTGTATTACATAATGACGTACATTTAGTTTGCGCTTTGCTAGACGAAATAATAAATTTCCTGTGAAAATATTAAATTCTCGTTCGTGGACATAAAAGACCTAACAAGTTTTAGGTTTTATTTCCAGTGGCAATAAAAGTCTTTATCCAGACTTGTTCACATCACGACCTTTATAATTTTATTGCTAATTTATTATAATTCTACGCGCTTCCAAATGTTGCATTTCTTAGAAGAATAATCATTTCCTTTTGTTATCATTTTTGGTTATTTTAGTTTCTAAAACAACTGATATTTTAAGTCTTTCCAGGAAGGAATGACGACAAATAAATTAATTTTAAAGTAAATATAAAATATGCACCAAACACGCCGTCGAATATGTTTTGAAACAAACTTATGGTGTAATAATTCAAGTCACCTTTTTAGATGTTTGATTTTTATATTTATTTTTAATTTTACATCAAGATTAAAATAAGATTTCTGTCAGTTCAAAAGTCCAAATTTCTCAGATATTTATGATGTTGCGGTTTTTAATGGCTATGTATAGAAATTTGAAACTCTTGATCCGCGGGCTAGAAAATGTTCTAAACACTTAAGCAAAATAAGTATCTGATGTCAAGATGCCTTCAATCTGCCCTGCCTCTAAGGATTTATATTAAATATTGCTGATAATAATATATGTAACTTATTGCTGATAATAATATATGTAACATAGATGTTTGCTATAAAATTGTGTATACGACATAATTTTCTTATATAATTGTAGATTGTGGATTGTAAATATATTAATTCGCGGTCATTGAAAAACATTGTTGACGACCTCCTTAGCCTTGTTGGTAAGACACATCTTTCTTCCGAGAGTTTCGGATTCGATTTCAGATGGTATTTGAAAATAATAAAAGAATCCTAGTTTTGTTAAAAAAGTTCGTCTGGTAACAATACTCGCATTCAATAGACGTCAGCGATTGATGTTAGCTTACACGTATGATGGTGAATTGTGAGTTATTTGCCTACTCTAGTGATTCTTAACTCGAATATTCGATTACTATGGCCGAAGACAATATTATCTCGCAGCCTCGCTTTTCAACAAATCTGTATAATGTATTCGGGTAAGTTGAGGGGTGATATACGAACAAAAAATTGTAAACACAAGCCGACTTGAATCCATCATTGGTAAATATTCAAGACTACCAAAAACCAGATATAAATATGCCCTTGACCAATCAGAAGAAAAAAATCATGACAAAATTTCCTACTTTTTACATTAATATGAATTTATGAAAAGTTAGAAAGTACGTAAAGCGGTTTATATTTGTTGTTATCGATTTTGATATAACATATTATTTCGTATGTTGACCTTCAATTGTTTTGGACATATTGAGAGCGTAGCAGGGAGGCAATATTGTCTTCGGCCCCAGTAATCGACCCTTCAGGTTTATAATATTTGGAGTAGGCACGGAATTCGCAGTTTGTATAATGAACGTGTTGGTAACACTATCGGTCAGCGCGTGCGAGTATTTTGATAATGAACACCTAATACTAGCTTTTATATTATTATATTGAAAAAAAAAACCAAGCAGATGTTTAAAAAAAACAATGATTTAAATATTTTCACAAACAATGTTGTACGTCTTTAAACAAAATTATACCCCTGATTTAATTATAAACCGGATTTGTAAACAAACTTAGTCATCAATCAGATTATATTTTATTTACATTCGTTTCTAGATTTAGTCAAATTATTTCACACATTTATATTTTTTTTAAATAATAATCTTCACATCTCAATATATCAGTTTGAATAATAAATGAAAACTGATAGTTGAGATAGTCTTATTTTTGACTTAACAGGAATATATTTAACTTTGTTGTGATGATCATAGTTACTCTTAATAATATTGTAACAATAGTTAAACGACAATTTATGTAGTGCCATTAAAACAGTAAGTAGACTCTCCTCAAGTGCACTTTAAGACGGGAATCGAACCAACTATTATTAAAATATTAAAAATATTACAAAAATTGAGCGCAATAATAAGAAAGGCTGGCTGCCATAAGATTGGGTACTTCTCCGCAATTCCGTATATATAAACAATTTTATTGGGTAAGAAAAACGTAGAAAACTTTAAATATTTCTCTGATTGAAGTCACGAGCAGATAGGAGATTTTTGGCCACAGATCAGAAGATAATTATTGTTCACAAACAGGAGAAGCAATTTAGATAGTAGGATTATTGATCATAAAGAGATTGCCACACGACAATAAATTCACCAGGCTGTACTGTTTACAACGAAAGTGTAATTATTATCAGACTAAACAATAACTGAAGGCAGCCCGTAATGTCCCCTAAATTGTTTATATTTTTTTGTGAATTACTTCAACATTGTTCGATTCCCGCTTTTTAAAATGAGTTCCAGTGTGGTTTTAATTTCAGGCATGTTTATTTCTTTTCTGGTTGATTGTAAGATATATATAGTAAGGTTTACTGTGTACAACGAAAGCGTAACATAATACAATACAACGAAAATTTATAATTTGTAAAACACATAAAAAACCAGTCTTTTACCGTTGAAATTATCCATTTTTACTGATGGGTTATCTCGTATGAGGTAAGTTTCCTTTGATTAATCATATACATATCATTAAAAACTAATCGCAGAAATATTTACGGTTTATCAATTGTGAATGAATAAAACATTTATTACTTGAATCATTTGATTACGTTTTCACATACAATTGTATTTTTTCAATGCAAGTAAATGTTTCGTTATCACTTACGATTTACAATAATGTCTAAATCACATACGGATTTTCAACTTGACACTCCAGCACAGTGTCCTTCAATCGGTGTGACAGTGAAAACTTTCGTTTTAAATATTACAGAGATTTTTTAATATATAAAGCTTTAAGCTTTCAGATATCTCTGTTTCATTCTTTCTGATTTGATTGGTGAGTTTTTCAAGTGTGTTAATGGTATGTTTTTCTCTAGTCCACTTTTCTATTGACAGTTTCACTGCAAGTTTTGTTAATGGGTGCTTCTTTTGCACTTTAAATTCGGTGAAGAAGGGACTCTCTTTCATGATGTACCGTTCTTAGTGTTTGTTAGTATAATTAAAGCTATTTAGTGTTGTTAAAGCTTCTTTGCTGTTACTATCATGAGAGCTACTTTGCTGTTTGAATTGTTTAATCTATACAGTGTTGTTCAAGCTACTTTGATGTTATTGTTATTAAATCAACTTTACTATTTGTGTTGTTAAAGCTAATTAGTTTGCAATTAGTGTTTTTAAGGCTATTTAGTGTTGTTAAAACCAAAAAGGGGCATTGCTCTAGATACTTAACAATCTAAAGTAGCATTTTACTTGAGCAACTAAGTAAACATAGTAACGTCACTGCTTTATAGTTGTTATTGGAACAAGGTGCGCTATTTACATATACACACCATCACGCCATGTTCCTTTGTAGGGTAGACACATGTATATGACTGGTTTCCACGTCGTTCTGTCCATGCGCATAGTTCTTGCCTCGTCCACATCCATACATCTCGTCATATACGCACTTTTTTCCTTTCTCTTAGTCGAAATTTCCCCAATATTATCTCCACTTTTCCACGATCATTCTTTCATGATTTATATTTGTTTCACAAGTCTTTCATAACTCATTCACCTAATGTGGCATAAGTATCTCAAGATTTATTTATTAATTATATTTATAACATCCGTTTCTAACAAACAGTTATCCTTTATCCGATAATTCTTACTCTATCAAACATTGCAATACCAGATATTTAACGCACGGTACGTTTTCTCCCTACGTTTATTTTGCTTTTATCGTTCTCTCAATGCCCAGGCATCCCTTCTATACATCAAGGTTGGCATTAATATACCACTGTGCCAAACCATTTTTGAAGATTGTGAGATTCATTTATTGTCAAAAACAGCACTTTTTCTCTATTTGCAACATGTTAAAGACTGCCACCATTTAATTTAATTTTGAAGAAAAAAATAAAATGTTAACAAAAATAAAAGGATAAAGGTTTCGTCTTATTCAGCTTTTTCACAAGCAAATATACCCATTCTTAAAATATATAAATGTTTAAAAAAAATCATTTAATTTATCGTCTTTCTGATGTTATATGTAGATATCGTTGTCACACATGAAACGGTTAATTCAGTAACAAATGATCCTTTCAAAGGATACTGAGGAAAATATCACATATAAGACTAGAAAAAATATTAGGTTTCAGATTTATTATTCCGTTTTTTTAAATTTAAAATGAAAACAAATAACAACCTACGACACATCGATGAAGAAACATTTGTTAAACAAATAAAGGATTGAATCATAGTAAAGACTTATGTTTTTTATGACATAAAAATAAATAATTAAACAAATGAGTGTTTCAACATTAATTACATTGAAAAATTAATTACATGACAAGACTACATTGTGAGGACATAGTTTAGCACCTGCAGCCAATAAGAATTTCTTATGAATGTTGAGTTGAAATTCATAAATACATTTTACGTAGATAAACTTGACGACGTTTGTGGCTTAGTAAGTAAGAAAGACATTTGTGTTTCACACGGGGTTTTAGGTTCGATAGCCGATAGTAAAATAAAAAGGTGATCTAGTTTAGCTATGTAATTCGCCCGGTTACAATATTCCCATGCGATTGACTTGTGTGTGTCAATGCCTTAGTGACACAATAAAACTATTGTATATAAATGTTAGTAAAATAATTCTCACTTTTTGTTTGACGTAAGATCCCGAATAGCTAATATTTATCGCATCACAGTTATTAAACTCCGATGGCCTCAGCGACTTAGTAAGACGTCAGCCTCCCAAACTGGAGGTTGCGGGTTTAAATCCCGCTGGAGTCCAGATTTTTTGAAAGAGGATTCCTGTCTGGTTTTCACTTAAGGTATTTTTAACATCTTTCTGGTTGGCTGGAAGAGATTGCCACATGTCAATAAATCCGTGAGGTTTTACTTTATACTATGCAAGTTTAATACAATACAAACTTCCCCGATCGCATGCAGCCTTACACTATATATACTCGTATTACATATGGACAAAAATATTACGTCTTTCTATTAGAAAATTTGCGTTTTAAAATAACACCCCATTTTCTGTAATATGGAAACTTGTACGAGTATGTACTCTTACTAACGTACTTTTTTCTTCATAAATTAAAATGAGTTGACCATGTTCCTCGAGAATTCTACTCCAAACTGACTACAATGTATGTTACACAAATATAATTTGTATCGAGTGCAGCGTAAGTTTCTTCGGGTTTAAACTACATTTACCACGTGATGTACGAGTATTATGAATAGTCAGTGAAATTTTTGTATTTGATAATCATTTTGTAATAGAAGATAATCGGCGGATTTTTAAGTCTCACCTAAGAATGTTTATTCCCAGTTTGACTATCCCGCGCTTTTTCAACATATTTACTGGCGTACGTCCTCCAGGTATGTCATATGATAACTTGGTGATGATTTTTAGATTCGATAACCTTGTTTAACAGAAGGCAATCGGTGAAATTTTAAGTCTCGTCTAATAATTTATATTCGCAGTGTGATTATTCAGAGCTTGTTCTTCTTATTCGCTTGCACTCTTCCTCCAGACACACCTCATCATTCAGCCAATTACTGCTATCAAGTAACTTACCCTTCTAAAACTCATCAGTATTCATTTAACACTTTCATGCAAATACATTAGGAGGATTTATTGTTTTAATGCCATTTTTTCTAATCAACCAGAATTTGTTTCATAATCTATTGTTATCCGGTATACTTGACCGTGTATACAAGGAAAGCTTAATGACATTAAAAAAAAAAATATCATATAATTTTATTTTTAAATGTTCACATATTTTTGCATGATAGAATGGTTTATATTAGCTTTCTCACTATGCTCATTGTCTGTTCTTAAACAGCTGACTTACACCCATTAGTATATACATAAACAATCTCGCTAGTGTGAGCTGTAGCCACTCGTGAGATTTGTTACTCTCCGTCAAAATATGTGCTGGCATAATTTAAACGAAATATCCAAAAGCTGGGCATATTTATTTCAAGCCCAATCTGACGAGATGTTATAAAAATATTAATGTGTTATCCCTGCGCTGCGGAGACAATCGCATTAATCAAATACAAAATTAACAAACTCACCTGTCATTCACATTTTAAATTATCATTTCACAATTGCAAGTATACACACATTCCACATAGTTGTTAACTAAAAACAAATACCTACGCAACACCCAAGGACGTTAAAAGTTAAATAACAAAACTTCAAATTAAAGACACATTAAATGATTTTATACAAAAGAATGAATAATTAATCTTTATTCCCAATTGATTGTCTTTGTTAACCTTCTCAAGTCTTTGTTAACCTAGGGTTGGGGAAAGTTAATTAAAAATAAACAATAAAAAACATTTTAATTGAAGTTTTTATTTATTGCAGGAGGTCAAAGAGTTGGGAAATTTTGACGTGCATAATATGCGATTCTTCTTGTATTTATTCTTAGACATTCGCTCATATCATCTATGGTAAAATATCTTTGGAAGTTGGTTTTTTAAATAACCAAGGATTACCTCCCAAATATCTTTTACTATGTTACGAGTAATTTAAAAATAATATATTTATTTGCGGTCCATTTTGACCATTAACATTTCAGAGAACAAATTCAGAGAGCTAGTGGATATACGAGTATAAATACAAGATGTTATTGTAAGGACGTAAATAGGTTCTCTGTGCAAAATCGTAACTTTGATTTTGTTGGAAGCTCGTTTAATGGAAGAAAAATGACATCTAATCAGCTTCTTCTTAAGAAAACATAAAAGTGCTAACATAATCGGAGGTCCAATAAATTTTCATTAAAAAGGTTTACTGTCGCCCTCGGACATTTGACGCCCCCGAAATGATGATCATTTTATGATGCCATATATGACATCTTGAAAATAATAAAACCCATACGTAAGTGCGAAAAATAGAGAGAGTTATTTTATAAATATACATAAATGTGAATTATTTGCGTAGGTGATATAATTGTCGTTTTAAGGACAAGTAGTAAGTGCTCTTTGTAATAGACATATTTACATATGTATGCAAATTAAGATTCTTTAAAGAATGTGGATCATGGTTAACTTGAAACAATAGCTAATTTAGGTATAATTTTGACGAAAATGAGAAACATGTTTTATCTTCTAGTATCTTCTTGGTCGGAATTTTATTTCCTGTAATTTCGCTATTGCATATATGAAATTACGAGTATATACATGTGATCTACGCTATTGCATAAATGAAATTACGAGTATATACATGTGATCTACGCTATTGCATATATGAAATTACGAGTATATACATGTGATCTACGATATACAAACAAAATAAGTTCTCGAAAATCGTAACTTGGATTTTTTTGGAAGCCTGTTTTTGCGGAAGAAATATGAATATATTAAATTTTATATATGATTCTAAAATAACAATTTTTTGTATAAATATATTTGCATTGTTATTAGAACTCATTAAAATATTTAATACGCAAATTAATGTGCATCCAACTTTGACAGTCTCTAATTGAAATTTTATATATTGTATGTCAAGTTAAAATAATTGCTAATGTACTCGTATTTGTTTTAAATTTAAAATTATTTAATACTGTACTTTGTTGCGCCAACAAGTCCAACTAGCGAATTTACATTTTACAGATATACGGCTTTGAAAACGTCCTAAAAGTTACTTCAAACTGGCGTTATAGAACTTTAAAAAAACTGATTTTAGCTTTAATTTGTGTAATTCCTCAAAGATACTGAAAGTTAAATTTACTCCACTTATAACATAAGATGTTTTATAGCAATTTACTCCACTTATAACATAAGATGTTTTTATAGCAACTCGAGTTTTATAGTAACTCGAGTTTTAAACTCCTTTATCGAGCTCTTTGTCAGGCAAAGTAAATATTTTTACCCATACGTAACTTATTTAACTTAAAGTTTATGTAAAGGTCATATGGTGGGTGGTATCTTTAGTGGAAATATTAAAGTGCTGAAGGAATTTAAAATATATGATTAATGATTATATATTTTTTAGGTACGAGTACATGACATTTTAGCCTAACAAATTTTCCAATAGGCCTGTTTTTATTATTCTTTAACAAGTGGCGAGAACTTTTACACCTTTGCAGTATAGAAACAATAGTTTTTTTTATATAAGGGGATTAAATAATATTATTTCTTTACCAATTTGGATTTGATTCACATTTTTTGCTTCACTTCAATGCGCAGTAACTATGTTGCTCGATCATTGCCAACTATATAAGTTTTTCTGGCTGCAGATCCTCAACTTTGAGCAGAATAGTTGATCACCGTCATCCTGCACCGCTCTACACTTTCACACTGCATCTCCTTCATGTAAGAGCCCCAATATTCGCAAATTTCTCCTAGATTTGGTGACATACGAGTATATGTGTATACTACTCGTATAAAAATAAGTTGAAAGATAGGCAGTTGGAATTATTAATAAACATTATTAATAGCTCATACTCGATTGTTTTGCAGTCAATTCCAGATTACTCTATCCTAAGCTAACAACAGAATGAAAAGAACGTAAAATGTTGTATTTAATATTTGTTTGAACTAACTTATTGCCACCTACGATAGACATCTACGTATATACCTAAGTCTACATCCACATCTACCTCTAAATCTACGTCTACATCTATATCTACGATCGCAGTATTGGTGGTTTCGGAAATGTCGATAATGCATCATATGTCGATATTGGCGGAAAAAATAAAAGAGCTGTACCCAGCCACGCGTTGCTGTGGCTCAGTCTGGTTAAATGGAAAAGAAAGAAAAGAGAAAGCACACGTTTCTAATATGTTTAATTTCACAATGCTCGTGGGTATACAATATTTTTTATGTCTTTCAGCCACTCTCAGTCTGTCGCGTTCATCGCCGTGCTCGCAAATGATCGCGTCCCTCCAAGAGGTCAATTCACGATATGATTTGAATTCAAATGAAAGATCGATTGCACTGAAAAAGAAGAAAGAAAGTTATAGCAAAGACATAAAATTATGAAACATTAAAAAAGGAACTGAATAATATTATTAAGTTCGTAGACGTCTTTGTTCTTGGCGGCAAGAATAGCTCGTTCACTCAGCCAATCGTGATTCTTAAAATTGATTTGAATATTGGGAAATACTTTTACAACCAATTCTTCTTTTGACGTCACTAAATTGCAGAAGTTATAGTCTTCCAACGTTAGTTCTATTACCATCATTTACATCGGCATCTCGCAAATGAACGTATTCTTCAGAGCAAAGCTTGATCTGATTCAAACGGATGAATGTCAAACGTTCTGTTTTCTACTCGTATGACAGTTCAAAAATTTTACCCAATACAACCTTGTAACGACGTTCAGTAATTTTAATTATTTTATCGACTTTAATATAAGGCTCGATTCTAATAAATAGCAAGTTATTTAGGTAAATACATTACGAAAAACTAACAATAATGACAAATTAATACATTATGTTACAAATCTCCATTTCTACATACGATTTGATAGATTTTGAAATATTAACATAGAGATAAAATTAAATTCTATATAAAAAAGATACTTTTGATATTCCTACTGACCTCTTTCAGCCACTATCAGCCTTTGAATCTAATAATTGATTCATCGTTAGCCAAAAACTGATCTGGTTTTAAACATTTTGGATTTTTTTTTGATAATTTATTTAGGAATGGTCGCACTTTATATGAGCCGTTAATTTTGAAAATGACCTAATTCCATTTATATTTAAATTGATATATTTAAGAGCTTGAGTTTCAATAAAATATTTTCAATATGGTTTTGAACATGTTTTTTCTCTTCCTCAGAAATTTTTCTCGATGATACGCCTACGCAAATCATTTCCTACATTTGTAGAGTTTAATACACGTTTTAATCGTCATTCACTTATTTTAAAGGTATCTAAAAGGAATTTTTACTGACGGAAACTTTTCTTTTTTTAGAATTTAACCAATACCTAAAACTATAATTTCTCGGCGAACCTTTTCCGTTTTTTTGACGTCTTCGTTTCACAGCATAGCGCTCAGTAGCTTCGTATAGCGATATATTTTGTTTGTTAAAATCTCCTAAATTTTCTCAAAAATATTTCGACAACGGCAATCTTTGTTTTGGAAAACTTTTGCAGGAATAATGTTTCCAGTTTGAGTATAATATCTTTTCCCTGCATTTCGTTTATTTTTTCGCACTTTTTGGATGTATGTGTCACCATTCTTTTCTCTGTTATCTATATAGTATTTTCATCCTCTGATGACGAATATTGTTCTACAATTCTCATTCTTTTTCGATTTTTGTTGAAATCATTACTTCTTACTAATTCGTCTTCACTCTCTGAATTAAACGGTCTTGTTGTTTTATTATTCCCCGTGGGTTTAATAATTTCTATAATTTTATATTTTAAGTTTAAATTCAATTGTAAAATTGATTAGACGTAGGTACTGATTATTCAACTAAAGCAATTGTCAAAAAAGTTAGGTTAACTTTTTAAATATGAATCAATACTAATTAATTAAAATTACCTTCATCACTGTCCTCAAACATTTGAAAATCCGCACTTTTGGACATTATCAATTATGGATTGGACTTAGGTCACTTTCAAAATAATGTTTTTAATTTTGAAATAACTGCTAAAACTTATGTGTCAAAAATTATCGTATACTCTGAATAAACTTAACCGGAAAATGTTTGTTTATGACAACCATATAACTTCTCAAAGTCTGGTGAATTTCTTTCAGGTTGAAGCGAATTGTCATTCAGATGTACGTGATTAAGGAGCTAACTAAATCTATTGACAGGCATAAGGGATCTGACGAATCAGAATCATCTTCAATATTTTCTATTAAATCCTCTAATTGCTCACCATCTTCATCAACTTCAATTTCTTGGTTGTCATTCGGATCCAATTCATCAATTACCGATTCTTGATCAGTTGGAAGATATTCGTATTCAGCGTGACTAAATTAAACGTTAACTCTTCCAACGTCACCACCAAATAATGCCGAAATACATCCAACAAAAAATATTTTTTAACCTAAATATAATCTCAACAACTTACCACAATCACTGAAGTCAATTTTATCACAACACAACTATTTTTTATTAAAATTTAATACATACTATATATGTAAAGTTTTCTTTTAAGCGCGACACAAAGAACGCTCTCGAAATACAAAATGGCCAACATAAACATTGTATATTTTTACGTCAGCTAATTGGCGCTCATGTCGCGTATTTACTTTTCAATAAACATATTTAAAATGTATTATTTATAAAATTTATTATTAAACATTAAATTATAAAATATATAGATTTAATTATTTAATATTAATTCCGAAACGTCGAAAATGCAATGTGACATAACTGTCAAAGTTTAGTTCGTCCGCGTCGCTGCAGGAGGCGCAAACGTTATTTTCTGATTTCTAAACTTTTTTATATACACCGATATATAAATAAAAATACTCGTATACAAACATTTCTGTAAACGAATGTCAACTTTTGTCAAAATTTCAAAGCGATCGGTAGAGAACTTTCGGAGATTAGACATTTTCTATGTACGAACATTTACATTTTTATTTATAAAGAAGATAGAAGATAAAGAAGAGGCAATAATTGAGACGGAATGCCGCGTGGTAATACGCTGGACTTGCGGAAGGTCACCGGTTCGAACCCCGCACTGTGTTAATGTTATCGATTGACCTAGAATATTTTCCGCTTAGTATTCGAGGGTAGAAATATATCTACAACTTTGGTTAAATCTATTATTTAAAAAATAATATTCCGAGAACATTCCTATATCATAGCTATGAGGCAACCTTCAAACTCAGAGGTTCTGGGATTCGATTCCCGTTGATACTTTTTTTTTAAAAAAGGGTCCCATTCTGGTTATTACTTTAAGATCTTTTTAATTATTTTTGGTTCTTCGGGAGAGATCGCCCATAGATCCGCCGGGATATATTGTATACATTGTATACAATGTAAAAAAATCACGATCGTGTTTTGATTAGCTATTTTTGTCAACGTCGACCACCCGCTGCTACCTGATAACTCTGATAAGAAGCGCAGTTAAATTAGAACACCTATTTTCACCCTTTAAAGTAGGCTGACTTATAGAAAAATGTTGATTTTTGGGACTTGTACCATTTGAGTAAATTTTTCAACGTGATACGCTAGTACTAGCCAAATTAAATTTAAAGGGTTAATTTTCCATGAACGTTAGTATTTTTAAGATAAGTTGTAGAAAAAAAAGAGGTGTGATTTTTTTTTATCTAGAGCTTATGAAAGTTAGAGAATAAATTAGACTTGCAAAAATTTTTAAGTTGATTTTATTTTTCTTTCCAAATTTAGAGGGTTGCGACGGTAAGTGGTAATGTTGTACGTAAGGCTCATTATTAAACTACTTCCAAAAAAATCACGATCGCAGAGCTAATAGTTTAGTCACAGTTACGAAGTTTAGTCTAAAATCGGGTTTTTATTTAAATTTCACAAAAATCCAAATTACTTGAGAACCACTGAATATCGCGGAACATACATAGGGGTTAAATCGATAGGTATTGAGGTCCCCCATCACCCTGCTTCCGATGATCGTCACCGAGTGTTACACCCTGTATAATACCAAACAAATTGGAGGAATTTATGCTATAATTTTGGAACTTAAAATTTGTTATTTACACCACAGATTTGTGATTTGTGATTTGTTAAACATTAGGTAAATGCCGAATGTGTACCTCACATACCGGAAGATCAGCAGACTTTCTTTGTACATAGTTTTCTAACCAAATATATATTTCGTATACAAGCAAATATGACAACGTTCTAAAAAAGGTCTTCAGTCAATATGTTACCTCCTAGTCTTAATACTAATTCGTTAGTTATAATTATAATTAACGTTTTAGTTGATGGTTTTGAGTAAACTTCAGAATGGTTCTGAAGATGTTCATTGAGTGAAAACGGTAAACGGAAAAAATATTTAGTGAAATAATATTAAAAATAAATATTGATTTGTTTCATATTTCTTCTTGGTCTTCTTGCAGTAGATATTTAAGCTGTTTTTCTGCATCATTCTTGGGATGTGTTATCATAAGCTATTCCTCCTTATCAAGAATGATTATTAGGTATCGTGTAGATAAAAGACGTCTGCGCGTAATTTGGTTTATTGTGTGCAAACTGTTGTACATTAGCAAGCACGCAGTCTTAACAGATTACACGCAGAGCTTCGATGGCAAGGATATCATATTTCCATGACGATCGGTAGGTTTGATCTGCTGCATTCTTTCGTTAGGCAGTTTTATAAAGCATTATTTTTGTGTTGCTTCATAGCGCTATAAGAATTTATTGTAAGCTGCATATATGTTACATAAAAACACAAATTCTAATGTGAAATGGTTTAAGAGTAAAACTAGTCTGACATTTAGTCCGCCAGGAATCACATCGAACCTGAGGTCCCCGCTTGCTTCGCGTGAATGCTAACCGTTATACCATCAATCCATCTCTTTGGGGTTGGCCTGTTGGTCGGCTACCTATAGGGTAACCATGATAGACTATGTGGAGTATCCCCGTCTCACCCAGTCTCTAAACGTGATCCTTCCATATCTTCTCCCCCATATTTTTATTTGTGTAGTGTATATATTCATTTATTTGAATTTTCTGTTCGATTTCCTATAGATTAGAACCGTAGCTTAGGGCCATTGAGGTAAGCCAAATTTAATAGTGCTACATTAATTACTTCATAATAGTTATAATTATTTTACTATAATCAACAGCAAAAATACTCCTGTAAGAGCAATTACTAATTATATTTAACAGTTGCATATGGACCGAAATTTGCTGTAAAAATATGAATGAACATGTCTCTTTGCACATCACGACTTATTAGATAAATGCTATTATGGTTTATAATTATTTAGTCATGGTGAGTTTAACGATTTCTATAGAAATATACGAGTATAAACATGTTCCACGTTTAGTAATACTTTGGTTGCCCACTTAACATATATTCTGTGTATTCGTTTGTTTGAATATTTTTTTATGTTAAAAATATTAGTATAAAATTTTATTAGCTTTTATCACAAAAACATTCCATTTAAATATATACTAAATATAAAATCATTGTTGGCTTGATGACAGTTTAAAAGTGAATTCTAAATATTACATACTATATGTTTTTAGTGACATGGTGTGTTTTTGCTGTTTTTAGTGAAATAGTGTGTTTTTCCTGGTTTTCCATCACTGCTCCTGGTCATCGATGACCTCATTCAATATATATTTGTTGACTTCTTTTTTCAATTCGTTTTTTTTCTAGAGACCGATAATGCAAATCCTTCACCTTTCATTCAAAATTTTATAAAATAATTTTATGTTTGTTTGTAAAAGATTGTTAGTTGGCAATAAACGCATCATATTGTACACTGTACTATCGTGTTTTATAAAAAAGAAAAAGTTACGTTCTAAATACTCTTTATAGGAGATCAAATATCAATATTTCTATAATCAGTCCTAAAAGAGAATAAGGTTTTAAATAACAAATGTTCGAGTGTTATGCAATTATCAATAATGCGCCAAAAAGTATTTTTCTGAAAGTAACACTAAGTGGAAATCCACATGTTTTAATGAGAATATCGCACATAGAAATTACCGTCACATTTTATATATGATCAAAAAATTATAAATGAATTTTGGTGCACAACTGATTGTTGCATAACGACATCCAATTTCAGATTTGATTCCTAACGAACCCCAAATAAGGCTGTATGCAAATAGCGTACATTTGTTTAAGACGTTAATAAATTTCACTTTCCTATTTATCAATAAGTATAGTCTTAGGTCACATTGTATTATTCCATAATATTAATTTATATGGTCAAGTTTCTGAGCTTTGTCTAATTACGCCTCATGTCTTCAGCTGACTTAATGTATAATATATGTGCTAATTTCAAAACGAGTTTCAAGACATCGTTTTTTTTTGGTTTAGACAATTCACCTTGTTAAGAGTGCTTTGTGCCCTTTGTATGATTAATTTCATTAATGCACAATTTTTATGTTTTGTTAATTTTAGATATTAATGTCGCTATCGGAAATACTCGTACACTAAAGTACAGCTAAAACATCTGAATTATTAAATATATATCGTATGCAATATTGAGAGAGAAATATTAAGTAATTTACTCGTATAAAGTAGATTGGTGTATTACTAAAATGACGTACTGTTAAAACCAAACAAGTTATTTTGAGAAATTCACCTTTAGTGTTTAAGTCATTAGCATGTGTGTTTTTATTAGTAGTAGATGAGATAAAAATAAATATCAATACTTGAATCATATTTTATTTTAAAATTGTTCAAGTCGGAAGTGTCAAATATCTTCAATATTCTACAAATTGAACAATTTCATAAAATCATTAAATTTTATTAAAAAATTCGGCTTTAATTTTGTGGAATTCCATGGAAAAATATTTAATAAACTTTTGTTATTTCACTAATTACATAAATCCTCATGACAAGTGTTTCTACCTCCTATCTCGAGGCTTTCTACAGCGATATTAGTATCTGTTACGTATAAAATTTTCAAACACCAATGACTAAGTTTATCTCAACTACATACGAGAGGCATATATGAATATAGTGGGCTTCTGAAGGCACATAATTTTGGAACGATACATAAGAACCTTGGCAGTAGAATACGAATACACAAGTATCTATTTAATAACATTTTTTTAGAGATTACAAACTTTATTACAAAAACAAATCATAGTTTCAAAGAAAGTGGAGTTAAATTTTACACATGTCACAAAAGCTACACAAAAAAATTGTAAACATAAGATATACATAATGCCCTCAATAAAAATAAAACTATAATAACATAAATAAAAAATCACCCTTCATTCAAGTATGTCCTTTCGGTCAATATATCACACTTCCGATGAAACATTACACCATTTGGACCAAGTATTGCCCTTGTAATAAACCGGGATAATTCCAACTGAAGAGAGCTTTATTTATTTTTATTAATAATTCCAATCGTAATATATTTTATTGGAGTAAAACCCAGTAGCTACATTTTAATTAATTTAGAAAATATCTATTTCATTGGTCGATTTTGCCTCTCCACATGGGGTACTATTGCTAAGATGTGCGATGATCGACAGCGAGTTTAGTGCATACTCCAGTGGTTCCTAAACCCGAAGGCTCGATCTATGGGGCCGAAGATATTGTTGTCTCCCGGGCGTGCTCTTTAATATGCCCTATCGTTAATTTGGATATGTTGATAGACCATACTAATGAATAAATTGGTTGATCGCGTAAAAAATTTAGAAAATAATGTTTATGTTGGCATGAATGAAACAAATAAATATTAGCGCTTGCTTAAAAAAATATATACATATATAATGAAAGATTGCATGCAATTTCAAAGTCTCGAGCACGCTAAATTATTGTATATGCCCTTCACTCATATAATATATTATAATATTTTGATAAAAAGAATATATAACTGGAATAGACAATATCTCCAACGAAATGGTGAAATATGCAGATGAAGAGCTAATTATGGAAATTAGGAAATTATTCAATAAAATATTGTCACATGGTGAGACTCCAGAAAATGGAGCACTAGCATTACAGTACCGATATTTAAGAAAGGAAAAAATAATGACTGCGGTAATTTCTATATAGAAAATACGAGTATATGAAGATCTTTTGAAGAGGGACTTCATAAACACAAATCCATCTTAACGAATTCTCTAATTCGGAAATGGCTAATCAATGTCACCGAGAAAATTACACATTTTCTATCGATGATACCAAATCCTTGCATTTCAATAGTAACGGAAATAAATTGGACAGATTAGAGGCTCTGGAAATATCCATGTTAGTGCATTGGGAAGAACATCTGGTAAATACATATTGTACATTCCCAAGACCTCACAGCTGTTTGCTGAAGTTGTCTCTTGTCCTCCTCCACCCACAATCCCCAACCCGAGTTTTTACCGTTAGACATGTATTTCGGAGCCAGTTCGAAAAAAAATCAGTCTTGTTTGTGCTCCCCTGATGATAAGGTGAAAACCTTGAAACCGGTAGGGTTATACCGTTATATAAAGTAGAATAAACAGTGTTTGATTGCACAAATTACAATGCCCTTAAATATCCGCAGTTTTAATGCCTTAACTACGAGTATATAATATAATATTAGTAAAGCATGATGAAATTTGTTCTAAAAGAAAACAAAACTACATAAGTGAATGGGGACACACATTTTTTTAAATGCTGTTACGTAGACTATTATAATTGAAGAACTACTTTTTTAAACAGAACTTTCGATTTATTTAACACATTATTAAACACGTAGTTTTGCGAATGTAATTCTTATCTATGGAGATTACGAGATACGAGAATTTATTTCTATTCAAAGAGGAATCCGTTCGATTTTACGTTATGAAATTAATTACATTGTATTGATTGCTTTTGAGAGAATGATTCAATGGTTATACGTATGGTATCATTTGCCGTACCCAAGTAAACGATATAATATAATGAAGAGCGTGGTCAGGAGACAATATTATCATTTTTTATATACTTAAACCATACTCACAAGCACGACCTATTCTTTTGGTGACATCAGTTCTTCCTTTTGTTGATATATCATACGTATTAATTCACTGTACAAGCAAAACCTTTTTAACTCTGAAGTCAATATATTTTGACACAAATCCTGCAGGTAGCAAAGAATCACCATGGGTTGTAGTGTTGTTGGTGACGATGACGTCGTTGGGTTGTCGCTAACATTTTGTACTTTCTGAAAACATGTCATAATATTTTTAACATATTTTTGTACGGCTCGTTCAGTGTTGTCAAGAACTATTAAGAAGTTTTAAAATTTTAATTATATAAACTCTCGAAATGGCGTATACATTTAATGGATAGGATTCAATTATGACATAAGATATACAATTATTGTTAAGTCACAATCAGTTATTTTGATCAATCAAAGTTTCCAAATCGATATAAACATTCTCTGTCGGACAGTTTCGCTTCAGTCGCCATCGGTCAGTGCTCTGATAAATATCAAAATCCGATTCAAACTATCTGGAGCTGGGCCGCCACTGTGAAAGCACTGCACTACAATACTATTGTATTGGGCTAAGCAAAATATGGTTTTGTTCGCGAACGACTTATTTCGAGACAAAAAATATCGCGCGAATGTCGTGGTAGGAAATTAAAGTTAACGAGTTAAAAGTGAATTGTTAAAAGTTTATTAAATCCATATACATAGTATGACAGTGGTTGTGTTAAAAAAATGTGGCAAATATTATATTTGAAAGTGATTTTCGTCGTGGTACCCGTAGTGTTGTGTTCAGTTCACCGCCAAATCGACCATGTGACAATTGAGGCGGAAACTGTACCGACAGAAACAGAACTTTCTCATAATCTCGAGAGAGTCTCACGAGAGACGATACAATTCGATCGAAAAGGATACGAATACCAAAATGAAGGATCAGAATCACAACAAAGAGACCATGTCGTGCCTCTGGAGCTCCCGCTGAAAGGTGAAGGAAGAAAGTTTATTCCTAAGGCAGCCGCTGAAAAATTATTTAAAAAATTTCTAGAGAGCAAACTATCTAACAATACTAAAATTGATTCACCGAGAAAAACCGATGAACCTAAAAATGAAAAAGAATCGACCACACTACAACCGAAAAAGTCGCCTACTCCAAAAAAACGAACGTTCAATCTTTTTAAACTTTTGCCGAAAAAAGACTCACCGAAGCCAATTTTTCCTGGTTTTAATTTAAAATCCAAAGATACGAATACTTACAAGAATGAGAAAAAGACAGCGATGCCTCTTACGGAAAATCGATCTAAAAGAAGTGAAAAGTTTGAACTGCCTAATTTTGATTTCGATCAAACATTTTTATCCCCAGAAGATATCAAACAAATACAAAATGAAGAAATCGGAACTCCACGGCCAAATAATAAGTTTCAAAAATACCCTTACTATAAAATGTTTAGGAATGATGCTATCATGAAGCATTCTCCCATGAGGTATGCCGAGAATATGAAGAATATTCCAAAGAAAACAGAAGGAGGATCGGAATTTTATGATTCAAAAATATCAAAACATTGTTCCGAAGTTGTTTCAAACGTTGATCCTATACCGGACAGAATAAAGAACAAAATGCCCGAGTCTGAAGGTGATGACGAAAAACGGAAACGACGATCGATAAGTAGTAATGAGAGAGTGAAAAGAGAGTTTGAGCAAAATGCTGAACAACCTAGACTTAGAGGGCTCGGGGATAAAATCGATTGTTTTAAAGAAAAATACTTCGGTGAAAATCCCCTAGATAGCCCATTCTTCGATGAGGAAACCATAGACCCTCCTGAGCCACTGGAAGCTTCATTTGATTTTGGTTTCGCATTAAGAGGAAATACTGAAAAAAGGCCACTTAAAACAAAAAAAGAAAATGATCATAAAAACATCGATTTAGATTCAAAATCATCATTTTTTCAAAATCTTTATTTACCGGCGGAACTGACAGGGAAAAATCATATCCCTACAACATCTCTTGTGAAAAAAGCTCATAACGATGTAGGGCGAAACACATCGCAGTTACATAATATAGTACAAGAATCTTCCGCCAAAAACGACATACCACCGACTAGTATTGCAATCTTGGAGAAATATTTACATAGTAAGGATCCTCAAATGAATATTTATGGTGATGTTATTAGACACATCAGTCCAAACTTAAAGACACAAAATAAAGGAATCATTTCAAATACACTTACTTCTTCTAAAGATAAGGATAAAAACATGTACCAAGCCTACACAAAGAAAGAGAGTGTTAGAAATCCAAATAAATCTACAACATTGATAAAGAAGACTTATAAGAAAAAAATTATGTATAAATTATCACCTAAAAATATAAAAAGATACAAAAGACTTTATCCTTTAAGATCGGATACCAACGGTCGAAATCCACTATTATACAGAAAGAAAAGAAATATTAAGGTATACAGAGACATTGGAAGGGAAGAAAGATTGATTTCTCAACTTGCGAAAGAAGATACAACTTCATACGATAGTTTAAATCTCGTTCCGAATACATCCGAAATTAGTCCACTTATAGAAAATCTAAACTTTAGTAGTAATATTGAAAAAGTAAATTCTGAAGATGGAAGCACTGAAAATCCGCATAAAAACCATAGAAGATTTTATACACCAATAACGACAACTTCGTCGATATCGCCAGAACAGTTGAAAATAGAATATATCATAAGAGCAGCTGAAGACTTTCAACAAGCACCGGAGAATGTGAGTCAATCAACAGCTTCTTACGAAACTGTAACAGTTACAGTTTATGATAACAATGAGACAGTGAGTACTACAACCACCGTACCTGTACTTTCTCACGAAGAAATACAAAAGGTAAATGAAAATGTTTCAACATTTTACAATCAAAATCCAAATGAATACGTTAAAGCTAAAGAAAGACAACAAGGAACTATTTTTGATGTCTCTGCCTATATTCCAAGACCAACTTATTTAAGTTCATATCAGTTACGACATAATTATAGCAGTAAATATAACGCTGACACCGACTTGCTCAATAGTAGCGAGGAAACCACCGATAAATTACAACAAGAAGCTGAAGTTCGTGGTTTGAGTAATGCAACGGAACAATACACAAATTTATTGAGTTATCGAAATGACAATGAGACTATAAGACATACAGTCGAAACTCATCCAAATGCAACGGTAACACCTAAGCTATTGGAAATACCTGAGTACACTGAAATTAAAACTGTGATTGTTCAGACAACTGAAACAAATTATAATTACAATGGGAAACAATCTGCTACGCCCAATGTTGAGACTAAAGCAACGACCAGTTATCCGAGTCTACCATCGAGTGATGTTTATACCACATCGAGCGAATCTTACAACCCTAATTTCTTTTACGATGATGATTTCCCTTTACCAAAAAATAAATTTACGTTTAGCAAACAAGAAGATAAAAATGATGGACAAAAAGAACCTACCAGTACTATAATAAAACTGCCGATACATTCTCTTATTGATGATCAAAACCGTGTGCATGGTCAGAGTGACTATAAAACTACAAGTTCGTATCTAGATGACTCGGACTTTTCTACGTCAACGACTCAACTAGACTTGTCGACAACATTAAAACCTAAAATAAGAGTGAACCATAGAACTAGAAAACCAGCACGTATACGCAGGCCATCTTTGCAAGCTTACGAAAAATTCGATAAAAGTAAAGATATTCCAAATAGAAACAATAATAATAACCACAATAATAATTATAATGTCAACAATAATTATAATGCAAATATTAACTCGAGAAAACCAAAAATTCTAGAGAAAACGTCAAAAAAACGAAAGAAAACAGTTATAACCAACTCTAAACGTTACCAAAATAACGGTAATGTTGGAATTGAATATGACAAACGCCCAACAATTGAATACGTTTCAGAGAAAGTATCTCCTGCTCCTAAAGTAACGCGAAATCGATTAAATATTCCGAGAGCCAGGGGGACTAAAAAGAGTTATAGTGAGTATGAAGAATACAGCACTACAAAAAGATCAACTCCGATAGCTAGAGAACCAAAACCGAAAATTATTCCTCAACCTCAAGTAAATCGCAATGTTCAATTGCGACCTCCTATAAATGAAGAAAGTACATACCAAGAAGATTATGAAGAGGAAGAAGTGATCAAAGAAAGATCAAATCCAAGTTTAGCTGATACGGAATATTTCCATGGGCCTCTTCTAGCAAAGAAAGTGAACAGCCTCTCAGAGGCTAAAGCAGATGCATTTTTACCCATTGAATCTGACTTGGAAGGTTTTAAAGTACCGCATACACCAAAAGGTTCGGGAAATCATCGAAATGTAGGAAAACCAAGGAAACTGTTGAAACCAAATAATAACTTTTATGAATATACTTCGAAAATAACTCCTGTCGATGGCTTTATATATGAAGAAAACACTCGAGCCAATCGTGTAAGAATAGAACCAGTCGAGGATCAAGGAATATCAGCTCATGTACTACAAAGCTTTGCTTCTTTGCTCAAGGAGACGACAACTACTACCCACCCTCCTTTTGAAAAAGACCCGAGCAAGAGACTTTATTTTTACGTTGAAGTAAAATAACACAGTGTCATTTTGTATTACTTGAAATATATTTTAATAATCAATATATAATGTGTAAAGTAAATCAAAATGTAGTCAAAATTATACAAAAAAACATTTTGTGGAAGAAAAAAATCAGGTACAAATTTGAATGTAGATGTATAAATTGGTCTCTTTCTGAGACTGAAAATTTTAATACAGAACATTTAAAAATATCTTGTAACTTCTCTGTTTAATTTACAAAAAAAAAACCTTCACAACTTATGCATTTTTCAATTTTGTATTACCACCAAGTGTTGTGCTGTGTACCTATAGTTAACAAATTCGAATTCATTTAATTGCTTTTGAATTATCGCAATTCAATAGGCTTACAACTTTACATATACTCGTACATATAACTTTTACGTTTATGGGACATCAAATATTAATAAACACAGTTTTTTTACTTAAGCTAAATAAATTTTACATTTTGTAAAATATCGATGTTCAAATGAAACGAAAATATTCTTATTGTAGTTTTTTAAATCAGAATTCCATCTTAGGAATAAATTACTAAGAACGTTCTTGAGTCAAATGTAAAAATATTATTGTATATAAAAAAACAATTTACAAAATATATTTATAATAAAATAAAATATATGTTTTTTTTAATTCTCACAACGATAAACAGATAAGTAGTAACCTGAAAAAATCGAGTAAGTTAAATAAGTAAGTAAACAAATAAATATATAACTGTGAAATAAAGAAAAATTAGTTTTAAGCAATATAATTAAAGAAGTTCAAAAAACTATTTTGAAAATCTTTTCTTTGAAAAATTATATTTCTGAAAAAAAAATTCGGTTAAAAAAAATACAGTTTGATAAATAATGAATGAAAATTGTCAAAAAATGTTAAAGAAACTTGGAAAATGTTTGTTGTGTGAATTTCTGTTAGTTTTTTTTATCAATATTGTATTTATTTGGAAGATTCTTATTTCAATTTCCAATTTTGATAGCGTCCCATGAATGAAAGACTCAAAATTTTATATTAAATGACCGTGCATATTTTTAAATGAGGCATAAATGACTATTTTCAGTGAAAAATAATCATATATTTTTTGAAGCTTTTGACTGAAAAACGATGGATAGTTTAATAGTAAACAGCTCATGTCCATGAAAAGATGTTTTTTTAATATGTTTAATTCAATGACGTTGTGTGTATCTCTGTAATACAAAGTATATATTTAAGTTGCAAAATTAAAATAAAATAGATTATATATTCATATTTTTCATTTTAAAAACTCAATTATCTCGAAAAAATGTCATCTTGACTTGTGAAAGTATAATATTGAATCAATAGAAAACTATTGTTTATATATTTTTTTCAAATAATAATCAACAAAATTTTTTTTACTATAAAGATTTATCCAATAAATAGTATTTTTAATCTAAAAAACCTGTATTGAATTGAAATTGAGTATTTTGGTTTCGTTTATTGCAATTGAATACTCAACTAGAATATACTAGTCGCATATTTGTCGCATCATACATTATTTAAAACGAGAATATCCTAACTACATATATTGTGTATCTTATGGCCCAACAAAATCATTGTCATTACTCATTAATTTGGACCTTTTAAACCGAAAGAAAAAACCTTCGTTTTCTAAGAACTTGCGAAATTTTCTTAGTGAAATATATTTTTTTAAATCTTGGGGATCTACTTTCAAAAAATCTACTCCCTTATCGTGAAGCTCAGATTATGAAAATAATAAATCACGTTTAATTGAAATATTTCTTGATACGCTACCGCACGATCGTGAGGGCGTCCGCGTCGGGCTGGAAATGTTATATAACATTAATTGGTGATTACACTGAACGCATCCAAGTGTCGGACCTCATCGAATCTGGTGGCTGAGGATGATTGTAAAAGGTAGCGAAAATAAATAGTTTTTCGTTTCGATAACTGTACGCTTCTTAAGAAGAACGCTCATTTTACACTCGGTTGGTTTTTTGTGGTTGATAGAAAATCGATCTCATTTCCTAATGAAACGTAATTTGTATTTCCTAATAAATCTTTCCATGAAAACGAAATAAGAGCTATCAAATATTGACGTAATTTGAATATTGTTACTTTGATCATAAATAATGTTGTTGTTTCATAATAACTTCAGATATACACGTATATACTCGTACTCACGCTATTTGGATACATATAGTATTCAGTTTTTGAGATTAATGAGATTATTGTCAATCTATATACTAATATTATGAAAAATCTAAGTTTACGAACAAATTGAATATTTGAAATTAGACAAACATAAAAATTAAAAAAAATTTTTTTTACTTAAAATTACAAATCAGCTGAATAATTTTGTATTTTTGACACTCTTTCAAAATTTCATTGTGAACTAGGTTGTGTTTTATTTATGACTTCTATTATAAAACCATTTTATTTTATAAAACATAATCTTATATCTTTGAAATACTTATATATTTCAAAGATAAAAGATTAGGTTTTCACCTTCGTTGTCCATTGTAATGTTTACAAGAAGATATAACTTAGTAAATGCCTTATTTCCAAAATAATTTTTCAGTTATTTAGGTGAATACTTGAAATAGTTTTTAAAAAATTTAAAACGTCATATCATCGTGCAAAGTGCTTTTTGGTAAACAGTGTTTCGAACAAAATGGGGCATTAACATTATAGAAATTGACGTACTCGAGTTTATAATAAGGCAATCTCCCAATTAACATTAAATATCCATTTATGAAAAATAAAAGCAATGGCACCTTCCTTTAGAAATTGTATTTGTATTTCTCTCATATTTAAGATGGTAATAGCTCGCTGATGAAGTTGTTCATGTCATAAAAGTTTCAGAATATACATTTTTTTGGCAAATAATAAAATTTAGAGAAAATCTTTAAAAAGTCATCATGTCAAGTCACGTAAATTAAAATAAACTATTTTGCGCTTTAAACGACGATACGCGGAGCGAACTAAAATTGTATTTAAAATAAAAAGTTTGATTACTTAGTTTTTGTACCAACATTAATTTCAAATACGACGTAATCTTATTTTAAAGATAGATCAAGGGGCTCAAGGTCAGATGATAAGATGTACCGGGTTTCTAGTAATTATGTTACGTAATAGTATTATCAAGGTCAGATGATAAGATGTACCGGGTTTCTAGTAATTATGTTACGTAATAGTATTATCAAGATCAGATGATAAGATGTACCGGGTTTCTAGTAATTATGTTACGTAATAGTATTATCAAGATCAGATGATAAGATGTACCGGGTTTCTAGTAATTATGTTACGTAATAGTATTATCAAGATAAGATGATAAGATGTACCGGGTTTTTAGTAATTATGTTACGTAATAGTATTATCAAGATCAGATGATAAGATGTACCGGGTTTCTAGTAATTATGTTACGTAATAGTATTATCAAGATCAGATGATAAGATGTACCGGGTTTCTAGTAAATATGTTACGTAATAGTATTATCAAGATCAGATGATAAGATGTACCGGGTTTCTAGTAATTATGTTACGTAATAGTATTATCAAGATCAGATGATAAGATGTACCGGGTTTCTAGTAATTATGTTACGTAATAGTATTATCAAGATCAGATGATAAGATGTACCGGGTTTCTAGTAATTATGTTACGTAATAGTATTATCAAGATCAGATGATAAGATGTACCGGGTTTCTAGTAATTATGTTACGTAATAGTATTATCAAGATCAGATGATAAGATGTACCGGGTTTCTAGTAATTATGTTACGTAATAGTATTATCAAGATCAGATGATAAGATGTACCGGGTTTCTAGTAATTATGTTACGTAATAGTATTATCAAGATCAGATGATAAGATGTACCGGGTTTCTAGTAATTATGTTACGTAATAGTATTATCAAGATCAGATGATAAGATGTACCGGGTTTCTAGTAATTATGTTACGTAATAGTATTATCAAGATCAGATGATAAGATGTACCGGGTTTCTAGTAATTATGTTACGTAATAGTATTATCAAGATCAGATGATAAGATGTACCGGGTTTCTAGTAATTATATTACGTAATAGTATTATCAAGATCAGATGATAAGATGTACCGGGTTTCTAGTAATTATGTTACGTAATAGTATAATCAAACACGTGTCAAAATCATTCCTTCATGCTATGTTGCTTACTACCCCGCTATTCTTTACATCTTAGACCTATGGTAAATGTTGCAACCATATCAGACTTGCCAATGTCATTCCTTCATGCTATGTTGCTTACTACCCCGCTATTCTTTACATCTTAGACCTATGGTAAATGTTGCAACCATATCAGACTTGCCAATGTCATTCCTTCATGCTATGTTGCTTACTACCCCGCTATTCTTTACATCTTAGACCTATGGTAAATGTTGCAACCATATCAGACTTGCCAATGTCATCGTCATCGACTTCGGTGAAACTTCAGGTATTTCAAAATTGAATTTTCTACCTTCATTATTAACATAATACATGTCTAAATTTAATAGATTAACAACTTCGATATATTCTTTTTCCATATGAAATATTACAATTAGCGACAAATCATTCTTAAAGGATTTCATTTATTTAAGATACAATAAAGCTTAAATCGTGAAATTATTATTCTTGAATGCCTTCAAAAAGAGCGCGATTGGGGAACGAACTTTCAAGAATGATCAGATTGCACCATTCGCATTTATATTCAAAGAAGAATTTAACATATTTTACGTTTTTCATAATATTCTTTTATCCTAAGTTTCCTTCTTTTCCATCCATATCCTTGAACGAATTTCTTTTTTCTAGTTCTATCCTTATTGTTTAGAAATTGAAAATTTATTTTTTCCCTTCTATTTAACGGACTTTATTTAGTAAAATTTGCCATGGATTAAAACAACTTAACGTATCCCAGATGAGCTGACTGGTTGGAAGAAATAGCTTGATAGTAATAAGTTTAGCCGGTGTAACATGTATAACCAATCATGTACACGAAGTAATAAATAAAATTAACCTACTTTAAAAGCAAAGCTGAATAAATTAAAAAGATATAGTTTAAAACGTAAGAAAATTTACGAGACGCTACGAGTACAAAAGAGGGACTCAGAAAAAATTGTCATAAGTTGGGTTCACAAATTCCGCGTAAATGTAATTTATTCTCAAAAGGATCACGCAAAATACATCAGATGAGCGTATGTGTCTGGAAGCCACACATAATAGACTTTTATAGAATAAAATTTTCTATTCAGTTATTGATAGAAAAAGAACGACCGCGATCTCTCTACTTATCGTAAATAGATTGGCTAAAGACAATTGAAATGCTTTATTTTTAGGTATTAAAAACCAAATTTTTTAAATATAATTTGGTAAATATGATCACTTATGTTTTAAAGTACTTCAGAATTAAAGACTGGTTTGTATTTGGTTGAGTTATTGATGCGACGATTTCTGACATTGTGATTAATCCTCTTCAGAGCTACGCAGTTGAACTGTTCAAGTATATTAAATATTCATCTGATTAGTTGTAATGGTGTCAGCTCTGGCAAAATGAGTTCAACGTTTACCTTAAGGAATTCAAAGTAGATAAATACATTTATTTGTAATTCGATATGATTTCGCAGGTCGGGAAATTTGGACAACAGTAAAAAACAAGGTTAAATGAAATACAATCGAAAATTGACAGGCGAATATCGTGAATACAACTTATGCACGATAAAAAACGTTTACCGGCTGGTATTAAACGCTATAGCGTTTGGTCATTCTCACTTGGCGTGCATTTTATTAGCCAATATAAAGAAATAATTTAAGAAAGAAGTTTCTTCTTCCATTCTGAAGTCAATTTTCTCTGTCATCGAAACAAATAATGATGATATATTTTCAAAATGCTTCGAAATATTGACACTAGACTGTTTGAATGGATTTGATATACTCGTAACATTAAAAATAATGGTAAGGTTTTTTTTTAAATATTGGTACATTGATTCCATAAGACTGATTCCATAAGGCTGATTGTTGATTGCATTTTTTCTTCTTTCTTTTCGTTTGAGAACATTTTAGTGAAATGCTCATTGTCGGTGTTAAATAAGCAACGATTTGTTCGGAGTAAGAAATCTGCATTATTTTATTCAATCAATAAATCCACGAGACGTACCGGTTGTAGACCTCTGCTTTACCGAATATATTTTTTCACATCAGCTACAGATCGGAGCTGCCATCTGCAGTGGAGGGACATCTCCGTGCGAAATGGTTTCTTTATCGCGGCACTCGACTCGAACAGATCGAGCCATTGTTATGGGAAACTCCTCATCACAGCTCCAATCAATTATACGAGCCGAGCGCCATTAGACGTTACTTTTCTGGTTGTCACGATTTGCATAACAGACTCACGCCGTATCAATTACCAAACATTTCACCGTGACATCATTTCAAAATCTACTAGGAAACCTACAATACATTGATTTCACTAAACTTTATTTTTATCATCACACCGTCCAAAGTGTCTCAATATTTCGAGAGTATAAAATATTCTTTTATGAGATTTGCTTATTTGTGCATTGATAGTTAAACGTTTTTGGATATCATTTTAAGGGGATTTTTTTTAAATTTAAATTTACAGGAAATGAAGAGTTTTTTCGAGAATCATGTGACTATGATTTATTCGACAAGGTGAACAGTTAAGTAAATTGAATGAATTTTGAACAATATTTGATTGGTGATTTGGAGGAAGTTGGAGGAGGTATTTTGGAGGAAGAAATGGCCAACATCCTTCATCATGTGGAATGCTAGAGCAGGAAGCTTGGTCTAGAGATAAATAGTGTCAATACAAAATGGTAGTCGACAGATTTGGCCAAATGGAGATGATTGCACTTCACTTTGTTAATCTTGTATCGACTTTGTTGTATGACGGGGAGTGTGATGTTGAAATTAATAGGTGCTAACATAAATGTTATGACAAAATTGACAAATATATAGAAAGACGCATCACTACCTTTTCGATAGTTCGAGTCGTAGATGGTAAGAGCTCGAGAAATAAAAAAATAAACGCTATAATAAGATATGGTGCTGGAGGAGAGTGCTTCGGGTTTTTTGGACAATGAGGAGACCTGACGCGTCAATTCTACAGGAGATTAAAGTGAATGCCATATTCTCGTTCATTTGCTCGAAACGTATCCTTCAGTTCTTCGGGCACATTGCAATACGAGACCAGGACAGATTGGGAAGGCTGGTTACTAATAGAACTGTGGAGGGGAGCAGATGAGGTATGGAGATCCCCTATAAGATGGACTGGTCAAGTAAAGGCTGCGACTGGTTCCACAGTGGTCGAGGCGCTACGAGCTGCGGTGTGTTGGGAGAGATGGAGGGGTATTAGAAGTAAGAAAAATGAAAGTTATGACTTTCAGCCATTAGGATCAGGATCACGATAAGGAAGAAGTCCTCAAACGCATGATATATGAATCATATTGTTGATGGCACCAAGTCGTCAGATATAAAATATATATTATTAAGTCACAAGAAATAAAAAGTTCTCCAAGGTTCGTTCGTTTAGAAGTTGATCTTTATATAATCACTTTTTGAGCATCACCAAGTTACATATTTGTCTCTCAATATTTGATTCTCTAGATAGGTTGAGTATCTAAGAGTGCGTCGAGTTTCACCTTAAAGTTTTTTTTCATGTGACTTTCGCCTGGTTAAAAACCAGTGTAAGCTTTCACAATAATATTTAGGAAATAATCCTAGGCAGGTTCGGGACCCTTAACTTATCAGCTATCTGTTGTCAATAAATAATTCACTTAGGATTTCAATCAATGCAGACTGGTTCTTAAATCACCCAGCCTTAAGTCTTATTGAGTTGGCACCAAAGCCACCACATTGCCATTGTCAAAAAAAAACATTACGCAAGTTTTGAAACGGAAAGTTATTTGATGTTTTTTCTTCTAAAATGTTGTTACAATTGATTGTATAAATTAATCGTTGCCATATGAATAGTCTTGGGTTGTTGTGCTAGTAACACTCCGAAACAATATGCCCTCGATTTGTCATATCTGTATTGAGCGCAGTTGTGAAATTTTTTTGCTGAAATCACGACACACAAAAATATTTCACGTCATATAACTTCGCAGTTTTAATAGATGTATAAATCAAAACACTAAAAGTTAAGGTTACATTGTATTGCATGTCTAGTGAGAATAAGGATTTGAAAAAGGTTAAAATTAATGAGTAGCCTATAGTGAAGTTTACTATTGAATAGTGACAAATAAATATATATCTATCAAATCAACATGGCGAATATATACAATACAATATCACATTGTTTTATTTTTAAATAGATATGACTGAAGTTATATGTATCCTTATACCCTCGAATACTAGGCGGAAAAAGTGCATGTGTCGTTCGAGGGGAGTAGCACAGCGCGGGGTTCGAACCGACGATCTTGCGCACGGAAGTCCAGGCCGTTACCGCGCGGCCATGCACCTCGAGCCGTTTTAAGTTTGATACTTCATAGTATTTAAAATATATAAGCTGATTTAGCAGGTCGTTAAACAATGGTTGTTGTATTCATTTCAAGGCAAATAAAACTCCAGTCAGTATGAGGAAAAATTGACCAAGTCGTAAATTACAATATTGTGTTTTAATTTTAGTTTAAGTTTCGAGGAATGGAAAAGTAAACCTGGAAGGAGGGATGAAGAAAGAAATAACATTGATGATACAGCTGATATAATAAGAGTGAAAAAAGCTTGACCTACTAATGCATTATATTAAAAGCTGATTTTGAAAACATGATCAATAATTTTAACATATCCCCTTCGGAGTAGACGTTAATAAACTAATATGGAATAAGACTTTTAGGTTGCCGTCAGCCATATTTTGAAGTTACGTGATGGTGACTAACATCCACTTGTCTGTGGTCGAAGATGATTAAAGGTTAATAGGATGGCAGTTTTAACATAACGCTACTTTGCGGTCACTATTACATGAATTTGAAAACGTAATTTCTCGATTGATCATCTGCATTCGCCATAACTATCGTCGACGATAAGTGTATTAAAATTAGCAAAAAAAGAACTGTACCTAATTCCTAATAATAACGAGTAGCAAACTATAGTATTATAGAGGTTTATTTAAATGTCTTAAAGAAGATCAACTTCTTTTCCTATTATGTGTTATGTGTTTTTTGCTATTTAAAAATATATAATGTTGATATAATGATACTTTAAAATTGCACTTATTTCCACCCTGTGGGAATAAAATTATGTCGCGGTTACATTCCAGTTGCTTTTGACCGCATACAATCATTATCTTGAAGTTAACACTATGAAGAAAAAATAAATTAGATATGTGCAGTTATTTAAAAGTGTATTTTAAATCATTATAAAAAAAACTCTTGGAAGGCAATTGTGTTGGACCATTAAAAATTTGGTTCAATACTAAAATGTATTTTACGAATTAATTAGAAAATAATCAATTTTTTTACACACAGAAACTTGTTTATATCGGCCTGTCTAAGTAACGAATTTACAATTGGCTGTTGAATAACATAACAAAACATATATAGTAATCATCAGAAAATATGACAATTCACAATTCGGAAAACGTATCGTGTATCCTTAACTAACACGGATATGGCAAGGGAACTGAGAAATAAATATTCATTCGTTTTTGCATAAAATTAAAAAAATTAAAAAGTTTTAGTTTTTTTCAAAATAAGTTGAATACACTCGCGTCTATTTTTATTATACTAACGTTGTATACAATACAACCTGGCGCGTATATTGCTATGTGGCAAGTTTTTCCAACCAATCAAAAATATATTTAAGAGGATTTAAGGGAAAACTAGACTGAAATCCGATTTTATTCTGAGTTAACGGAAAATGAACCCGCAACCCTCGAGAAGCCACGGAGGTCATCTTATTGATATGGATATCTTAGCTAATATCGAAATCGAAGATTGAGAATTTATAAAAATTATCTTTTCTATCCATTCCGTTGGAAGCGGCTACCAGCTTATAATATAATATATGACTCGCACTATCTTTGACGTTCTTCAAAAAGCAAATTAAAAATTTTACATACCTCTTTTCAGTTTTTTCTGGTTTTCCAATATTCCTATCCAATCTCTAACCATTGAAGACAGTTTAAACTGTGCTTGATTTTTAAAGTATTATTAAAGTTTTTTGGCCTTATTACTTGACTTTCATTAAGATTGTTTGTAAAACTATTGTGTTATTGGTTGGAAGAGATTGCTACTTCGCAATACTCTCACCATATCGTACACAGTACAATCTGACAGGTTTCCGTGGTAATCTCTTGTAACTAGAGATATGTTAAAGGTGTCTTCAGTGAAACCCAGACTGAAACTCTATGTGAAAAATCGGGAATCGAGCCCTCCAACCTACGGGCTGGAAAACAGACGTCTTACCAACAAGTCCATCGAAGTTTTCGGCCTTCTTTTTTTACAATAGAGGACATTTAATACATATAACAGCTGTGATCTATAATATATAAATGGAATATTCTGTGATTGGTCGTTATTTCCTTGGCCATAAATCAATACGTCTGTCCTAATTGAGATTCAAAGGCCGCTTGACCTTTCTTTGGCGGAATCTTAACGATATTGAAAAGAAGAGACAAATTCGTATGATGTTATAAAGATGAAGATTTTGAATACGAGTATAGTTTCAATATTTTTTTAGTGAAATATAAATCCAGTTTCAAATAATTAATAATATCAAACGGGTTTTTTAATATACTTGGAGATACGGTTTTTAATTAGGACATAAAAAGTAGATTACAATACTAGAACCAAATTATAAATAACTCATTGTTTGATTTTAATATGGTCTTGTTTTGAAATGTTTTAAGACAGTTTTAGTTAATAAACAGTTTTAAGACCCGATCAAAATCAAAACAACTTTTCTTAACTAAAATTGCAATATCTAAATTAATATTAGGAATGAAAGTTTGTACATTTATTATATTATGATGAAATTTTATACGTATTTCTTTGAAGTACTTTAATTATTCAGTTAATTATGGCACTTCTGCCAAAACTATCCGTTATGGAGAGCTACATCACACTTCTTACACGTGTACCGAGTCCCATTTCTCTTCCTGTGCTTAGCACATACCTTGCAAATTCTGCAGGGGTTTTTTTTTGTTAGTTGATGGAGTAAATTTATCGACACGTATTTAGACACGTTCTTTAACAACCTGTTTGGAGGATCCTGCAAATTTTTTATTCTATTTGGACCCGGAGACTGTCATTGGTCTCCAGATTTATATGTCAAAATCATCAAGACCAGAGACTTCACTGAAGACTGATTACGCGACATCAGAATCTCCATAATAAATTAATTCATATATATTATATTTTCAGTATCTAGGATTCATACGTATTTTCATTATCCTTGTTAGATATCTGAGTCTATCGTTTAAAGGTTGAATTGTTACCAAAAATATTGGTGGATAATCAGTAATATGTCCCTTTTTGGATGAGGTATTTATTGATCACGTGAAAATACGGGACCGGGACTCAACGCAAATCTAGTCTATCACGTTAAAACACAAGTTCGGGATATAAAATGCAAGGAGTATGAATTTCACTGCACTGCGGAAAAAATCCTAAGGAGATTATTTAAGACACATTTTTAGGAGTTGCTTTTGTATGTAGCAGTTTTCTAAGATACATTCATATAACAATCTTTTTAAGAAGCACATATACTTTTCTAAAGCCATACAAAAATAGTTATTATCACATCCAGATAAAACTCTTCAATCTTATGTATATCGTAAGAATACTAAATATAATGTTTTTCTGCAAATCGCTTTTTATTTCTACGAGTAATATTAACACATCCACCTGCCCCAAAAATTAAGATTCGCTCAGATAAAGTTTCTTGTTCTTAGATAAAAGAGGTAAACAAGTGCCGGAAAGATAAAGTGTTATTAGTGAAATTACACATTATCTTCGCCACACCTGTTTAACTATAACGACCCTGTGACTTCATATACGCTTAACTTTCACCCGGGGGTTTGAAGTTGATTCGCGCGGAACCAAAAAAAATAATAATATAGGCCCTAGAATTGTAAAAGCATTCGTCTGGTAAAAACAATTATACGTGCTAGACATATACAAGTGTAGTTGCCTCTCGAAGTGCTGGATAGTATTCTAAACACGTGCGATGAATAGCTGCGATGTGTGTGCCTACTCCAGTTGTTTTAAGTCTGAAGGCTCGATTAATGGGGCTGAAGACAGTGTTATCTCATTGCCACATTCTTCCATTTGTCCGAATCACCGAATATGTTGAAGGGTTACTATATAAATTAATGAAAACGGGAAATAAGAACATAAAATAAAGTTATTAATTATCATACGAAATTTCGCAAATTTGCTACGAGTACGTTGATTTATCCCAATTCATCACTAACGATTCGATGAATAAATTATTGATCAATTTAATCGTAATTAAATATAAATTTTGTGCAAGACATGATCTGAAGAAACTCGATGAAATTATTAAAACCTTGAAAAGCGTGTTAAAAACTTATGAGCAATAATAATTTGAAAGAAAAATAAATGGCATAAATTTGCAGTGTTTTTATGCGAGGCTAGAAAAGTTCAACGACTGTTTATAAAGTGCTAAAAAACCACATTAATGCATGTACGAAAATATCACATAGTAAAATATCACATTTGAAACCTTCAAATGATATTTTCGATAATATTTTACGGTGACTCGAACTTTCACATTGCAGGTTAATGCGGTTGCGGGTTGATAATTATAATTATTAGACTATTATCTAAAATCATAGGTTTATTCAAATTTACCTTTTTAATTTGACGGTTTGTTGATGACATTTTAACAGTCAATCAAAGATAAACACTAAGAACTGATAATGGATTTTAGGTTGATGATGAGTGATTTAGTTACGACGGGAATACTAATATTTATTTTGAAGAAAATGGGTTACGCGGGGTACTCGTACAAGTACAAGTATGTTAACAGAGTTAGGCGGGGTACAAGTACTCGTATGTTAACAGAGTTGGGCGGGGTACAAGTACTCGTATGTTAACAGAGTTGGGCGGGGTACAAGTACTCGTATGTTAACAGAGTTGGGCGGGGTACAAGTACGAGTATGTTAACAGAGTTGGGCGGGGTACAAGTACGAGTATGTTAACAGAGTTGGGTGGGGTACAAGTACAAGTATGTTAACAGAGTTAGGCGGGGTACAAGTACTCGTATGTTAACAGAGTTGGGCGGGGTACAAGTACTCGTATGTTAACAGAGTTGGGCGGGGTACAAGTACTCGTATGTTAACAGAGTTGGGCGGGGTACAAGTACTCGTATGTTAACAGAGTTGGGCGGGGTACAAGTACGAGTATGTTAACAGAGTTGGGTGGGGTACAAGTACGAGTATGTTAACAGAATTTAATGACGACATCCGTGGACTAGTTAGTAAGATACCTAGATTCTCATCTTGAAATTACGGCTTAGATTCTCGTTGAAACCTAATTTATTTAAAAAAGATTTTTTAGAAAGGATTATTAATATATTTCTGGTTGGTTGGAAGAGTTTGCCACATGGAAATAAACACACCAGACTGTCCTGTACACGACATAATTGCAATGTTTTTTTTATACCATTTCATGACATTTTCAGAACACTCGTATCTTTCAATATTTCTACGTATTTAGAATATGATAAAAAACTATCTTAAACGTTATTAAGAATAATAACGCTTTATTTATTCAATCTAATTGTAGAGTGGAAATGAAATGCAATTTTAATTAAGTATGTATCATGAAAAATAACTTATGAGCATATTTCATGTATTCGAGCACACATCTGATGGTTTATGACTTGTTACAAGAACGTGTTTGACTCCTTACTGCATACATTTTTACGGTTTATGAATAATTAATTACAAAAATAATTGAGCCTGTTGTATCATATTGGATCTTTTATTTTTTTATAAAATCATTCGTGTTAATATTGATTTTACAGATTATCTTAGGTTTGTTAGACTTCGTGTATCGACAAGAAACACCAAAAAGGTAAAATAAGAACGAGATAGAATTGGATGAGAATTACTGCACATTTTCACAGATTCGTGTGTTTTACAATGTTATCAAATAAAGCGAACCATTTTAGGTAAGTACGATTATCAATTAGCTTATTTATTTCTATATCGCCATTTAGTGAAACCAATTCATGTGTGAATCTGATTCGATGCAGTATCTCTAAAAATACCTTCTAAATAAGCCCCCCTATGACACTTTAGAGGAATTTTCCCATGCGATAAGCCACCCATTCCAAAAATATAAAAAATATAACTAGGTAAATTAAGGTGGTTTGTACTCTGAGACCGGGACGATCTCAGTTTCTCAGAGGACGCGTCACTAACACACGCTTTTAACATGTACGGCACAGCAACAAAAACAAACTTTACACATTCAGCCCTCAGCCGGCGAAGCTTCTTTAATAGTAGAATTATCTGGCCAAATAATTCGAAAATATTAATACAGCCACAGCATTTATTACTCTGTTCGTTGTCCGGTAGCTTCTCACATTCTCCTCCGTAATGTTGCATACTCGTATACGTAAACATATACCAGGTCTTTAAGCTTATTGTGGAGTTTGTATTAAACCTATTTAACCTCCTTTATGATAAGTAAACTTGTAAATAAATTCTTCTTACTCCTTGGTGTAAAATTGAACCACATTACAATTAATTTTGTTGCAAATCTCAATTATCTGAAAATTCAAACAAAAAAGTGCAGAACACTGTACAAAGACTTCGATTGATCTGTATAGCAAAGTAAACAAAAAAGTAATCATGAAACCTTTAAGACTTTGTATAATACTTAGAGATAGCTATTGGGGAGTTGCAGAAGAAGTTTCTCCCCACTGAACTCTGAATTCCAAAATGAGTTATAATCATCTTCACCCTATACAGTAAATCAGGAACACAGTGATGACAGCCTGACACTGTATGTCCTCCCACATTCGACTGAGAGAGAGAGATGGAGAGAGGGAGAGAAGCTTCCTATTTTAACTCCATTGCATGGTGTAGGATAACAGTGCGGCTCTTGAATAGTTACGAGTGCATACCAGGCGGCAGGCTTAATATGTGATCTAACCACCTCTACTGCCTCACCCTTACTATGAGTTATAGGCTGCTGCTGCATCTGCACGTGGTCGTACCACGTGACACTCATCGTCTTCCTAAGGCATCCAAATTCCAAAAATAGTAGACTATTAAAATATGTCGCCAGAAAATATTTTTTGAAAGCCATATTTTCCGAAATATTAATTTCTTATTGTAATAAATAATACTTTCACTATAATTACCGCTGTCATAGTATGTTTAAGTTATCGTAGTATTTTATTCCAAACGCAATGTAACAGCGATTGTGGTCGTTTTGATACACTTTCTTTGTATCGGTACTTAGCGAACTGTTTCGTCACGGCTGCAAGCATCGCTCTGCGCCTTGGATCTGCCTTACTGTTACCAACTAACGAGAGGCAGTGGCGCGTTGTTGCTGAGCCTCGTCGTCGAGTATCCCCTCCCCTCCCCTTCCCTCATTCCAATGGCAATCTAGAGCTGTTCCTTCAGGTCGATCATGTGATCTTCTATTATAGAACAGCCTAATTTAAGACGCGCACCCGTCACGTCATGATGCGCACCCTCCAGCAGACTCACAGATATTTGGGTCCCGTTGAGTTGACTGATCGCGCTGACGCAAGGTTGCAATACCCTGATGGCACGCTTAAGACACCATCGGTTTGAGAACAGGTAGCTCTTTACCTCCCACATTCTTGAGCCACTTGTTTAAGAAGAGGTTATGACTTAAATAGGATTATCGACTCATAAAATAAACAAATACATAATATTAACGGCAACCCTTTAACCAGAGTTTACGACTCTTAAAAACTGTCTAAGCGTTTTCTTGACTAGCCCCATTAAAAAAACTAGGAACTTTAAAAATGATTTATTGAAACAACTATCATATAATTCAATGAGGGTTTCTAGAAAACAGCTAACAAGCGCTACCAGTAAAACTATAAATTCAGAAGAAAAAATATCTTAGCCCTGCTAACGTATGGGAAAGAAACTTTGCAGAAGAATATTAAAAGTTCGAAAAGTTTGTTTAGTCTCAATGCATGAAAGAAGGCAGAATGAAGAAATAAGCAGCTAATGTATTGATAAATTAGTTGTTGTTAGTTAGATGGTTTTGAAATGTGGAGAGATAGAAGGACATAGCGAATATACAAGCCACAAGTGCATGGTGAGCGCTGAAAAGATAAGCCGAGGAAACTGTAAAGGGAATGCAAGTTGTGTATTTGAAGTGAAAAGTGTGGATCTGTAGTTGTCTTCCTGTATGACCAAATACCAAAGGCTGCATTGCCGGCGCCGTCTGGTCGATAGAAGACTTGTTATTCATTATAGACGTGATGAATTGATATTTCGTTCCACCTGAATATATTGTATTAAGCTAAGTTCTATAATTTCAAATACAAAACGTTTTTAGTTTTACGATTCATATCAAAATAAAACATAAAATTCACCATATAATTGCATTTGGGTTTTTATACTCCTTTATTTATTATTCTCTCATAATATTGTAATAACTATTTAGTATGAGGAAAGACTCATAATAAACAGTTATTTAAATTTTCATTTTGAATCAATTCATATTAAGAACTGATTGCATCTTGTATAATTAAATCCCCTTTTCCTAAGGGACTCGATTGGTTCTTGGTGATTGTTGGGGAATGAGGTACTGCCGACGTAAAAAAAACTATAAGAGTCATGAAACAAATAAAAAACCAACCTTATAAACCTGCTTGACAGGCTGTATTTAGTTGAACTTGTAACTTTTAGCTTTTGATACTTCAGGTTTAATCTGTTATAATACTCGTACACAATACACAATAATTCCCGCATGACGTCATCATTCATGGGTTAGATAGATAATCTACGAATGAACTTGAATTATGATTTAGAAATATTTAAATTAATTCATATTTCCTAATGCGTATGACACACACAAAGTAGAAATGCTAAATTCAAATATCAGAATATATTATTGCCAACATATCAAAATTCGTTGGCAAGGATACATATATTCTGGATGTTGTTTTCTTTTTAACAATTCATCCTGATGTGTTTTGTGAACTGGTGTACACATATAACATAACATAGTACTCATCTCAAACATTATATGTCACACATAAGATTTCCGCTGGAAAATAATTTTCTAGAACAAAGAAATGTTACATTTTATCTTGATCAAGAAGTTACTTTACGCCAAAATGAGCATAACTCTGTAATGCCCATGGGGTAAAAATAACACTAAACATTTCCATATTTTTAGAAGCATATCTTTTCTTCTGAATAAATTAATAAACTAGTATTGAATTGATCAAAATATTCAAGATGGTAAGCAAGAATATCTATTAGCTTAATAATAAAACATTTGTTACCATAAATATGTCATAAACAGATTAATTGTGTGCAAGAGCCTGATTATCATTCTAATTTGAGATACTTCACACATTCATCCCTGGAGCCCCTCAATTTCTTAGTAATTCTTTCCTGAGTCATTGTGGGATAGGTCTCCAATTTCCTCTGAAGTCTTTTAAATTTATTTAAAAAAAAAATTATTACATAAATAAATACAATTGACGGAGTTCTTTAATTATTAACAATGAAAAATCCTTGAAGAAAAAGATGGAAGTAATCAGTACGAAAATGTATAAGTTATATTTGAAAGCGTCGTACATTTGAAATAATAATCATGAATAGCTTTTCAATAATTCGATAAAAATAAGCCTTTTTCACTATTGTAAAATTGATTGATTGTCGTAAAAGAAATAACGTACGAGTATGTATATTGTCAGTTCACGGTCGATATATGAATAAATTTTATGTTTGAAAAATAGTGTTTCGTAATTTTTGACAATCATCATTTTCGTTCATGGTCTTTACTTTTAAGAATCATAATTTAAGTGAATAGAAATATGTTAATTTATTGCCACTGAAATAATATTTTCTGTGAATTCTACTAGATTTACGAAAAACAAATGATGAAGCATTATAAAAATTAATGATTAAAATTTAAGTATGTTAAACTAAAATAAAAATTTTTACATTTATTATTAAATATTTTTACTATGTACTAGTAGCCGAAAAAATAATTAAAAATTAATCTCCCATTTTTTCGAAATTCTTTACGTTATTTTCATGAAGATTATAAGATAATACAATTCATTGTAGTGTAATACTATAAACAGACCCCCCATATTAAATAGATAATCCAATCTCACCCGTGAAACCTTAAAAGGGACGAAATAGATTTTTCATATATATTGTATTTTACTGATAAAAATATTTTTTAGATGTTAAGAATTAATTAAGATTTGTTTTTGAAAATTTCAGATTATTGTCATATACATGAATTTGTATATGCAAATAAATAACTTTTTCTCATTAACATTTAATAGTAGATGTGTCGGATAAAACGAACAAATGATTTACTTCCATTTTCTCATAAACCACATGCATGGAATAAGCTTAAGATTGTTCATATTAAAGCTAAGATTTAAAAGAAGACGAGTCTAATTTCTTAAACTCGACAGCACACGACACGACACGACAGGGTTGAATCTCTTCAATTATTGTATGTATAGAAGAAAAGTTAGTAAGAATACCTACGTACTCGTATGTTCTATCATCGTATATGAGTGTGTAGAAGAATGCAAAACCAACAGGTCATATTTGTATTGAGCTTTTTTTCTGAAAAAAAGAAATTTCTAAATTACTGATTGAAGTGAACGAAGTGTTTTTGTTTTCAATTTCTGAAACATCTTGTTGCTTAAAGTGCTTATGAAAACTATTTGATTTTGTCAATTTTCATCGGTGTTTAGGATGTAACCTGCCTGTGAATATTTACATACATGAAATAGTGAAAATATAACTTAGGTATCTACTTTAAGCAGTTTCGCCAATCAATTTCTACCAATTGTGATTTTTTTAAATATAATATTTGAATCATGTAAGTATGTTTTTCAATGTAAATAAATGTTTTAATTTCAATTTGATTTCGCTATACTTCAACTTACTTTCACTTAAATGTCACCAATAAAATGTTATTAAATGCAGTAAAATGAAAAAAAAGTATTGTACTAAATATTGAATTTAACACTAAGCAATTACTTTTATTTTACGTAACACAGAAATAAATTATATTTTTATCTCGTATATAACATTTTAAATCCATTTATTAATGAAGCGACTTAAATACTGAGAGGATAACCATTATAAACTTATATTTTTAGGACAATTCACGTAAAGCTGTCAAAATATATAGTCTAGCAATATCAGTTTTGACATGTTTTCCGTTTAGAAAATAAGGCTACACACACTGGTGACTAATTAACCCAGAAATATCAGATTACACCACGACACCAAATATTAAATAGATAATTATTCAATTTTAAAATAAAAACTTAAATCATCAAAAAGTGGATATGTCCGATATATTTTTTTGCTACAATTCATCTTTTTTTTCAGTGCAATAACATCACAAAACATTGTTTTGGAATGGAAGCAATTTTTTTTGATCAACATGTTTCATAAAGCACATTATTTGGTGAGTTTACTTCCTTTACCAATATAAAATATGATTACTAACGATTCTTTTTTTAAATAGCATATTTTTATTTAAATATAGAAGTTTATCGCTTCTTTTTTCAAATAAACCCAAAAATTCTTTTTTATAAACAAGTTTTATTTGGAAGTACTAGTATGTAAGCAAAAATGATCCTCCCTTTATTATTACATAATTTAGGAAACATCGACCTCTTAATATAACTAAGAAAATCCTATTTATGTCTTGATAAATCTGCACATACAGGATTGATCTTTGGATTTTCGATATTTTAAATGAACCAAAAAAATATTTTTCGTGAGTTGATTCCTTATTATGTCCATCTATTATTATACGTCCATCTCTTATTATTGTATTTCCAGTCGTATCGCTAATTCATGAGCATTGTGACTCTCATGACAGCCCTTGACTTCTTCGTAATTGTTTAGGGTAGTTCTGTTACGTCCTTCATTTGATTAGTCCAGTGCATCGGATGCACTGTTCTCCTGGAACGTGAACTAATACGAGCTTTTCTGTATCCTTTGGCACGGGCAATACGTCGAAAAATTGAAGGATTCGTCGTAGGCAGATAACAATATGTTAGCGACACAAAACATTTTTAACTATTTTAAGTATATTCTCGACATGTGCTAAGCTGCTGGTGTAAGAATGATAAAATGTATTTTATTTATAGTTAAAAAAAGGTTTATTGTAACAAATAGTTTATAAGTTTGGTAGATTCATGAAAAAGATACTTGAATACGTTAAAAAAAGACTGAACTTAGCAAATCACCTCAATATTTATACTATATATAGTTGTATTTATTAGTTTTGCACACGATCCAAGTTCTGTACTATTGGTCAAACAATTATAAACTATTTTTATTTACTTAATTGATTATAAAAAATGGTGACGATTTTAAAAATGCTACCATAAACAAGTTTTTGGGACTTGCGTTGAAATGTTTTGAAAATATCTTTTTTTCTATCTTAATCTTTCATTACATGTAAAGCTTCATGATTTCTCCCTCCACCTTCTCCAAAACCGTATAATACGACCTACACACTGATATTCTTTTATTTTTTCTTGAGTTATGTCTCATCTTCTACTGCTGAAATATTTTGTGCATTGATATCAGTTTATAGAAATCCACGAATAACTCAATGGTTTTCTATTTTCAATACTCTAGATGTGTTTATAGAAACAACTTTTTAAGTTGTTAAGTATTATATGAAGTTAATATTTTTTTTCTTTCTTCTAGGTTTGCTCTGCGATTTTGTTTATAAATTTGATCATATGTGTGGTGTCAATTGAACTCACTTTGAGAAATAATCCGGTATATGCAGCAAATTTAAGACAAAATGATACAAAATATTCATATAATTTCATAGATAATAAAAGTGGATTGAGTAAACATGATTGCAAGAAAGACAATGGACGTAATAATTGTTCCGAAGAGGTGAATTATGGTTCGCCATCAAGCGTAAGAGAAAAAACATTATTTTACCATAAAGGCTCAAGACCTTTTGGGTTTAAATACAAAAGCATTCCTCCAGCTCCATTTACCAAAAACAACTTTCCTCAGTTGAATAATTATAGAAAAACAACAGAAACGAAAAGTGTAGGGCAAATGGTACGGCTTGTAATGGAAAAGTTTCGCCATCAGGAATATATGAAAAATCCAAATTCAAGAATACAATTTTCCGGTTCCTTTTTTCATTCGGACGCGAGAAAAGACGATGGTAACATAGCACTTGAAAATAAAAAATATCTGCAGGCTACACCGTTAAAAATTTCCAGAATCACATCGGTGAATGGACACGCTTACAATATGGATCCTTTATTTCCGTACAAACCAAATCAACCGGGAGATATCAACTTACTAGCTGTAAAAAAGTTTCGTTTCTCGCCTTTATTCCCCGAGAATAGAAATTATTTTCAAAACGTGAAACAACCAACTGGATACAATAAATGCTACGATTATTCAGATGAAGATTGTTACAGAAATTTAAACGAACAGTCAGTTAATCCCTCTAGTGTAAATACTGCATTTGCTAGAAGACCAACTTTTTATTACAACAATCAGTATGCAGTAGAAACTAATAAGATACCACTACAAGGACATAGCAAGAAACGTCCTTTTAGTGTTATGTTAGATATGTATCCGATGGATAATCAAGATGAGGAAACGATGAATTTTCCAGAACATCTTAAAGTACCAGCTTTTTCACCAAAACCTCCAGTATATATCCGACCAACAACACGTCCGAATATCCAATATTCGCCTTCTTATATGAACAACTATTATAATGGCTACAAACAGCCTCCTTACTATCTTCCACCTTACCATCGATCTTCAGGTCAAAAGAACTACGAGGTATATGAATGGCCTCATGATGAGCCAAACGATCAGCCTTATTCAGATGAAAAAAATATTCCTATTAATATGCTCATACATTTGAATCTATTTCCACGAAAAAAAAATCTACTATCGAAAGATTTTACAAATCATCAAAGAAGAGTTCTTACAAACGACGGAGATTTCGATTTTAATTCGGTACCTGAAATAAAATCCGTCGGCGATTTACTTGTAAAAAGCGATGATTCTCCGAACGAGGGTAAGCAAGATATTCAAGACGATGCCCTCAAAAATGATGATGTAAATTTTTCCTCACAATATCATTCAAACAACGAAACCGACAACGCGGAGACTTATGATTTTGAATTTCACTTACCTGGTCCAAAACTTCATTAAAGTAATAACATATCAATCATAGTTGAACGAAGATTCCCTCTTGTAATTAGTATACAAGAAACTTCCAGTGTCAAAGCACTCAATTCTGTTTTCTTTATTCAGAGCATTTTCTACTTTTTCTTGGAGAGTTATATATCTTCCTTTGGTAAATACTATTTGCTATACACTCAAATATAAAAAAAAACAGGAATAATAAACTAAATAATTTTAAAGTTCTCTCATGTATTATAATTAATTTAATACTTAAGAATTGAAAAGAAAGAAAAACAAATACTATTAGTTTCTAATGTTAAATGATATTTATCAATTTCTAATACTACCTTTTTTTTCAGTTTGAAAATAAATCAGTTCGGTAGAAAATATTTGTCTTTTATTTAATTGAATATGGTTTTGGCAAAAAATACAACATTTTTATAGAAAAAATATGAATTTTTCAATAATTTTGAGAATAAAAATCATCATGATATGATGCAATCCTTTTTTTTGTTTTTGTAAAGTACACTTTTGCCTTTTTTTTTATATCGATTAGTTGTTCAGTTATTAAATAGTGGCATTTCTGTGACCACTTCACTTACGTTGTAGTAAAAAAATGTTATTTTTTAAATGTAGTTTTTCATTTCTACCACCTTCCACGTGCTTTTTATTAGGCATATGGGCAAATGTGCCTGATTTTTTCAACCCATAATAATTGTACCCCTACAAAACTATATCAAGTAATGAAAAACTGTAACTATTATTTGCCTAGTTCTGGTGGAAACATTTCAATATATTGACTGGTGTAATAGTGGCGAGAGGCAAGGGGATGATAAAGCAATGGGGGTTGTTACCCATTCACAGTAGTCGCCATCTGCCGCCCCTTGCCCCACTCACATTGTCGGCAAATGGATTGCCGCTAAACTTTCTATACACAAATGTCCCGTGAATGGGATGGAAAATAAAACGGTTAACAATAGCGCTAAAGATATGTAATTTATTATTCAAAATTTTGGTTCATTCTCTTGTATTATATTTTATTACAGGAGGCATCTTGATTGATTTAAGGATGTTTGTAAAACTGTTCAAAAATAATGAAATAAAAAATGTAAAAGTATAACATATAAGATTTACTCGTAAATGGATAAAACTGCACAAACATTATAAGATTTAAATGGATAGAACTGCACAAACATCCTTTATGTCTGTACATTTATAAAACAATATGTGAGATACTGCTCCGCGATATTGATAAAAATAAAGATCATTGTTATTTATATTATGGTTTAAAAAATTATTACAACGCATTTTATTTATTGCCAGGAATGATCTAAAGCCCATACCGTACAAATTTCTAATAAATTATTTACCCGTATTCGTATTTTCTGTACATGCATGTATTATATTTAGATACTAGTGTGCTATTGTATTGTATTACACTTTCGTCGTATACAGTAAAACCTGGCAAGTTTCTTGCAATGTGGCAATTTCTTCCAACCAACTAGAAAGGTGTTGAAGAAACGTTAAGTAAAAATCAGACTTAAATCCTTTTCAGAACATCTGGGTACCAATGAGAATCAAACTTGCAAACCCCGGGTTGGAAAATACCCGTTTTACGAACTTGGTCACGAAGGAAGTTGGATACATAATTATAAATAATGCATGCGTTTAATAATGCATGGTTCATGAAAACATTTCAAGAATTAAACACCGATTGTTTTAGTTTATTAAGCTATTGAGTTAATGATACAAACTCCGTGATGTATTATAATTGGTATGACGTCTGTCTTCTAACATGGGATTGCAGATTCGATTCCCGCTGGTACCCTGATCTTTCAAATATGGCTCCAGTTTGATTTTTACTTAAACTTGCATAAAGATCTTCTAGTTGATTGGAACAGATTGCCACATGACTTTAAACCCGCTAAGTTGTACTGTGCACATCAAAAGTGCACACCAAAATGAAAAAAAAGATAAAACTATTTCAATGTTAAGTATAAAAAAAATTATAAAAATAAATAATTTTTCTATTGATTTAAAGTGCTGATATTTAGAAAAATCACAAATATTTTTTTTTATGTTTAAAGAAACTTAGATGTATAAAATATCAATTTAAACCATTCAGGTTGATATCATATGATTAATGCATACATCCCATCTCGCCATTCAGGTTGATATCATATGATTAATGCATACATCCCATCTCGCCATTCATTCACACACACCAGTCTTAAGTACACATTCATCCCCGATCCCTTCATTCCGTATTCTGTCATACATTGTCACTCCCTGTAGTTGTCTCAAAGCATGCATTTCTACATTCGTCTCTTCTCAGTCTTTGTCAACGTTCACGTTTCCCTCCCATACAACAAATATGGCACTAAAACATAATATTATTAATAATATACTATTTTTAAGTAATCGTTTTAATTGAATAAAATTTTCTAAATTCAGTACACATTTAAATTTAACAATTCTAACTGAGAAATGAATTCTCGTAAATAAGTTTGTATATGTATACTATTAAACGTTGAGTAATTTCAAACTATTGTCGTATTTTGCATGTGGAACAAGAAATATTGTCGAAATATTTTTTCACAACACTATTCGCATATAAAAGACATAGATATACTTGTATTGCAGTGAATTGAATCACGTTTCAGCTGACTTTTTTTAAGAAAAACGAAACGCAATGAAAAAATGAGAACTCTGTGTACTTTTGCAGGGTTGACTTTTATTTAAAAAAAATTAATATATTATAATTGAAAATTATATTTGTGTTATTTAAATAATCATTTCAAATATGTTCAAGGAGTAAAATGTATTTCTGAAAAACTCGAGGAATATCATATTACGCGTATAGTGCGTTGTATCCAAAGATCTTCAAATTCTTGTACTGCACTGTATTGTATGAAACTTTCATTGTATACAGTACAATCGGGCGGATATATTGCCATGTGTAAATCTCTTCTAGACCAGAAAAATGTTAGAGACCTTAAGTGAAAATGGACTGATATCTATTTTTTAACTAGTTCCCAACAGGAAATGTAATGCGCAACTTGCGGGTTAGTAGGCAGGCGTTTACCAACTAGACCAACTATTTTATAGAAGATTTTCTAAAATCGTTAAACCCGTTGAAAATATATAATTATTTATTATGATTAAAAATATTGAAATTTAAATAAGCTTGGTGACCTCTGTAGTCTAGTTGGTAAGATGCTGGTCTTCCAACCGCGTGTTTTTAACCCGATAGCTCGATTACTGAGGCCGAAGACAATATTGTCTCTGTCGTGCTCTTCAAAATGTTCGCATCATTAATTCGAATATGTAGAATATACAAATTAACTAAATACACTTTTCTATATCTTTTGAGATAAAATTCAACCCCGCGCGCTATAGATGGATGTTTCATAAATTTTATCACATTGAAATATTTTCAAGTTATTACTTTATATGACATGTACCATTTAATGTCTTTGAGACTGTTATGAAAATAGATATACGTTAACTAAATCAATTGAAAAGTATGGTTATAAATTTAAATACTAAAATTGATAACTTAAGTTTATGCATAATGCTGATTTCTCCACAAGTGTTTTATATGTTTCTGAAATCTATTGCAACTTCAATATATGGAAGCAATAAAATGTATCGGAGCGGTATCTAGAGATTTGGAAGATATTGTAAATTCAACATATGGAAGCAATAAAATGTAGCGGAGCGGTATCTAGAGATTTGGAAGATATTGTAAATTTAACATATGGAAGCAATAAAATGTAGCGGAGCGGTATCTAGAGATTTGGAAGATATTGTAAATTCAACATATGGAAGCAATAAAATGTATCGGAGCGGTATCTAGAGATTTGGAAGATATTGTAAATTCAACATATGGAAGCAATAAAATGTAGCGGAGCGGTATCTAGAGATTTGGAAGATATTGTAAATTCAACATATGGAAGCAATAAAATGTAGCGGAGCGGTATCTAGAGATTTGGAAGATATTGTAAATTCAACATATGGAAGCAATAAAATGTAGCGGAGCGGTATCTAGAGATTTGGAAGATATTGTAAATTCAACATATGGAAGCAATAAAATGTATCGGAGCGGTATCTAGAGATTTGGAAGATATTGTAAATTCAACATATGGAAGCAATAAAATGTAGCGGAGCGGTATCTAGAGATTTGGAAGATATTGTAAATTCAACATATGGAAGCAATAAAATGTATCGGAGCGGTATCTAGAGATTTGGAAGATATTGTAAATTCAACATATGGAAGCAATAAAATGTAGCGGAGCGGTATCTAGAGATTTGGAAGATATTGTAAATTCAACATATGGAAGCAATAAAATGTATCGGAGCGGTATCTAGAGATTTGGAAGATATTGTAAATTCAACATATGGAAGCAATAAAATGTAGCGGAGCGGTATCTAGAGATTTGGAAGATATTGTAAATTCAACATATGGAAGCAATAAATGTATCGGAGCGGTATCTAGAGATTTGGAAGATATTGTAAATTCAACATATGGAAGCAATAAAATGTAGCGGGGCGGTATCTAGAGATTTGGAAGATATTGTAAATTCAACATATGGAAGCAATAAAATGTATCGGAGCGGTATCTAGAGATTTGGAAGATATTGTAAATTCAACATATGGAAGCAATAAAATGTAGCGGAGCGGTATCTAGAGATTCGGAAGATATTGTAAATTCAACATATGGAAGCAATAAAATGTAGCGGAGCGGTATCTAGAGATTTGGAAGATATTGTTAATTCAACATATGGAAGCAATAAAATGTAGCGGAGCGGTATCTAGAGATTTGGAAGATATTGTAAATTCAACATATGGAAGCAATAAAATGTATCGGAGCGGTATCTAGAGATTTGGAAGATATTGTAAATTCAACATATGGAAGCAATAAAATGTAGCGGAGCGGTATTTAGAGATTTGGAAGATATTGTAAATTCAACATATGGAAGCAATAAAATGTATCGGAGCGGTATCTAGAGATTTGGAAGATATTGTAAATTCAACATATGGAAGCAATAAAATGTAGCGGAGCGGTATCTAGAGATTTGGAAGATATTGTAAATTCAACATATGGAAGCAATAAAATGTATCGGAGCGGTATCTAGAGATTTGGAAGATATTGTGAATTCAACATATGGAAGCAATAAAATGTAGCGGAGCGGTATCTAGAGATTTGGAAGATATTGTAAATTCAACATATGGAAGCAATAAATGTATCGGAGCGGTATCTAGAGATTTGGAAGATATTGTAAATTCAACATATGGAAGCAATAAAATGTAGCGGGGCGGTATCTAGAGATTTGGAAGATATTGTAAATTCAACATATGGAAGCAATAAAATGTATCGGAGCGGTATCTAGAGATTTGGAAGATATTGTAAATTCAACATATGGAAGCAATAAAATGTAGCGGAGCGGTATCTAGAGATTTGGAAAATATTGTAAATTCAACATATGGAAGCAATAAAATGTAGCGGAGTGGTATCTAGAGATTTGGAAGATATTGTAAATTCAATATATGGAAGCAATAAAATGTATCGGAGCGGTATCTAGAGATTTGGAAGATATTGTAAATTCAACATATGGAAGCAATAAAATGTAGCGGAGCAGTATCTAGAGATTTGGAAGATCTTGTAAATTCAACATATGGAAGCAATAAAATGTAGCGGAGCGGTATCTAGAGATTTGGAAGATATTGTAAATTCAACATATGGAAACAATAAAATGTAGCGGAGCGGTATCTAGAGATTTGGAAGATATTGTAAATTCAACATATGGAAGCAATAAAATGTAGCGGAGGTATCTAGAGATTTGGAAGATATTGATTTTTTGCAATAAACTATCTCGATTGTACACAATGAAATATAATTTCTAATTATATACATACATACCATGACGCCATTTCCCTTTAGATGTAGGCATAGATGACTGAGCGCCAAACTTCCTTATCACAATATACTCCCTTTACCTCATCCAAATACATACATCTTCTCATACAGTTACTTATGTTTCTCTCACTATTTACCTTTCTTTCTTTCAAAATTTTATTTACTTAGTCGATCATACTTTTTTCGATCGTCATCTACCACGACTCCCACGTATGCTTGCGCTGTATTTTTTTTAGTCAGTCTCAAACATCAATGTTCAAACCACCTCAAAGTGCTCTTTTTCATCCTGCTTAACACATCAGGTTTTAGCTAATATCAGTCTTTAATAATTATATTCCTTATTTTGTCATACATTGACATATCACATATTCTTCTTAGTTATGAGGTGCATGGCCGCGCGGTAACGCATTGAACTTCCGGGTGGAAGGTCGCCAGTTTGAATCCCGCGCTGTGCTACTCCCTTCGATTAACACAGCCATTTTTCTGCCTAGTATTCGGGGGTTCAAGGATACCTATGACTTCGGTCATTTTTATTCTTTCAAAAAAGGGAAAAACATGCCGGTGTATTTTGATCGTCTCATCTAAGGTGTGCCATCAAATCCAGTACAGCGGTGTGACCGGTGAGTTTGCTGGTGTGCAACGACTCGCTCACTTGGGTTGAAAATTAGATAAAAATACAGCCATTTGTCAAGATTTCAATATGTAACCTAATAAAATTGTGCCGTGATTGCATCTTTATTTTTCCAATTTATTTCTAAAGAAAGATTAGTTAACATTAATGACTTATGAGGTCTGATTCAGCCCTGAGTTATGCAACTGTGAATAGGGGACTATGACCCGGGCTGCATATTAACAGTTCCAAGTCCGCGTCACGCTTCCGCGGGCACAAGTGCAATCAGCGCTTGGTGTAGTGTAGCGCATACCTCTCCACGCCATACCATGCCCTGCCCTGCTTGGAGAAATCTCAGCCAACACCTGTTCTGGTCTCAACTGTTCCGTTCTGTTCGAACTAGCGCAGCTGGCTTTGACAATACTTGATCGCTGATTACTGATTACTTTATTTCAGTGGTTCCCAACATGTTGGTTGTTTGGAAAGTAGTTTCGTATTTCTCGGATAGATGTCGTTAGGATTGTACTTTCTTTTCTAACTTCATTCCAAACATGCTAAACGTATAGGTGTCGTTTTATAAAAGTATTACCTTTAAAGTTTAATGTTTTTTTTTTTAGACCATTGTTTACCCAGATTCTTTAAGTGATTTTTTAGCGCCATTTTGAAGATAGAACTAAATAAGTGAATTTTTTTGGTGCTTGATACCTTTTTACTACCGCAAATGAAAAAAATGCGACACAAACAAAAAATTATGTACAGAGTATGACAACGATGTTGTTAGCGATTGTGTGTATCAAATGTGGTTAAAACATCCATATTGGTGATGAGTGATAAGTACTCGAAGATCACTCCTTTTTGGAAGGTCGATAACTACTGATGGCGACCAAATTAAAGCTAATCGAGAATAACCAACGTTCTTCAGCACGAGAGATTGCTGATATACTGAAAATATCTAAAAGTACCGTCTAAAAGTATTTGATACGGTAAACACTTTTCACTAGGTAAATAATGTTGGATTTATGTAATTTTTTAACAGTTTAGAAATAAAATAAATCAAAAATAATGTTTTGAAAATACAAAATTATACTTATCATGGAAAAAAATATTTATTATCAATGTGAATGATTTAACTTCTTTTCTTTCGAAATTTGGTTTAATTGTGTACATGTGAATTCTAATATGAGGAGTAGCATACGACATACATCCATATTTGTTTTCTAATATGAGGAGTAGCATACGACATACATCCATATTTGTTTTCTAATATGAGGAGTAGCATACGACATACATCCATATTTGTTTTCTAATATGAGGAGTAGCATACGACATACATCCATATCTGTTTTCGTTCAGAACATACGAAATTTCGCGCTTGTTTTCTCAGCTACGGGAAGATTAAATAAAATTTTCATACATATATATATATACATATATATATATATATATATATATATATATATATATATATATATATATATATATATATATATATATATATATATATATATATATATATATATATATATATATATATATATATATATATATATATATATTTATATATATATATGTATATATATATATATATATATATATATATATATATATATATATATATATATATATATATATATATATATATATATATATATATATATATATATATATATATATATATATATATATATATATATATATATATATATATATATATATATATATATATATATATATATATATATATATATATATATATATATATATATATATATATATATATATATATATATATATATATATATATATATATATATATATATATATATATATATATATATATATATATATATATATATATATATATATATATATATATATATATATATATATATATATATATATATATATATATATATATATATATATATATATATATATATATATATATATATATATATATATATATATATATATATATATATATAAAATTATTAATAAGAGCTCAAAAACTAATTTATCCGCGAGACACAAGTTGGGAGCCCCTGGTCTATTTAATATGTCTGAATCATTTGCTGGGGACGAAGTTAATTAACCAATGAAAACTCAGACGGTTTTATAGATATTATCCATTAATACTCGTATGTTATGTTGTTGCAGTTTTCACAAAATGAGCGACGTCTGTAGAGCAGAAAATTAATTGATTTTTTCTAATTTCTATAACTCAAGAAAACACGCAGTGGGAATAATGTGAAATATCAAGTTTGCACTCAACAACTTAGATAAGATTCTATATTTATTTATTAACTCTGTCGATTTGTATTGAACAGTAATGATTAACAATTAAAACCAATCATATTAAGGTGGACAAAATAATGCATGGCTGAATAAGGAATGAGGATATTAGGAAATAATGCTGATTGAAAGTAGGTGCAGTGTTTAACATAAGATGAATAAAATAGCATTGGAATGGTTTGGCCACTAGAAAGAATGAATGATTTACAAAAATGATCTATATAGATAAGTAGTTTAGAAGGTAAAATAAATTTGGAAAGACCTAGAAAAACGTGTAATGACTGAATGGATCAAATTATGAAAAAGGGAAGATCGAAAAGACTTTATAATATGAGAGTTTGCATGACAAGATGAACAGATGTGATAATAGCAAAAGATGTGTGACAGGATCGAATATAGTGGACGATATGTTCATAGTTTATACCAATAAGGGCATGGCGTGGTGGTGATGACGATGATGAAGACATTAGTCAATGGTTTTTGTTAACAGCTCTTAAAAGACTGTACTAAATTTCAATGTCGAGATTGTAGAAAAAAGTTTGATATCCAGCATCAATAATGAGTAAAACTAGTGGACATTGTACGAGTACAAAAAAGTTTGGTATCTCGTATCAACAATGAGTAAAACTAGTGGAGATTGTACAAAAAAGTTTGGTATCTAGAATCAATAATGAGTAAAACTAGTGGAGATTGTACACAAAAGTTTGGTATCTAGAATCAATAATGAGTAAAACTAGTGGAGATTGTACAAAAAAGTTTGGTACCTAGAATCAATAATGAGTAAAACTAGTGGAGATTGTACAAAAAAGTTTGGTATCTAGAATCAATAATGAGTAAAACTAGTGGTGTTTGTATAAAAAAGTTTGGTTTCCAGTATCAAATTTAAAGGCAATTGGCATTGTATTGTATTATATTGCATAATATTACAGTTTTTTTTGTATATGTTATGTTAATACTGCCATGGTGTAATCTCTTCTAATCAACTAGAAACATGTTTAAACAAGCCTTAAGTGGAAATCAGAATGGAACCCTTTTTGAAAAAAACGGGTACCAACTGGATTCTAACCCTCAAACCATGGATTGGAATACAGGCGTTCACCTAGGCCATGAAGGTCATTATATATAAAATTAAAACATTAATTTGCTTTTCCATAGATAATTCAAGTTAAGAATTTGAAAGTAATCATGTAAGGTTCCAACTATCTCGTTTAAGTTTTGAAAAAGTGAAATAAATAAATATTAACTACTAAATCTACGAATTTGTATAAGGATATTTCATTGTATCGGTTACCCTAGGAACGTTCGGATAATTTACGTTAAACAGTTACTAAGTGACAGGACAATAAAATATAAGAAAATAAAAAAGGCATCCAAGTTAAAATAGTACTGGAATCGTCGAGGATCGAAACCGGGACACCTGGGTACTAAGTAAGCAAGTTAACCACTGGCTACACTTGCTCTTGCTGATGAGGAAGTCATTTTTAAAATATTTTTTTCCAATATTTTTTAAGCAATTTGCTGCTAAACGGAGACAAAGACGTCAAAAAACCTCTGGGTCTCTTTTATTTTATCTAGAAAATATTTATCACCCTGCCTTAAGACTCGTAGAAATTTTAGTATAGTGTATACGTCCAAACATCTTAAGTAGCGATGCGGAAGGGAATGATCGGGTAGAAGATATTATATTAGTTTCAAATTATGTTTCGCTTGGTTTCAATCTAATATAATCAGACCTCGGTCCATTAGATGTTTACATAAGCAATTTTTAATATCGCTAATCAATTGAAGTTTTTTCTAGAATAAATGTAATTTAAAAAATATGAATAAAAAAATATTTCATTATTTATTTATTCATTACGCTCCCATAAACGTATAATTTTCCCTTGGGAATTCAGTGAACACAAAAAAGTTGACGATAATCTCAAGTAGAGATGCGCGTTATTATTAAACGTGTCAAATAAATACCCTAAAAAGACAGATTACAAAAAATGTAATAAGCTCGATTCAAAGCTAAGTGACCCCCCCGTAATGGTAACAATTAAAAATTGAACGCAGATTATCACTACCAGTGGGCTGGGCTCGTGCAATCCGAAGTATTTGATGATAATGGCTGAAGAGCATTTATGTTTCATTATTTATTTATTATATTATTTTAAGCTATGATACTTATCACAATTTATCCCACTTGTGGCAATTTTCACACGTTCTGAAGCTGTGACGCAATGCCGAAAATTCAAATATGACGTTATAGTGTGGCCGGCTATACAACAGGATGTTGAGAGCAGCTTATTTTATTTTTACAAACCATTTGGATGACATTCGTGCATAATATGGGGAGCTCGTTATTTTTTATTTGCATATTTTGGCAAATAGTTATTATTTTCCTATATCTAATGTCTCACGGTATTGTACAATATATTGTAATATTAAGTCCACCTACACGCATTTTTATTTTTTTTGTTTTGTACACTAAAATTTTGTAATCGATTAAATTTTTAAGTGAATTACGAATAACAATGAAGTTTATCTAAAATTAATTAACCCGTATGATACTTTTCAACAAGTTCGCACATGTTGAAAAACATCGGCAGAAGACAATTTCGTCTTATATTGTATTATAATTTTGTTGTACAGTTCAACTTGGTGGGTTTATTGCCATGTAGTAATCTATTCTAACCAACCAAAACTATGTTAAAGACGCCTTACGTGAAAACCAGACAAGAATATTTTTTTAAAAATGTGAGTTCTAACGGAAATCGAGCTCATAATTCCCGGGTCGGATGACAGGCGCCTTATCAACTAGGTCGTGAAGGTCGTCTGTCGTTGTATTCTTCCCCGTTAATCGAACCTTCGGATTTAGAACCACTGGAGTATATACATAACTCGCTATCAGTCGTCATACTTGTAGGTATTACTATCGCATGCAAAGAGATAACAATAACCTTTCAGAAGAATTTTTAATTAGAACTCACATAAAACAAAAGGAGTTGTGTGAAGACCCTAACGTTCTGTCCTTTCTGGCTACCCCGACAAGGAAACGGTATTATGTATTGGTAGACTACTTATTTATTATTAACTCTTTCAGTATTCAAGTCATGCTCTTTAAACTTTTTGAATATTCAACTAAATATCCATCACATCACTATGAATTATCGTTTAACATTAAGGCAAACATTGTAGTTTTCCATAATTTTTCTAATAATTAGTATATTTTGCTTCTTCTTATTGATGTAGATCTTGGATCGGTTGTTGCGAAAATAATTCTTGGGAGGCCGAGCATCAGCGTTCTCTCCAACTTTTAAGCGACCTTCCTGGCACGCGTTGTCCTATGTGAATTTGTGCCGCTTTGTATGGGATTCTGTCTCCGCCTATCATATCCATTATATAATAATATATGGTCACACCAGTATCGTCTTCTTTTCCTGTTCCATCTGACGATATCTCCTATGTTGCAGATCTATCGAATGTGAGAGTTTCTGACTATCTCTGAGAGATTTTCCCACTAGGATACGTAATATTCTCATCTCGAATGTTCGAAGAAGGCTCATTGTTCTAATTGTGTCGGCTCTGGTTTCAACATTATAATGAATGATCAGCCTAATACACGTCTTAAATATTCGAACATTGCTATCGATTCACATGTTATTGTTTTTTTTTTCAGAACATCTCTTATACAACCAGATAATGTGGCTGTCTTATTTTTTGTTTCCTTACTTAGTTGAAGAGATCATTGTGATTAGAGATGTCGACACCTAAGTATTTAAATGGTATCACTTACTCAACAGGCTACGATGATTAGTTTCCACCTACTTGAATGTTCGGATATTGTCCAACTCTTAGTTTTGTTTATTGAGATGCTCATTTAATATTTTTTTGTATTTTTATTATATTCACCTCCATTTTATATGTTTCTTTTATATGTTACTGGAGTTTTCCAAACAATATTTATCGATACTCGTAGTATGAAATATATAATATATTCTTCAGAATAATATTGTTGAAATCGATTTTTATGTCACACAAAACTTGTTAAAAAGAGGGTGGAGAGTAATTAACAAAAAGTTAAAGGGACCGCAAAATCACTATTCATTGATTTTTTTGGTAAAAAGCGAAAAAAATGGAAAAGAAAGCTTAGCGGCATAGTATCGACGGAGGGCAGTGGCGGAGGAAGGAGGGTAGCTGGTGCTGGAACAGCTGCGCAAGCTGTGCACCTTGCACGGCCTGATGTGTGTCAGCACAAGCACTGCTCCACGACCGGAGACAATGGGCCGCTCATTACCGGCCTGCCACCGAGCTCACCCCACAGCACCAGTGGCGACACCGTTCCTTTTCAGCCGAGGGGCTGTTATGTTTTTATTAAATTTAACATTTATGAGACTATTCATATATAAGTAGCTATTGTATAATTTATCGTCTTTTACATAGAAACCAAACTTTCCTCAGAGGAATTCCAGCTAAGAAATCAAACCCACTATTATAATTGACAGATTAAAATATTACCAAAATTAAAATAAGTTGAATATAAGGATTGGAAGATAATAGTCAGTTAAATAATGTTATCACGACACATTCGACAGGCAATCAATCATAATTAGTGGAGGATGAGTTTTGGCTGCCATCAGGGTCTGTTACTTCTTATGTCTGTCTGCAGCATCTCATGGCTCTCAGGGCACGTCGGTTCAACTCTAACCGTCGATACGTCTTTATTTTGGTCAGGTCACACTTCTACTGAGTGGAACTTTTCCACTGAATCTTGCTAAATTAAGCAATGGAGAGCGCAATTTCCCATTTTTTATTACTTTGGCAACATGGATGTCTCCATGCATGTCGTAAAATTCTGAGTGGTATCTCCAATTTCAAACTCCATAATCGTTTATAGGAGCATAAACTCTTAAGACCCATTTTTTTCTTTTGTGTGACAATCACTATGTAACAGGTAACTCAAATTGTTTAAAAAATCCTCTTTTAAATACACATATTTTTTATTCATATGATACCCTTCAACATTACATAATCTGTGATTAGAATATATTAAAGGGCGTGACTAGGATAAAGACATGTTCTTCGGCATCATATATCGAGGCTTCGGGTCTAGAACTAATAGAGTTGGCACGGAACTCACGGTTCGTCATTTACGCGTTGGCGTTACTACATTGCGAATATTGTTATTAGACGAACCCCTTTCCGGGTTTATTTTTTGGATACTGTCGGGAATCGAACCCGAAATCCCTGAGTGGAATTCAAGCATTCTACCAACTAGGCTACGGAGACCTTTAATATAAAAAATTGACTTTATATCAAATTGTTTTCTCGTTTCATAAACCATTAAGATCACATTGTCCTGATTTATTTTGATAGGATATGGTGTACAAGCAAACAAAATCAAATATACTGGTAAGTGGATTTATTATTAGTATAATTTAAGATAAAATATTAATGCAACACGAAAGAAAAAAGAAAAATTACAAGAACAATTTGAAATAATACAGTAAAAATATAGAATAGGAATAAAAAAACGAAGATCGAACCTTTATGTAAAAAAATATACTTTACATCATTAGAAAAATCAAGAAATAAATATTCGTCCATGGGGGGAGAGCCCAGTAAGTGCGCGTCACTGGGCAGGACCCCTTTTGCAATAGTCCACCATTTATAATGCATTCAATTATGTTTATGTAGCCGCGGGGGTTGCTCCACCCTGCCTTACTTACCCTATTTTTAGAGCTGCATTCATACTTAGCGCATTTATCGGGGACGCATTGTGATCGTACTAAAAAGGATTTAGAGATTTTAGCGAAAATGGATGCGATTTTATCTGAGGGAAAGGGCGCTGGAGGAGAAAACAACTAGATAATATAACCAGCTAAAATGTTCTGTTTAGGAATTGTTTAATATTTTTAATCAACATTTTAATTTCAATAACTATTTTTTTAATTGAAATTTATTCGACCAGTAACAATGTTAGGTAAATCTATTTCCTTGGTAATTTTTGTTTTTGATATATCAAATCATTTTATATGAATTAAAGAAACCAGATCAATAATTTATTTAAAAAAAATATTGTTCAATATCGTTTCTTTAACAAACTATTGACGTTTTAATTTCATTAAATAACTACAATAGTAAACAAAAATTGTAAAACTTTTCCAACTAGTTTACATAGGTATGCATTTGGTACAAATTCAAAATTTTTATTTGCTTCTAATGGCTTTTTATTATGTAAAATTTGTGATATTTTTATTGACATATTTTTTTTTGTTAATAACAAAGCATTTAATCTCGAGTCAATAACTTAAGCTTAAATGCTATATAATGAAACAATTTACGACATTTTAAATATTGAGACATTTCCAAAAAAGTTGGATAAATATTTGTATAATTATAGCAGAACAAACGGGGGAGCAAGGAAACCAAATTATTAATTTCACACTTAATACCCGTGAATGGAGGGGTATTTAACTTTGTATTGATACGTTTTCTGGTAAAAGTGTAATATTTAGAATCAAATTTAGATGAAACAAATAAACAACACCGTTTATTGGAAATAAATTTATTTATAAAAATATAAAACTCTCAATTTCAATAATGATTCTTATAAATATTTTAGTGATAGCTATATTCGTAAATCACATCGTGCCCCCACTGCCGATCCAACCCATTCCTGTTGACATTCTGCGCACAGTTACCCACGTATGAATAGTAAGAAGGTTCAAACGAATCATTCATATATCCTGAACTATTCAATGGCGTATTATAATAGCTGCCATTCACCGAATCAAACGTTAAATTCTCCGCTTCACCATCATCTTCGCTCTGACATTTTCTCGCGGCTTCAAAAGCATCTCTAAACAATGCGTACTTTTCCTTCGAAAATCCTACAGTATCATCTTTTGCAAGAGTTGAAAAGCAATCATTGTGCGGACAATCGATGTCACCATTACTTGATTTCAAATTATACGCACTTTTAGGTGGGCTCGCATAAACGTTTGTGGTCATATTATTTAAATATTCCTTTGTGTCGCCAAATTGACGATCGCCTAGTGCTTCTGACTTGATCCGATTATTAGGCAATCCATATATTTCACCATATCTTCTTCCTCCGACTTCTTCGAAGGGGTATTTGGGTGACGAAATATAGCCACAGCCAGTTGTGGATGTGATGCAATTGCCTCCACTATTGTTTATCGATACCGTCACGTTGCCAACGTTGATAAGAATGCCTTCGGGAGTTCTGCAAAAGTTCGCCCCATTCGGGAAAACAGTCCTGTTGATAGGGGAATATCCATCATATTTAAAGTTAACATCTCTAGAACAATCGTAATAATTGTTAGAAAACATTTCTAGGCTAGGTTTACGACATAGCATTTCTTCTAAAGAGTCTTTCTTTACTTTTCCTCCACTAAAAGCCGTATTCTGAAAGTTCTCGAAATTTAATGCGAGTCTTTCGTTCGTCAACGTTGGAGGGTTGATATTGTCCAAGGAGTCTATTGTTTGACTAAGAGCGTGTATGTAATTGTGAGCAAATCGTAGCGTTTCTATTTTCGTCAACTTGGTCTCTTCGGGGAATGTTGGCAACACGCACCTTAATTTATCAAGAGCCTCATTAAGCATGTGCATCCTGTTCCTCTCCCTGTCATTTGCTTTCATTCTTCTTGTTTTCTTTAGTCGAAGAACTTGCGTCGGACTCCTACATCTAGTGACTCTGTTTTTCCCTTGGGCATATTTCCTTTTCGGTTTATTGGGATCTTTTACTTTAATTTGTAAAGCATTCTTGCAAGGTGATGAAGAAATTCCATTATTTATTATGTCCAACGAAAACTCGTTAAAGGATATATTCTCCGATAAAACTTTAACTTTCGATTTCTTGGCAGAATACTTATTTTCTTCAAAAAGTTTTCGATTAACACGCTTAATATTTTCTAAATCACGATAACGAAACTTTTGAACCGGTGTTGTGTCACAAGAGGTTGATCGGTAAACGTGTTCGTAACTCTTCTCGAATCCCGAGTCAGAAGAGCAGAGGCTGTCTGTTAGATCCATCGATAGTTGGTGATATCTGAAACAACAACAAAATACATCATGAATCGTAATTATCAATGTTTTCAAACAATCTGTTTTGAAAAATACGATGAGAATAAAAATTAAAAATAGTAGAAATCAAATATAATTGCGTAATGTTCCTGTATGTTATGTTAAAACTGTATTTGTTTTATTGGTCAGGTGGCCGGAGTGAGGAATCGTGACAGGGAATAATAAAGGGGAGATTTTGACTCCTGACAACTATTATTGACGCCCCTTGAATAAGTTAAAAAAATTGAAAGCCTAAAGATTTGTTTTTTTTTATATATTTGATTTCCCTATAAAAAAAGTTCCCGAAAAATGCTTTCTTTATTATTACAACTGATAAAATATTTTGTATTTAATTGGTAAAATTTAAATATTATATATACTCGTAAGTGTACATATATCAAACAAATCGAATCACGGAAAAAGACAATCGTTCTTGAAGTTGATAATAATTCCTCTATTCTAGTCTTATTTTTATGCATACGGATGAACTGTTTAATGAGGGTACATAACCCATTAAGACCCACTGTTAATTTAAAACAATGCAACATTGAGAATGAAACCTTGAGATATACTTTAATAACTTAGGTTCAAATTTGTTTTCTTTTGAAATAGTACATGACATTAAGAAATTAATATATGAATCGTCCATTCAAAAGATAAATGGTTTAAAATGATTACCTTAAGAGATTATTATTTGATATTTTAACAAAAAATATTTGATATAAAACCGCACTATCTATATATTTTGGTATCATATTTTAATTGATTATTTAACCACTGTGAGTTTGTCTTCATTAAGAATAATTTGTGTTTTTTTATCTAAATGGTAAATTTTTCAAGTATTCTTAAAATGTTGAAGCTTGAAATATTTTTAGGTATATGTGGACACTATTCTTATGAAGAGTTAATTATTATTTCATATACAAAGTATTTTCAATAAAAAAAGGAATTTCATATAACACTCAAGATACTTGAAAAATACATAAAAACATTACAAGAGATGTATCAATAAAAAAATATGTTTATTGAAAATCAATACTTACAGAAAGTTTCGTGAAAATCAGTATGATCTGCAAAGTGTTCAATAATTGATCGTGATTAAAAAAATATTTAGCAAGGTCATTTTTAAATAAATCACTTTTGTCACCAAAGTCACTTCATAAATGTTCGTTCACCACAAGCATAAGCACTTGCTCCACTTCAGCGTAGTTAATCAAGGAAGTTTATATCATATAGATTTGATAAAGTAATAATAATGATGAGTAACGTGCGCTGAGCGGGTTAACCACCTCACAACCCCGGCGCGTGCCACCAACTAACTCCCTCGCACCGCATCCACCCTATTTATTATACATGTCTGGGCAAACGGCACAAACATTTCAGTTGATACTTACAAATCAGGGCAAATGACATACCCTTTAAGTTGCTAGTGTTCTGAATCCAGGAAAAAAAACTTGTATGATATTTTTTCTCCTTAGATCTTACCAGAAGACCTCCCTGGCCTAGTTGGCAAAACGTTTGACTTCCAGCCTGGGGGTTTCAGGGGAAAAAAATTGGCGTTTCATACGTTTAAAATAATTCTCGTTGATTAAAAAAATTGTATAACTATAAAATATATAATTATATATTTTATATATACTATATATATATACCATATGTAAAAAAAATATTAACCAGATTCTATTGTACGAACACAAATTCTATTATACAGCGGAAGTTTAAAACTAAAATTTAGTTTTTTGACTAGTGTTATTTTTGTTTTATGAACATTGTTTCGTGCCCATAAAATATTTTTCTTATGATTAGTTTCTTAAAAATTTCTCTTCTATTAGTTCATTTTATTATTTTTAAAGTTTTTTTATCAAAAAGATAATTATTTTAATTTGTTACACTAAAAATTATTTGAACTTGTGGTAAACAATCCAATCCACAATGAATGTATTTTGAAATATTCAGGGAAGCCTTACATTGTTTTGTGGATTAAAAAGACAATCAGACGGAATATAAACATTTTTACTAGTTTGATATTTTGCACATTAAGAATTATGGTTCTTCAATATTTTAAATAAACTAAAGAAATTGGTTTGGAGCTCTTATGTAAAAATGCGTCTCATTATAGTTACTTTACATTTTTTTACTAAAAATACGCACTAAATTAATATTTATTGAAATGTACATCAGGTTTGATGGCGTTAGATTTAACCAAATATTTAAAAATATTTGTTGAGTTAATATCTTTTAAATCATACGTACTACTGAAAATAACTGTTTATTACTGAAACTTTTTGTTTAATTTCCTCTGAGAAAAATATATTTTTTCTATGAAAGGTGTCACATTGACATTTACTTAACCAGCGTCAGGAAATTCCTCGAGGCCAGCACTTACCCCAGAATGTAGAGCTATGGTTATGATGATGGTGAAAGTTTCCATTTTCTATTATTTAGAGTTAATTTTTACATATCAGTTGTGCCACATAACGAAATAATTCAATAATTAATTTCCTTTTCTGAAGATTAAGATAATCGGAAATAAAATTCAGTGTATTGGAAAATCATTGTTTGACTGATTCGCTTGAAATCGCTTAGAAAAATATTAAATGGAGTTTTTGTGTTTAAATTGTAAGCTCTTCTTTTCATAAAGTAAGTGAACGAAAGAAAAAAAAGATGAGATGTGATAATAAATTTATAACATCTAGTCGTATAAGAAAAAACTATTAGAGACAGCCTCCTTGACCCAGATCGTGTTTTTCGCGTGTATTCCAGTTCGGTTACGTGTCCGGTTCCTGTTGGATTCTTCCTCCCTCCTTAACATGTTTCTGATTGGCTGAAAGAGATTGATTGGTACATGTAAATAAGCCCACCAAGTGGTACTGTATACAAAATAAATGCAATGAGTACAATTAAGTGTTATTTTGGTTTACGAAACACATAATATATGTACATGTAAGTTGTTAAACTTTGATTTATTTGTATGCCAATTTCAAATTAGGCATACTTTGATAACATTCATGCTAAAGGATTTTTTTATTACAATACATAATAACTATTTTCTATACATAACCTTTTACAAACAGGTTAGTAAAAGTAAATTTTTTATTCATTGGAATAACCTAAAAAAAGCGAGGAAAAATTTCAGAAATCCTTGTTCAAAAATGTCACTTTATAATTTATAATTGAAAAAATATGCATATAATCTAAAACTATAATCTAATATTTATTTATTATTTTAATTATAAGGACCTAAATGTGTGTATCTAAATGCCTAACTAATTAAAAAAATAATTAATGTTAAATTTGAATAACATGTGAAAGGTCTATAGTTGTAACCACTGAAGGTTTAATGTGGTTAAACATGAAACATTAGTGATAGTCCCATCAAGGTTGGCATTTTTAGCTGTGGTTATTTAATTTTAACTATATGTGAATGAGGAAAGTAAAAATTGATTAAAAACCAATTGAAATATTATATTTTTCAATTGATTTTCGTGTGAAATTTCTTTTTGGTTATAAGACATTATTATCAAACTAGTTTTATTTCAAGTGAACCGTACGAAATATATTCAACTTGACAATATGTTAATTTACTCAGTTATTCAAAACTCCAACAAAAAACAAATGTAAATGAAGAATACATTCCTTGATATAGTTTATATATTTTTTATAATCACCCTATTATAAATTCCATTAGGAACACACGGACACCTTGCAACACCTTCACTTGGGTCGGTCTACTACCCGCCACATTACGTCCCTCATAGCTATGACCAACTAACACCGAGGCGGTCAAAGGATTGGTCAAACGGCTCTGAGGCCTGGGGGAAACCTTGATGACGATTCATCCGGGAATCTTATCGGAAAATATGTCTTATAGACAACCTGAAAAATATAGAAGCCGTACTCTTCCCACCAGGTATTATATTAATCATTTAAAAAATGTGTATTTACTAACTTTAATCCATTTTTAACATCGAAATCATTTGTGAGTTCATGGGAACTTAAACAAAATGAGTATTCATTTATTATGATGTCAATACAATGCTTCACAAAAGTTAATAATACTTTAGATAAACGGACTAGGGAAAGCTCTATTATAAAGTAGGACTTTTATACACTTGTTCAGATTTGAAATAACTTTCAATTATTAGATATTGTAGTATCGGCCATAAAATAATTACCTTGTGATTGATTAGTATGTAAAAAAACATCAAAAATACATTTTGTAATTACGAAACTATTCGTTTCACATGTGATACGAGTAGGTGTGATTAATTTACTCTCGACTTACATACTCAAGTTTTCTCAATTATTCAAACCCGTTCAATGATGAGGTGCGAGTTCCGTTTCTACTCCAGTGGCTCTAAACCTGAAGGGTCAATTATTGGGGCTGAAGACAATAGTATCTACTAGCCACGATTTTCAATATTCATGAATGGCCAATTCGGATATATACGAGTACTATAAAATACTTAATTTATTTTATATAAGCTAGAAAATAAAAGGAATTATTGTAATAATGTGCCAATTGAACACTTGTTGACATGCAGCATTGAGGAAATGGGAAAGGGTATGAGTAGGTCCACTAATTCTCGGCACGTGCGGGGCGGGGTGCACTGGAACTGGGCTAGCAGGGTATGCCGCAGTGTTTACTCCCTCCACTACAGAAAGCCACTCTACAGAACGGAGGATTAGGTGTGTATTCATTATGTCTTTCTTTGAGGGTGCAGAGAGTGGATCTCTTAGTTGTTTTGGTCACATTGTACTATATTGCAATTCACATTATGAAATAACTTTAATATATTATGAATTATTATGTTCCGCCCAGAGTGATGTATTGCAAAGTAATCAGTTTTTTACATTTTTCAGTTTATTTTCATTTAATTCTAGTATACTTAATGTTTGTAAATTAAAACTATTCAATGACTACCTTGTTTTAAAAAAGAGTTTTTATGAACACAATTTTATTCTTACAAATATAATGCTAATCCTATTTTATCTCAATAAAATAAATTGCCTATAAATTGTATTGTATTGTATTGTATTGTATTAACCTTTGTTAACAGTATAACCTGAGTGGCTTACGCCTATGCACCAATATTTTCCAATTAACTAGAATGCCATTTAAGCGGCCCTAAGTGAAAAGCTAAAAAAACCTCCGGATTTTGGGTATGCACCCCGTTGACTGGCGTCTCACTCACTAGGACACGGATGTCATTATTTTCTGTTAAAAGTTATTAAATGAATGCACATATAATACATATCAAAATTAATTGTAAGTCAAGAGAGACTCTCACTCTCTTCGACTCTAAGAAAGTGAGTCGTTATAGTCGATCAAATATCCCTTTTATTCTTACAGACTCACATGCTCAACACATTTGAATATCCTTGTAAATATATTCTACTATCTCCAAATTATTACAAAGCAGTTTTTTTACTTTTTTTGTTATCGCATTACGAAGTCATTCAATGTAAACTTAGCGTAACTCTATTAGTCATGCGTTTCAAAATAGCGAAGAAAAAATCTATTATAAAAATGTTTTCCACAATGTTTTTAATGTTCCGTTTTCTAAAAAAATTTCTCACAGTCAATATTCGAAGTTCACTGTAAGATAATGAACGCAATATAATCACAACGAAGCAGGGCAGGTCACTAGAATTCATGTTGTCCATACGAAAGAACCGGAAAGAAGTTTATGTAATGCTAGATTTTATTCCTGTGATCCAAATTCCTTTATTTTATTACAGATTATTGTGAAACTTTTATGTAAGGAGAGGATGTGAAGCAAGTAAATATATGGAAAAAAAATTTTTTTAGCCATGAGTAACGAAGAAAAGATTCCTTATTTATCGCGATTATTGGAGAATGTAATGATAAAAGTGCAATATTATACGTTTTTGACAAAAATATACACATTTTTTAAAAGGTGATGTAATAAATAATACTAAATGGCGTGGTTATGCCAGATCTCATTAATAAATTATTTCAAACGTTTCAATGAAATATTGTTTATACCCTTTTTATTTTTCAAAAGGTGCACTTCTGTACGGCCTAGACTAATATTTGTGCAGTGTTTTCACCCAAAATACAACAATATACCAAAATAATAATTATATCCGTTAAAAACCAGTATAGAGTTATCTAAGAAAAAAATATTTTTGTAAACTTACTCTTTAAAAATAATTTAAAACAAAAAATGAATATTTTTTGGATGCCGAATGAATTGGCCACCTGCGTGCAGTGCAGATACCGCATATACATGTGAACCGGGCCGGTGAACAGGGAGCATGAAAGTTAGTTTGGCACGTCTTTGACTACGGAATGCGCTGATTGCTTGTGCAAGAAACCCGAGTGAACGTCTCACTAAATCGCATTTTTCGGATATTGGCATCTCATTGAAAGCGAAATTGTGAGCATATTATAATCGATTTTTTTTATTTTTCAAACTTCCTCTATTTACCGGGTAATCGACCCAGCGCGGATAAAAAACATAACTCGCGCAAAAATTTCAATATAATTTGTCGCGGATGTAATATTAATTTGATTGCGTAATTATGAGAAAATATTTATTCAACCTCTGCTATTTTAAAAAAAAAATCTTTATTTTGGTAATTTGTTCGTGTTCCCGCTCTTGATCTTGTTTAGAAAACATAAATTCAAGAGAGTAGGACTATACATATAATATCGAACCCTCGTATCGTATCGTAAATTTAGTCTACTGCATGAAATTGGTGGAAATTAATCAAATGAAATAAAATTGATAAAATTATAAGTTTTAAACATGTACTTTGTTCCGATTTTTTATATGTAAATCAATGTCACACTGTTTACAGTAGTGATGGTAAAAAACCTGTGACGTATTTCTTATTGAGGTAATTACTATTAAATTCATATTTCCTAATGAGGCTTATTATTAACCAACGAATTAAAGAGAAATATAAAAAATCGTACTTAATCGTTTAAAAAATAACAACTGACAACGAACCTTGAATCCTGCTCCGGAAACAAAATATAAATGAGTATAAAATAATTTATTTGATATCACCAGAAATTTTCTGATAACAAATAGTTAAATCAAACAAGTTAACTGAAACAAATAATATCTAATTACAAATGTTTTTATCAATAAAATATATTTATTTCACATAGTCAACTGAAATGATTTAGTTGAGAATTGAGTTCCATACACATTTGAGCCACAAATGAGAATTTTGGCTCAAATGGTAGAAGAAAAAAAAGATTGATGAATTCATCACGACAGAATTCATTTTGTAAGAGTTGCTTCGTTGTTGTGTCATCGGTATGTATTTTTCTTTTTATCATTTGACATCAAAATGGATTGTTGAATCAGCAATTTTATTAAGAAAGCTTTATTATGAAAGAATAGTTGAATGTATATTTGTTTATTATCGATTGCATAGATTGAAAACAATTGTCACTCGATTACGTATTTTATCAGTTTTGTGAGGAGACAGTTTATAAGAAATTCTCTTTGGTGGAAAGTTATTTTACTGTTTTTTTATTTTTTTATTTAATCACATCATTTTTTGTGTTGCCATCCGTAAAAATGAATGCCAATAACATGTATTCATTTCGACCCTTTTTTGGTGAAAGGATTGTAAATAAAATTGATTTAGAGGATATTTATCACATAGCAAATAAAGACCAACATCAAGGCATTTACGACAAAATAGTTCAATATAATCGAAAATTTGTCTTGCCAATATAGAGAAACGTATCGATCAAGTGTGACGAAATTGAAATGTTCGATATAATGGCACTGGGTGCATTTTACGAGATGAACTATCGCCACCCTCCACTATATCTCTGCGCTAAAAGGGTTATGAATGAATAATACGTAACTGCATGTACCTGTTTATTTGAACAAAAAACTCTTGAAAATTTATTACCAGTCAAGGGAAGGGGTGCAACTGAAAATAAAACTCCCCTAAGGAGGCTCGCCCCCCAGCGCCCACTGGCTCGGGACAAACCCTTAATCCCATTGTTAGCGTTTTAATTCGACAAACTGGCTCTTTCAAAGCTTTTAAAGTGTAAAAATGCACTAACATTATATAGTTCATTTTTTATACTTTTGGCATGGTCGATGCGTATCAAACTTTGTAAAAGGGTTACAGTCTAACTTGCTAAAGTGTCATAACCGCCAATTTTTCACGCGGATATTTTTTACTTTAGATTTTAATATGCGTTTAGATTAATTTTATTTTGTATACATGACGAAACATTCAAGATAATTAAATTTAGTTACGGTTGAGAACTTTGCTTTATTCACGTTATATGGAATATAAATTATGTCTTGAAATAACTAAAATAAAACTACGCCTACTATTTGTTAAACTAATTATATCAATAATCATTGATACATATGAAAGGAACACACAATATTAAAATGTAATGTACATACATCTTAGGAAAACGTTTAGAAGTGTGACGTTAGAGGTTGTTTTAAAAGTAAATATGACATTTGACAAAAAAATAACACACACATACTATCCGGAAATCAATCGAGAAATATGTCGATTACGTTTGGCGATTTCAGTAAAAGTATTTCATTGTTATGTTTTTTCAACCTTTTTACAGCTTGTTTGTATATTATGTAATATTTTTGCGATACCAAAGTTATCGTTTCAATTGAACATTGTAAATTATTAAATAATTTTCTAAAAAAAGAATCCCGCAGGTAAAGTTGCGGTTTCCGCAAACCGAGTGAACAATTAGTCAGCCGAGAGCGTGTTGCCGCATGTCGCATGCCGCCAGCAGGCCGATAGATACGGCAAACGTTTTTCCCTGTGCTTTTGCAATATACATTTCCAATGTATAACATTGACTTTTTTATTGTTTAAACAGCGCTTTTGGAAGTGACATATTTCTTTTTTTATTATTATAAAAACAGTAGCATATGTAAACAGTGATAGTCCGATTTTTCAATAATGCCACGAATAACGCTGTGGGATTTCGGCCGTGTTTGCACAATTGTTTTCGCGTAGTCGATTTGGTGCTCATAATTATTTCTTCTCTCTCATTTATTGCAATATTTAGTTTGCCGTCGTATTTACATTACACTTGTTGTGTTTCAAGTGCTCCCAGATAAGGCCACTATACTTAACAACTGCGATCACCTTTAATAACCATAAATCAGCACCAAAATGCCAGAAAATCAATTCATTTCGGCTTCCAGGCAATATACTGTATTCTAAGACCAAACGGGTTTATAATCAACATTTTATTTGATAAAAAGTTCGAGTATCAACTGTAGAACACTCAAAAGTTCATGAAATTAGAAGGGAAATATTTTAATTAGCTGCTTTTCTTTGTCTTCGTCGTGAAGACACCGATATCTTTGTTTAATTTTAAAACACGTAGAGGCCATGTATGTAGATGAGATAATGTTTATTAAGAAGAACAATAAAACACAGTTTATGGAGGCAAAAACCAGAAAATTATTAACCGCCAGAGTTTAATAATCGGATTACAACCAGCGCACAAATCAGATTCCCAGATAAGACGAGGCGCCGGCCAGAAAGGCGGGCTTTGTCGGTATTGTCGGATATTTCTATTCATTGTCCAATCTCTAATTAGTTAAACATTAAACTTCAAAACACATTCAAAAGAAGAAAATAACACATCCCAGGCAGTATAAATAATTAATATAAAAACAATTGTGTCACAGAGATTATTATATAAAATGTATAAATTACGGTATTCTAAATGGTATTCAATAATAATAAAGAACCTAACTTAATTATTGTTACTTTAAATTTTTTTAAATGTTCTGTATTTTAAATAATAGAATCAAAAAGTGAATATGGTTTCCAGAAACAATTGTTAAATTATCTTAGTAACTTTTACTTACATCAAAATTAGGATGTGATTTTTTTTATTTTATATTTTAACTGTTTTTTTTATATCAAATTTTAGTTTTTTTATTTAATTTTGCAAAGATCCCGAAATTTTTTTGTTAACCATGGTAAGGAGGAATTTTAATATTGCCTTTTTCAAAATCGGAAATTAAAATAGTTGTAATATATAATATTACAGATAGCATCATCTATATGATATATGTTAAATGCCATTATAATCTTTATTCGTGTAGAAAAGTTACGCTTCACCTCATCAAACGTCGAATGCAATTCGCAATAGATGATCTTTGTTTAGTATTGAGAATTCTTCGACAATAATCAACATGTGAAGCTTATAGTTATCCTCGTTTTTTTGCTACATAAGGTTGTCCTCGAATCCATATTTTGCCCGTGAACCACAACTCACTTTAAAACACATTTTGTTCTCATCATTTAGGCCTACTCGACCTATCTTTAAAAATAATTTAAATTAGCTTTTTAGTGTCTTTATCGATGCTATGTTTGAAATGTAAGTAAAATTAGCTTTATCAATGCTATCGTTGAAATGTAAATACAATTTGTTTTTACACCCTTATCGATTCTGTTATTTAGTTGCAACATAAATTTTCACAAAATCTTTTTGTTCGGTATAATAGATCGACCTTTGACAGTCTTAATGCCCTAAACAAGTTTATTTCTCGAAAAAAGATCAATTAAATTTTATCTTAATTTACTGTACCCTCATTATTTTCCCCAAGCGTCTGAAAATATGTACGAGACGATGAAAATATTTGTAGATTTTTGAGCTTTTATTCATTGTTGGGCATCAAAATTTTGATTTGATGAAAATATATTTTTTTCATACCCAATGAATTGTACTCGTATAATCAATGTTAAACATCGGTTTAATTTTTTTATGTGAAGTGAGCTTTTTATAAAATCTTGTTCTCTATTTTTCATATATCTTAAAATCAACGTGATTAAATAATATGGAGTAGAACAGTTATTTTTATCTATTGAAAAAACATTAAGTTTTTTGGTGTTTTCTGTAAGCTGTCAACTAGGGTATTTATAAAATTTGAAAAGATTTAAGTTATTAGTATTAAGTTTTTTCTTCATCATATTCAGTACATCATTGTGAAAAAAAAAACAAACGCGTGTGCTAAAATGTTCTCAACTTCACAGTACAATACTTTATTAAAAATAATATTCAGTTTTATCAGGATCACAATTGTATGGAGACATCATACACAGATTTAATTTTCTAAAAAAATAGAAGACAAATCCTTATTTTGCTTACCTACGATTATTTTTATTTCAAGTTGATTCAGAAAATGACAATGATTCAAAATTTATAAAAAAATTAGATACACTTGATTGTACTTTATATAACGATAAACAATTCTTTTCTTTCGAATTGTTCTTCACACTCTTGCCCCAAAGTTTCTTATCTACTATATATCACAGTAGATGCATTTTCGCGAGGAATTTAAATATCTTCACCACATGGTTTATCAGGAATTCTTCATAGAACACATGGAAGTCAGACATTTCTCATCAATGAAGATCAGTGTTATACGTTCACTTGATAAAGAGAATCCCTGTAGATCCATCTCGGGCTTAAGGGTCAGGTGATCATTCCTTAATGCTCTCATAACCTACTTGTTCCTTATTTTTTTCTGGATCCGATATTGGACAACCCCTTGATCTGTGTTGGCACGCAATAGATTGTCAGCGTTAAGTCAAATGCTTTAATATACACATAATCACGCCCTACTGGAATCTACGAGTAGGTATATAGAACCATCTGCAGATAAATCTAAGGTTAGCGTAAACTCAGTTATTATCCATAGTTATATATGACGTACAAATAATAGCAAAAAAGGAAACCTAAAAGATCCGCTGAATATTCGAAACACCTTGTTTATATAGGCTTTAACAAATTGTATATGCGTGATTTAAAAAAATGGGTATATTAAAAAAAGATGCTGTCAATATTTATTTTGAATACCATAGTATCCTAGTACTTAGAGCCAGCTTGAGTATGTTGTTCGGACTTCTGTTGTAGCGCTAAATATATGATTTGTACAATATGCATTTTACAATAATTTCAGAGGGAATGCATCTCCATCCATGTGGGCCAAGCGGGAGTGCAGCTAGGCGGCACCTGTTGGCAACTGTACTGCATGGAGCATGGCGTGCAGCCCGCGGGAGAGAACGGCTGCCAAGCGCCCGACGTGGAGCTGGGCGCGCGCACCAGGGAGACCTTCTTCTCGGAGACTAAGGCGGGCCGGCTGGTGCCCAGGACGGTAATGGTGGACACTGAGCCTACTGTCATTGGTAAGTCAGGAGGGAAAAGACTAGTTCCTTTTGCATCGTAATGCATATGGAAAATATTTCCACAAAAATATTGTAAAATACACTGGATAGAAAATCTTTTTTAGCTTATGGGTCACGACCAAAATTTGGGTCAATAGACATTTTGAATAGGTCGCGATATATTTTCGACTTCAATATTTTGCTAAACTGACTGCAGCCTGAAGATGACCTAAGGTGCAGCCTATACAATATAACATCAACATTCGATGACTTTATTCAAAGCCAAGGTTCACATTTATTATATTTAGTGTTGTTACCGATATAAATTATGTATTTTTTATTATTAAAATTATATTTTTTATTATTAATCTTTACTTGGGACACAAAACCAAAATCAAAACCTTGGTATTTGGGGCATAATATTTGTAAATATTTCACTCACATTTTATTTTATAGTTTTCTGTCTTCAAAGCGAATTTCGAACTGTAAAATTAAAAACAGGAACATGTGCAATGTATAAACACATCCATCCAAATGTAGAATAGCTCTTGGATTATTCTTCTGCGTCGTGAGCTCAACGCTGAGGAACGTGATCCACACATAGATTGCTGCACGTTGTGCACATTCTACTCCTATCAGCATTCCGCTGGCCGGAGAACCTGTGCCAAGGGCCGATCCCTAGCACCCTTCATTTGGTCGCTTCAGTACACATGTCTACCTCTGCTCTGCAACCCTCAACATTGCCAGTGATGTTTTCTTATTGAAAATAATCTTGATTTGATACGATCCCCGATGGTACCCAGTTTTTCTGAAATGGGTTCCTGGTTTTCACTTAAGACCTTTTGAATATTTTTCTGGAAGAGTTTGTCACGTGACACCTAACCTGCCAGGTTGTATTATGTTTAAAAAAGTGAAATGGAATAGGTTAATACAGTAACATTTTGTTTATTTTACAAGACGAAGTAAAGAACAGTGCGTTTGGGAACCTGTACCATCCGGAGCAGTTGATTGCGGGGAAGGAGGACGCGGCGAACAACTATGCCCGGGGGCTGAACTCCACGGGCAAGCAGCTCATTACGCCCGTCATGGACCGCATCCGGAAACTTGCCGACCAGTGTTCAGGCCTACAGGTTAACATTGTGTTTAAATACTAAAAATATATTCAAGTGCTAAACTGATATCGTCTGACATCCTGAGTGTTATACATGGTTGAGGTAGATTGATCAAACAGAACAAACTATCTCGAGCGGCCTTTTTGAATGCTAGTCCCTAAAGCATGTTTTTTCTGAAATGTACGCAAGTATACCTTCAAAAGGCTTAATAAGTTCACACAATTTGAGAAATGTTTCGTAATAATATTATATATCAGAGCCCTTGACGTTCGTGGACTAGTTGATAATACGTCTGTCTTCTGAACCGGAGGTTGCGAGTGGAATTTTCCTTGAAACCCAGATTTTTAAAAGGGTTTCCAGTGTGTTTTCACTTAATACCTCTTTGCCATAGTTGTACGAGTAGTTGATTGGAAGAGATAGCCACATGGCGAAATTTCGCCAGGTTGTATTGTACATAACAAAGGTGTACTACAATATAATATTGTGCAACGCCTGTAGTGACCTTAAGTCTTTAAATGCTACTAGAGAAATAAGTATAAATGTCAACATACATATATTATATATATTTTTTTTCATTTAATTAGGTAATCTTTAACACAAACATTTACCAAATTATATACCTATATAGAAATGTACCATATATTTTGAGACCTAATAATCTTATTTATATATTATTACTATGAACTAATTTAATTTTAATTTCCTACATGTAATTTTATATTTTATAATCTTAATCTCGTATTTAATCTCTTAAAAATAGTCAAACTAACCTAGTACTTATAACTTGATAACAATTCTTACAAGTAATCATGTTTATACTAATATGTTACTTATATTATATTGAATTTCACGATTTCATCATTAAATTGTTTACAATATAAACAGACCAAAAATAATTTGACGCATAAATATAGTTTATTTTGCTTAATCGTAAGTCAATTTGTTCGGCACCTGTCTGCTTGAACCTCTGAAACCTGTTCGGCACCTGTCTGCTTGAACCTCTGAAACCTGTTCGGCACCTGTCTGCTTGAACCTCTGAAACCTGTTCGGCACCTGTCTGCTTGAACCTCTGAAACCTGTTGAAACACATTACTAAACTCATATATATTGAATAGTTTTTGTATTGTTTTAATAACAATGATTCAAAATCTCTTAAAGGAATAGTATTTATTAAGATGAAACTTTATTCTTACTCAATCTTGTCGATAAAGGTGGGCGGGTAATTAACAAAATCTCTTAAAGGAATAGTATTTATTAAGATGAAACTTTATTCTTACTCAATCTTGTCGATAAAGGTGGGCGGGTAATTAACAAAATCTCTTAAACGAATAGTATTTATTAAGATGAAACTTTATTCTTACTCAATCTTGTCGATAAAGGTGGGCGGGTAATTAACAAAATCTCTTAAAGGAATAGTATTTATTAAGATGAAACTTTATTCTTACTCAATCTTGTCGATAAAGGTGGGCGGGTAATTAACAACAAAACGTTAATATTTACAGGGTTTCCTGGTTTTCCGCTCATTGGGGGGTGGAACCGGCTCGGGACTCGCATCACAATTCTTGGAATACCTGGCCGATGACTTTAATAAAAAAAGTGTCCTGGAAATTGCGATCTATCCTTCACCAAGGGTACCCTTTCTTTAAATATATACAGTTATAATAATTCGGAATTTTCTCTCGGTATTATAATTAAACATTTTTTATCGTTTTATTATTTAATTATGAATAAATTTAATAGCTTTGACATTAAATCTATGGACGACTATAATATAATACACGAATGCCCAAAGCACCAAATAACGAATCTAATTTTTAGATAAAAATTATTTTTGGAATAAAATTTTAAAGATTCCTTAAATAAATCGCTAGATTCGCAATATTATTTAATTTATGGAATAAATTCCGCGGCAACATTCAATACTTCCCAATATTAACACTTATAACCATAGACAACCTCCGTGTCCTTAGTTGATAAAGCGTGTCTTCCAACCTGGAGGTAGTGGGTTCGGATCCTTTTATTGCCTAGATTTAAAAATAATCCAGTCCGATTTTTACATATTTACATATTTACATATGTTTAACATATTTCTGGTTGAATGGAAGAAATCGCCAGATAGCAATTAACCCACCAGGATGTGCTGTATATGACAAAAGTCTAATAATAGGTAGCCTAGAAAGTAGTTTCGTTTTTCTCAGATAGATGTTTTAGGCCAAAATATTCATTGTCAAATTTATTCCAAACGTGCTGAGTGTATAAGGTTAAGCGACCAAGTAATAAACATTGTTTACTCAAATTGCTCGAGTGTTTTTTGACGTCATTTTGATGATAGATCAGATGTTGTCATCTTAAGTTGTTTTCTTTGGCAGTTGATGTTTTTTTACAACCGTAAATAAAAAAAATCAGCCTTCCTGTCTTTTTTGAGTCTTCATTCGTCGGGACTTTTTTATTTCTTTTTATCAGTTTGCGATAAGGGGAAAGAAAAAAATTTAAAATACGTTCTTTTAACTTCTTAATATTTTTATTTTGAATCGTAAATATGAGATTCTCTATTTTGGGTATCTTAAATGTGTAAAGATGAATCTATTCATTTTAATTTGAATATATAAACGGCGTGATGAAATATAATGCATGCAAATTAGGAATTTGTAAATGTGATTCAAGTTATGAGCGTCGATTTGAATTTTAATTTGAAAAAGGATATGTAAAATTGATTTAAATAAATATTTAGTTGGTAAACTTGAGACATAAAACATTCGTGTGAGTGAGCCAAACAGTGTTGACTTTGAACTCGGGCAGGAATGTACGAGTACTCCTTTCTGCAAAACTTACGGTTTTTTTATTTAATACGAGTATTTTATATACAATCAGAAAGTATGAAGTTGATTTCTTCCATTGTTATTTTGAAAAAATAAACAACTGTATACTATCCAATGATTTTAAAATTTGATAAATTCTATTCATAAGTAATTTTTTTGCAACATAGGTTTTTTACGAGTGATGTTTGTAGCCTTGTTGGTATGATGCTTATATTTTACTAAGGGGTTTTGGTTTCGATCTTAATGGAACCCAAAAAATAAGAGTTCCAATCGTCTGATAACAACACTCGCACGAACAAGACGCTTGTGATAGTATTCCCAAAACGACTCATTAATACCTGTGAGTAAAACCCTTTCTTCAGTTATCCTAATCTCGAAAGTAGAATTATCGGGGTCGGATACAATGTTGTACGAGTATATTGATATTGAAAATGTTCACATCATCATTCTGATGAATAAATTGGTAATTGTTAACTAAACAAGTAAAATAATTAGCATTTTTTTTCCAGTCTAAAATAACTATTTTTTTAGTTTAATTAAAAATGATATAACGCTAATTTCAGATGTCGACAGCTGTGGTGGAACCGTACAACGCCGTACTTTCCACGCACAAGTCTCTGCCCCACTCCGACTGCGCCTTTATGCTGGACAATGAGGCCATCTATGGCATCTGTCAGAAGAGGCTGAACATAGAAAGGCCCACTTATAGTAATTTAAACAGACTCATAAGTATAATTGTTTCGTCTATAACGGCATCTTTGAGGTTCGAAGGAACTCTGAACGCGGATCTTTCAGATTTTCAAACAAATCTCGTCCCATTTCCTAGAATCCATTTTCCGACAACGGCCCACTCACCTATTATATCAAATGGCATGCTCGAGCACTCGGATTTGTCAGTTACAGAGATCACATCGCAGTTATTTGAACCGGATAGTCGGATGATCATGTGCGAGCCGAGCAAAGGGAAATATATGGGGTGTTGTTTGCTTTATCGCGGGGACGTCATCCCCAAAGATGTGAACGCTGCGATCACCTGCTTAAAACAGAAATCTAATATTAACTTCGTCGAGTGGTGTCCGACTGGATTTAAGATAGCGATTAATGAATCGCCCCCGGCAGCAGTGCCCGGATCGGATCTTGCGGCCACCCCGAGGACCTCCACTTTACTGGCCAATACTACCGCGATACAGTCCGTGTGGGAAGCGCTGGATAAGAAGTTCGATCTACTTTTCTCTAAGAAGGCGTTCGTACACTGGTACTTGGGCGAGGGGATGGAGGAGGATGAGTTCAAAGAGGCGAGGTACGATCTGGCTACATTGGAAATGGACTACAGAGAAGTTGATATTGAAAATTAATATTTTTCGTCAGTTGAGATATTTATTATTTGCTAAATATATCGAAACTTATCAAATCACGCGTAACATATCTGCGTTTTTGTCTTATGAATTTGTTGCCAAAATGTATATCATTAGAAATAATACAGAAATGGAATGGATTTCTAAATGTAACGTACAGTGTAATATTATTAAAAGGAATATTAAATTATAATGTTCATTTTGAAGACTTTTAATTTCATTTCAATTTAAAAATATGTTTACTAAAGATTATTTATAACATACATACAGATGATTATTTTGAATATCTATTTATTGAAACTTAAAACAGTTGACAGTTAAATAAAGTATTTGACGAGATATTTGATAGTGTGTATTAAGGTATGTGGTTCTAAACCAATGGTTTCTTTTACGCATCATTGAATTCTTGGATGTTTTTTTTTTCATGGACTTTTAAAAAAGGTACGTTTCGCCATATGTTAACGATTAAAATGAATGAATAAATTAACTTGTGGATGATTTAGCTCGGTGAATAGTACGAGTATTTCATCTTATATACTTGTATAATCAGTTTGAATATGCAGGGGAAAACAGAATGAAATGATCGGATCTCTCCATCACATAATATGATCCTTTATTATTGACTTTGTAGTTTGTAACTATCCGCAATGAGTGGAATCAACGCATAACGGATACAAATACTCGTATATCAATCTGATTAATCTCACACCACCTTTGTGGGTTGTTTTTAAATTGACGTTATAGTTTATTTGTAATAATCAAAATCGGCTTTTCCAATCGAGGAAATGAAAAATTTGTGCTTATTTTACGCGAAACTAATGAAAATTTTCACATATATTTCTATACCCAAAAGAGTATTTATATCATTGTTTGATTGTAGCAGGAGCTGCTAAAATTGGCTAAAGCCCTAGTTTTCTATGTTAAATATTCTCAAGACACAGCATTCCGTCATGTTACCAGAGTTTCAATTGTGTTTACAAAAATCTAATGAAAGTCTAAAATCAAAATCTAAAAAACATTGAAACGTACTATGTATAGTGTGAATGGTGAGAATCGGAAAAGGATTTTTTAAACTAGTACAGGGGAGTAAAGGCAGACCTCAAGATGTCATGGGATGATACGTAATCTCTTTGAAAGCCGACCTAGAAAGGGATGATGGCAGCCCTCAGCATTTAGAAGAAAGAGAATGGGGAGAGATTTGAAATAGGGCGCCCTAAACAAATAATTATGTATGCTTACATCTGTAAATTAAGAGTTGAAGAAAACTAAAAATTAGGACCAAAGGATATGGTCAACTTGAGACGGAGTCGTACGTATAAAATCATGCCATTTTTCTTTTGCCTTAAGCAGAAAACTGTTTCGCATTCATTCTTTCGTTCGTATGATAAACTTTAACATATTCGAATTGGTGATTTAGAAATATTGAAGCGCGTGACTGGGAAACAACATTGTCTTCGACTTCATCAATTTAATATTCTGGCTTAGAACCACTTAAGTATGCATTGAACTCGCAGTTCGTCATATGTTGTTAATACTACCTTGTACATGAACCGACAAATAATACTCGCATAAGTCTACCGCGAGATAGTATTGTTTTAAGACGAGTCTTGACTAGACAGATCTTCGTTTGTATTTTTTTCTGGTACGATCGGGAATCGATCACGACATCCCCGGGCGAAAGTCAAATGTCTTGCCAACTAGGTCACGGAGGTCCGTTTCTCACCTTTCCCTCAGATTCTTCCATTTATTTCTTTCCACTCTTCTCGGTTTATCCCTATTAACCCAGTGTTTTTCAAACATTTCGTTTTTCGGCACCTTTAGTGTACACGATGTTTTTACGATGTCCTAAAAAAACTTACCAATTAGTGGGACGGGTGAGTTCGTTGTTTACCATAAAGTATCTGAAAGCTTGGAATTAACCCTTTAACGGGCATAAGCAGAAATTGGTCGCATATGCGACCACGCTTATGGTTATACTTATAAGGATTCATTTTCTTAATGAAACGTTTTTTAGTAACACAAATGTCAAAATGGCAAATGTGGTGGACGGGCAGAGGTCTTATTTAAGACGGATCGTCGTGAAATTAGCTGCATGTTCAGTAGCAACGATCTAAACATCCAGTCAATTTATTGTCAAATATGTAAATAGGTATTATAAGTAAATCACCATTCATTATATCTCATATAAGAATTGTATTTCCTAATACAACCTAAACTTAGATATTATTACCTAAACATTCATTGGTCCCTTTTGCGACCACTGACATGACCCCTGAAATCGGCACAGGTCTCATATGCGACCGCCTCATTTAAAAAAAAAATTGAAAACACATTTTCGAAGAAATAAAGTTGATTTGATGCACATAATAATGATTTATTCAACAAAAAACTCTATCTCAAAAATAAAAACTTGCCCTATAAAGGGTTAAACTAGAGTCAATAACGAGTACTCTTTCCAGTTCCATATTGAGTTTTGTGCGATATTTGCTTTTATTATAGCTACTGCCGGAAACTAATTACAGATGTAAGTCGTCACAAATGAAACGTCCCCCTATCACGATTAACTGAGCTTTAGTATTCAACAAAAGGATATTCATCTATTTTTCTCTGTCGTTCCTTTTAACTGATGACCGTGATCTTTGTGATGATGGTGAAGTCCACGACGACACGTCTCCATTTCTCTCAGTCTCTTTGTATGGCAGTGTACAGGATTCTCTCAGTCAATTCTTTCATCTAATCACCCCGTCTTCCTAGCACTCTAATCCTGCCTCTTCTTTCTAGCACACTTCCTATAACCATCAACTTCTCCAGGTTATCTGGCTCACTTTAAAACTGCAATTAAAAGAGGATTCGCTGGATGCATTCAATTTTTCATTTTAATCTCCTAAGATGACTTCAGTAACCTAGTTGATAAGACTACTGCCTTCTTATCTGGGGGTGGCGAATTCGATTCTCGTTGGTATCCAGATTTTTGTTGAAAATAAGGGGTCTAGACTGGTTTACATTTAAAGTTTGTTTAACACCTGTCTGATTGGTTGGAAGATATTACTAGAAGGTTATAAACCCGCCAGCTATACAACGAAATGTATGCAACGAAATAATGTATAGAACGAAAACGCTTACGCGGAAATATTAAAATTACGAAAATCCCACGGTGTCCAAGAGCGCCGAGGTGGACACTGGAAAGCTCTCGATTATCTAATACGTATATGCAGCTGGACCATGTTTTCTTACTGTCTTCTACGCGGCGCATATAATCTTTACTCAATCATAAATGTCTTCCGTCTGTTTAACATATCACGCCTATTATAATTTAATTCTCTATGATACCAAAAGTCTGAAAATTGTCCAAAATTTCTTAAAAAAATTGTACTACAGTAGTTTCTCACATATCCTTACATTGCCTCCTTTCCCTTAAATTGTTATTGGCACAAATCATCCTCTTTATAGGATGGAATGCCTAATTAACTAATAATAATAACATATAAAAAATAGCCAGTAAAAATAATGTTTCATTTATTTGATATCAATACAAAGCAATTATTTTAAAACTAAACTAACATACACGGTCTGTCCAATGGGAAAGGTATTTTATTTTCGCGTAACCACCAGCGCCACCTGTGGATGGATAAATGAGTGAATTAGCAACACATTTTGACTATCTTCCGTAAACGTTTCAAAGCGCTGGCATCGCTGGTTCATTCGTAATGACGTAACAATTGACAGCACCTTCTGAGTCTCAGTCGGAAAAGGAACAATGGAGCAACGGGCTAACATTTTTTTTTAATTGGATAAAAGTGTCACAGAAACATTTGAAATGAAACAAACTATTTATAATAGTGAAGCAATGAGCCGTAAGAATGTTTTAAGTGGTATGCAAGATTTCGTGATGATAGAGAGAGCATTGAAGATGACCAACGACCTGGACCATCATTGACAGTTCGAATTGAAGAAAATGTTCAAAAAGTCGCTAAAATTCTTCTAAATGATCGGTCTGCGTCTACTAGGCTCAACATAATGTATATAACATAATATATACTCTACAACCTCCGTGCCTTGGTGGTAAGACGCTTGTCTGCCGATCCGGAGGTTGCGGGTTCGATCCCCGCTGGAACCCAGATTTTTTAAAATGGATTCCAGTCTGGTTTTACTAAGGGCCTTTTAAAACATCTTTCTGGCTGGTTGGAAGAGATTGCCACATGGCAGTAAACTCGCCAGGATTAAAAAAAAACAAAAAAATTCCTAAACCCACTGTTCATCTCATTTTAACGGAAAATTTGGGCAAACGAAAGGTCACACACAACCGCTTCTAGTATTGTATTGACTCACAAGGAGTGAATTTTGAATAAAAGTTAATGTAAACTAAAAATAAACTGACTTGTATTTAATTTTCTGCCAGTCCCCTTTCCCGTTGGGCAGATAGTGTATGTCTGCACCTTTTAAAGCATATTGTGATATGCAATTCTAATGTGACAGAATTTATGATCTATTGCTAAAGTCAACGAGTCGCTATCTGAATTTAATGCAAGAGTTTGAATAAGGATTTTGATTAGGTAAAGGTCGAGCAGCTCCTCGTAAATCTCCTTTTATTTAACTTCAGTGGCTTCGTATACCATACGTAAGACATCGAATATTAATTATATTTAGTTTGTGATAAAGTTTGAATAAAGTAAACAATACGAGTATTAAGGAGTAAGCTGAAACAGTATGACTTCAAAACGAAAGGATATCTTCTTAGTCTGAGATCTAATATTTTGAACCAATATGATTTTAAAAGATATATGAAAATTTTACGTACATATCACCACACTGAGTTTCGTGCGAGGTAGGTAGAGAAAGAAGATCTCCAAACTTTTTCATCCCAAAATATGACTTTCACCTGCTTCACATTAATAAATTTCGTCATGCACAATCTTATATTATTCATACCTCTCAATTCCTTTTCTTCAAAATCCGTCCACTTGACCCAGTTATGTTTCCCTCGGTTTACCTCTTCCACTCAAACCTTGCACTTCTGATTTGTATACTCGCTTAGTCATTATTTCGGCATTGTCTCCACATGTCCAAACCATCTTCATCTTACTTAAAATATCCATTTTATTAATTTCTGAAGTCCTCATTGCTCGTATCATACATTGAGACTGTATTAATTTCTGAAGTCCTCATTGCTCCTATCATACATTGACACTGTATTAATTTCTGAAGTCCTCATTCCTCCTTCCATCATACATTGACACTGTATTCATTTCTGAAGTCCTCATTGCTCCTTCTATCATACATTGACACTCTGTATTCATTTCTGAAGCCCTCATTGCTCCTTATATCATACATTGACATTAGTACACGCACATTCACATAATTATTCTTAACTAATTATAAATAGGAAGACACAAACCGTCTTCAGGCGAATCTTGTATTGTAAACATTCTTGTATTGTATTACACTTTTGTATTATACAGTACAACCTGGCGAGTTTATTGTCATATAGAGTCTCTATGTATTGTCATATAGCGATCTCTACCTATTCTCATATAGCGATCTCTATCTATTGTCATATAGCGATCTCTATCTATTGTCATATAGCGATCTCTATTGACTTATCACAAAGATGTTAAAGAAATCTTATGTGAAAATCAGATAGAAACCCTTTGAAAAAAAAGGGCTACCGACAACATTTGAACTAGCAACCAGCAGGTTGAGGAACAGGTATCTTGTCAACAAGGCTACGAAGATCGTTATTGTGTATGGTATATGTTGTGATTGTGTTTCCGAAGTGGTTTGACGTAGCACATGGAGTAACTTTTGGATCTTTTGGAGAGTCTAGAAACTACTAGCATCTCATAAAACAGTCCTAGTACTGATATCATTAAAGAAATATAAGATTGATTATTGAGAATTGATGAAGATCTATAAACTATAAACTATAATATATTCGTAATTTTAAACAAGTTACCGCTTAGTTTAAATATGTAAATAAGGGGTTTAATTAAAGCAGTAAATAAATTGAAATATATTTTTTCTATTAATGTCGTTCTACGGATTTTCTGACCCCGACCTTTTTTTTAAATTAAAACCTAATACAAATTATAGTTGTATGGTATGTCGAGCTTATACAGTATATGCTTTATTATTTTATTTTTTTTAATAATTTCACGTAAACACATCTGGCGGATTAATTGTTTTAAAATGAAGTCTTCCGATTATTTATCGAAATGGAATGTGGATATCTATAAAAAATAAAATGAGAATATTTTATGAATGCAAAATCCGTCAACACGTTATATCTGATTAAGCAAACAAATACATTAATGTTCAAGATTTCTCTTGGATTTGAAATCGTCTAATTAATTCTGATGTCGATGATGCTGGCACTTGGCATTAGATCGAGGTCGCATTCTACATCGTAAATTGAGCGAAGAATCCATTCAATTTTTAAGGACATCTCAATTGACATTTTTGATAATTTTTAATATAGCAATATAACGCTATCAGTGTCAGCATTTGCGTCCCACGTACCTATTGCCAAAATACCGGAGTTTTTTTATTTGCTTTCGATAAGAGTTCTCGTTTTCCTGATGACTTACATTATTTTATTTCCTTGTTTTTATTTTGTCAAAATGGTGATGAAAATAGATCCTATGATTGAGATTATTTCATTAAACTAAGCAGTGACTCTTTTTTCATTCTTAATCGCAGAGTACTAAAATACGAGTATACCACATTAATACGGTATGTGAAAAAAATGAGATACTTGTAAATAATAACGATACGATACGATACTCGTACTTACTAGACTTGTTCCGCAAAGTGGGAATACTGGAATCTCAAGGGAGTTCCGTGGTTTGAACTCCCTTGAGAGTCATTTCACTTAGCTGATAGATGATGCCAATAAGAAGTTAAGACGATAAAAACCATACAAAATATTCGATTCAAGCCTAATTTCTCAAAGCGATGAATATCAAAAAAACTTAAATGTTGATTGATATACGTAACTGAATCTGGAGAACTGGACAACAGTCAAAAGACTGGGCAGAATCTGACTTCATTCCGATCCATCATCGAACTTTTTCACTAATTTCCAGTGCCAGTTGAGTTATACTTATTATCATCGATGCAAGTTTAAAATATAACCTTGAATGTTAAATAACGGAAATAGTGGAGGCGAATCATCCACTCAGTTCCAGATCATAAGGGAATCACGACGCTTAGCTATGGACAACACAACTAAAAATAAAATTGAGTGAATAAAATAATACCGACGAATTCAATTTTATCTCGTGAACGGTGGGTATGTTTTTTACTAACTTCATTACGACTATTTTATTGTACTGTATTACACTTTCGTTGTATACAGTACAACCTGGCGGGCTCATTGCCATGTAACAATCTTTTCCAACCAACCACAAATATGTTAAAGAGGCCTAAGGGAAAACTAGGCTGGAATACTTATTAAAAAAAATCTGGGTTCCAGCGGGATTTAAACTCGCTGCCTCCGTGTTGGGAGACAGGCGCCTTACCATTATTTTTTGTATAGAAATTTACTTGTGAAAATACTAGAAATTTATAGAGAAAAGTTAATACTAGATTAAATATTAAAAATACTATATTTAACAGTGAAAAGTAAATACTATAAAAAATATCGTCATCAAGTAACTAATTGAGTTTGTTATATTCAACATGGTTTAAAAGTAAAAGGCAACCTTATCTAGGAAATAAATACTTGCATTATTTATTAATGTAGCTGTGGTAAAAACAAAATTGTTCAACTACATCAAATCTGTTTCACTAACAGTTTGATAATGGCGATTGAATATTGTGTTTTCGAAGAAACTGAACATAAATTATCAACAATAGATAAAGCATTTATGAAGTTATAGGATAAATTATTTCGAAAATAAAGCAAAATATTATAACTTACTCGAAAAGAAAAATACTTTATTCCCATTAAATGAATTATTGTAACTTAAATTACAAGTAGGGATTTAAGTTGCTTGTAGACTCATAAATTTTATTCAATTTACAATCGTTAATAAAAATGTTTCTTCCATTGTCATAAAATCAAGTGCAATAGAGTACATGGGGAGGAGGGGGGGGGGGGGGGGGGTTCATACATTATGTTTACCGACCGGAGTATTTTTCGAGAAAAAAGCTGGCTGCTCATAATGGAATCTTAGTCACAATATTAGGTTCTGCAAGCGAAACTTGAAAGTGAGACAAATGCGGTAGAAATGAGAACGTTGCGTAGAATGTGTGAAAAAACAATGTTAGATAGAATAAGGAATGAGATCATTAGGGAATAAATGTTAAATGAAAGAAGATGCATTGCTTAGGATGAAAAATGGAACATTGGGATGACACAAAGAAAGATTTAAAGAAACAATTAAACCTAAAACTGCAAAAAATGTAATTTGGGAAGAAAAATGTGACATGAACAAATCAATCTTATTTTGAAAGAGGGAAGAGTGAAAAACAATTATAATAGGAAAGTATGACAAGGAGTATGAACGTGGCAGATGGTGTTAATGATGAAAATTCGACTTTCATGGCTCGGTGGTAAAACGTCTTCCATCCGGTGATTATATCCGGTATAACATTAATGGGAAACATGAATGAAATTAAAAATTACAGGACACAAAGATAAGTTCTATGGATGAGGGTGGTCAAATTTGTATTTCAAAATCCAACCCCGAGGACATTTTTAGCTTAACCGAAAAAATATGAAAGACCCTAAAATGTGTTCACTCAGAAAAGCCGATATAATTGAATCATTTGAACTGACATGTATTTGCTTTTGTAGAATGGTCATTGCCGCAGGCTACTTAGTAAGTACATCGAGCTTTTTTTATTCGTGTACTGGCGAGCAGTGCCGACTCTGTCCTCTTACGTCCCCCATAACAGTTGGGGGCACTCAGGATCTCCGACCCCACCAACTGTTTTCCCCAGAGCAATGGAAATAATAGGGTGCTAGCTATTCATTGGCCAAATGTTTAAATTAAAAACCAACAAGTCGGCGGAAGAAATCAATAGGTTTTGCTAGAAAAATAAAGCATTCGTATTATATATCATTAAATGTACAAATAAATACTTCATTTTTGCGATGTTTCTAAAAGAAATGTTATAATATCACGATTGGTTAACTCCATGTCCACTTTTGGTGGATATATTTAATATAGATGTTGTTACTCGTAAGTTTAGGAAGACCCTTCTCCAACATTTCCTCATTCTAAGGTCGTGACTGGGTGCTGTTATTCTATTGTTTTTTTTTACCAAAGTTTTTTTTTCTAATTTATACTATAATATTCCCTTGAAAGAGATTATTTTGTCTTTGTGAAAGTTATATTTCATGTCTTATATTGTTGATTTCCTTTGTAGCTCATTGGTATGTTTAAGCAGCATATCTTGAAAGATACGAGTATGTATACATTATAAGATTTCTTTTGGAGGATATTGATACGTTATCTTTTCATTTTAAGTTAAATTGTGTTAAGCCGAGGACACTGAAATGTTGTTTATTTTGTTTACAAATTAATATCGTCGGGTTTCTGCCACAAATTGATAAGTGTAAAATGTCGAAACATTAGTTTTTTTTAGTAATTATCATCAAATGGCCAATATGCTACCTGAAATGAATTAAGTATTGACATTTCAATTGAAAATGCTATTTTCACACAATAAAAAATATATGTAAGCGCTCAGATGCATGAGTATGATATATTGGAATAAGTTTCAACTTTTAAATTGAACTTAGAAATAGTCAAGCTTTAGTTATCAATTTGTGTTAGAAATCCGACGATATGGCAAACCGTATTTGAAAACTGAACCAAAAACAACTTAAACAATATTACAAAAATGTTTTTACGGAGGACTATTGTACTCGAGATGTGACCAACTCGAGGCAGGATACTGCTGACAGAGATAAATACCAAAGAAATCTTGCAGACAGCTAAGAACCATCTCCAATTAATGCTGACGATGATGTATATTTTTTTTTCGAAAATCAGTTATAAGATTCAGACTCTTACAAATATATTAGTAATTAATCTTTCTATACACATAACTACAATGAAACATACCAAATAGATAAGATAAACTGTATAACAAATTTGTTATATACATAACCTGGCGAGTTAATTACCATATATAGTATCAATCTCTTCCTACGAACAGAATGGAAAGCTTTGAGTGAAAACTCTTTTAAAAATTCTGGTTGTGCGACATGTGTCATATCGACTAGACAACGGAGGTCGTCGACAAAACGTTTTAACTTTTTTCGAGGTGGTTTGCAACCTTAAAAATATATATTTCATCGAAGTGATACATTTTGAAATGCTTCACAATGTTGACTTATTCAACTTGATCCGCTACTTTCTGTCGCTTAACGATTTTATTTTCTGGACATTTTATAATATTTTTTGGCTATTTACTCGTAAGTCAAAGATGGATTCTCATACACGTTTTTTTATAATCTTAAACTATTTCATATGCATCTAAAAATTACGTTAGTATATTTTTTACTTTTTTGTCTTTAAAATGCACATAAAGCTCATTCATGGTCAATTTATGGAAAATATCCATGGTATTAAGTTGGATTTACTTTCAAATAGTTTTTTTAAACATAGGCAATCCATCCACACTAAGATGATTTGTGCCATCACTATTCACTGCCAAGTCAAAAGTGCAATTATTAAAAAATCAACAAAAAACTATTTTTAGACAATTTAGAGCTTTAGCAAATGAAACTTGAAACCATGTAGAAATGACCGATAGTTGAAAAGGTTTTCGTGAAAGAAGAAATGCAAAATTAATTTGACGTGACAAAAGTATGGCAAATAAAACACATAATCTACAGTCTCTTCATCCAGTCCACACTCGCAGCCGGGATACCCATTCTGTAAAAGTGACTACACGCGGTGACTCATCTACAATATTTATTTTATCATAAAAATGAGTTTGTTTAAAACACAACTCGTGTTTCAGAAAACGCATTTAAAAAATAGAGTAACCTCGAAAAAAATAAGAAACAAAGTAGTCGGTCTGTAGTCAACATTAATATAAACATCTTCTTTGTGTCGCCTGATAAAATTGATATAAACATCTTCTTTGTGTCGCCTGATAAAATTGATATAAACATCTTCTTTGTGTCGCCTGATAAAATTGATATAAACATCTTCTTTGTGTCGCCAGATAAAATTGATATAAACATCTTCTTTGTGTCGCCTGATAAAATTGATATAAACATCTTCTTTGTGTCGCCTGATAAAATTGATATAAACATCTTCTTTGTATCGCCTGATAAAATTGATATAAACATCTTTGTATCGCCTGATAAAATTGATATAAACATCTTCTTTGTGTCGCCTGATAAAATATCGGTTTATTTTTTTTTTCAATATATTTTTCTTATCTTCTTTTTTTTTTATCATCAACGAATACAAAATAAATTAGGAATAAAATAAGTTGGTGGGCGTTGACAATTATGTTTCTTGTGTAAGGAAGGAAAGTCAACAAAACAATGGCATATCAAATTTCCATATTATTGGCTCAGTTCAAAAATGCAAATATTGCCTCGAGCTTTAGAATACGATTAAGTTTCTAATTGAATTACACCCCTTTTCAGACCACTCCTACCAACCACCATTGTCAGTCTTCTCTTAATTATATCAGACTTTCCTTTGTCGCTTCTTTTTTTAAAAGAAAATAAACATTTGTTGATATAAGTTCCATTTCATTATTTCTCTTTGGCGTTTTTTGCTGTTTATATTTATATTTTTTCTTCTTAGATCTTCTCTTCGAACGCTGGTAATCATCATGGGAGCTCTAAACAAATATTAGGTACCACAGTAAAGTTCTTCAACCAGGAGATGCATACGTCTTCTTCCCACACACGTATTCCTTGAATTATCTCAGAAAATTTCAATTAAAGAACTTAAAGTTTTCTTCTCACAATATTGTTGTTCAAAGTATTTTAACCTTCTTGTTTGTGCATAATACATATATATCTTTATTCAACCATTTCAAGATGTCATCAACACCAAATTTGGTAATCCACGAGGCTCTCAACATTCTTCGATAGCACTACATTTCAAAATATTGTAATTTCTTTGTGGTGGTGGTCTGAGTAATTGTTCATGTTTCGAAACTATAGAAAAGTACGGAAAATATGAAGAATCACAAAACTCACATACGCAAGATGAGATTGAAATCTTTCATGCAGAGGAGATTCTACATTTTAAAGAAGCAACTTTGTGCCATCTCCACTCTTACTTTGATCTTTTGAGACTGATCTCATTCATCATTCAACCAAAATTCCAGATATTTTCATACATATTGATAGATTCGCTCAATAATTTCAATATTTATATCAAGAGGAACCCATATCTATATATTATATACGAGTATATAGCTTACTTTTATGAACAATTATAAATGTTGTCATTTTCATTAAAGTCCCTTCCATTACAAGCTGCGTAAACCCTCTCCAGTAATCTTGTCTAAGATGTATTCATTTTCAAAGCCCCTTTCATTACAAGCTGTGTAAACTCCTCTAGTAATGCTTGAACATTTTTTGTATTATCCACTTTTTCCAAATTTTGTTTTATCCACTTTTTCCAAAAAAAGTGTTTTTAACAACAGCTTCATTTCAGTTTACTTTTTCCAATATTGGTATTTAACAGTGTTTTTCAGAAGTAAGTTGATACGAATAAATAAAACCTTCAAGAAATGCCAGGAAATGTTTTGATTTTAAATGTCGAGAATATTCGCAGATGATTTTTGGCGAATAATTACGCGAATGATGAATATTGTATCCATTCCTATTTTGTGTATTTTTGCTACTCACGATTTATCGATGTTTTCTTATCCTTATGTCACTTTCACGCACTCCAACAATCTCCTTTTCAGGAACAAATATTCGAATGCAGAAAATTTCTGTTAAAGTTTTCACTTATTTACTAAACACTTCGTTATTTAAACAATCTGGCGGACTTATTGCCAGACGGCAATCTCTTCCAACCAATCAGTACTAGTAACTCCTGGCCTTATGTCGCTTGCTAGGTATATTTACTGCACTGCGAGTCCTTTTCCTTCTCTCGTGATGTCGGACCTTAAGTCCGTCGTCGCTACTATTCTTTTCACACTCAAGTGTGTCGCCACCGGATGAGTTTAGGCGTTCTTCGTCACTACGTGACGTCGCGATCATATCCTGATCCTTAACTGGACTCTATTTTTATCTTACTCGGATGTGTTTCGAATATTTATCTGGAGTAGAAAATAATTAAAATATTGAGAGAAGATATTTCTTGAAGTTTTAGTCTACGATAAGAGTAGGAATTTCTTACTCTAAGAATATGTTTTTCTTTTTGATTAATTGATTTCGATTTTGTGTGTGTTACTACTATATGTGAATATTAAATACTAGTATCAGCAGTAAATATGTTATTGTGTGTCTTTTATGAAATGAAAGATCAATAAATACTGCTCATATAATTGTGCTATAGTTAATTTACCAGATGAAAATACATTTTAAGGAGTGTTTAGTGGTGCCTTATGTAGAAGAAAGGTGAATGTGAAATAAAAATCTCGATAAAAGTAAATAATTTATTGTGTAGAAATATTCATAGTTTTAACAAACAAGAAATTTTGTACTTAAGCTTACATTAGATTCATGCTCTCTTCATACAAAATACGCTGGGAAATCTAAGAAATGTATTGTGGCACGTATATATCAGAATACTCGTATTTCAACCATCTGTTAACATAACAAAAATATTTAGATTTACTCTTCATAATAATATTAATTGAATAACAAAATAAGGATTGAATACTTATTTAACGATGTACTCAACAGGAAATACTCGGTTTTATTTATTGAAAATAATATTTTTATCAAGCAAAAAATATCTTCACTCTTATAAATAAAGAAGTCCACACGGGTGGACAAGAACTTTCAATTAAGCTGAAAGTACTTTTGATGAAAAAAAGTCTGACACAATTAATTACTATTGATTAATTAAACAAATGGCAAATTTAATATTTTTCACGATATTTTGAACCATTATTTCAATACTTAATTAGTATTACATTTTGCGCGAGTGAATTTTTTTTGAGAATATGCCTTGAAATAATATTTTTATATTAACATAAAACATGTCAATAAAATATTATAGTAATATCTTTATTCGTCGAAGATCTCGGGTGAGCACATCGGTTTATAGCAAATTTACATTTTATCGTCCAATAAATATACAACAGTATAAATTAAATTAACATTTTATTAAAATTAAATTATTATATAATATATAATAAACAAAGAAAAATTCAGTATATAGATAGATACACATGTGGATATGGTTCCATCAACGGGTTGTATCAGTACTCATTTTACCACTTACCTATTCATGCTCTCTACAATACTTATATTTGGCCAACGTAGTCTTCACCCTGGCACATGAAATTTTGACTAAATTTTAACTATTCTACCAATGAATGACGAGAGAATGCTAAACACCATATATTTGAATAAAGCTTTAATAAACCTTCTAAATACTATTCAACACACTTCATCCCTTTCCAAATTGCTTCCTTTCAGGTGCACCCTTGAACATTTTGATTAATAATACTACTAATTGTGCCTAATCGAAATATTACCATTTCAGAATTATTTTCTTAAGAACAATTTCTTACATTGTCTAATGATAATGCGTAGAAAAAGTCAAAAATAGATTTGAAAAGTTTTTTTTATCAAATAAAATTTAAGCCATAAAATTGCCGAACGTTAGTTATAGTTGGCACAATACGTATCGAATTTAAATTTTTTTTGCACAAAGAGCAATTTTAAAGTGAATCACAGACCAACTCAATTTTGAGCAAACATTAGAATATTTTTTGTAACGTAAAAATCACAGACGAACACAACTCTTTATAGCAAATTATGAGAGCGCCAATATCGGGAACTAGTAGTAGCAGGAATCGTAGGTAGATCGCTACAGTTTAAATGCAAATGCTGGTCTTTAAAATTTTATTTAGTTCTACATCTCAAGCCTTACAGACATAGATCAACTATATCTATTTCAAGCCTATACCAGCGACATATTAAATGACTATATATTTATCTATACCAAAGCGAACATCGCGCGCAATAGGCACCTACTTCTAGAGACCTGTCTCCTGTGAGTTCATCGTCTGCAACTCGTTGCGCCCGGGCCACCGAGGTGGGCCTCCACCCTACCACTCTCGCACCCTTAATTTGAATCATTGAAAAGTGCGTTGACCATTGAATCATGTCGTATTTTCTCACGTCTAATAACATCACGGCTTGAAGATAGAGAAACTACAAATCATTTTGGACGCCAGAATCGTTTCAGTGACAAGGTAGGAATTCTTCGACTACACAATCTATAAGCTTTATTTTTATTTTAAAAGATAACTGATCATTCCAAATATATATATTTGACTTAAATGAGAACAATAAATCCATATTTATCTGGTCAATCCATGCCTTTTAGTTTTCCTAAAGATTCCTTTGGTCCCAGGTCAAACACATTTAGAATATCACTATTGTTTCCATTCAAATATTTACCATACATTGCGAGTCTGAAAATTCACATCAAATGAATCCACCGAAAACCAAATTGTATTATTAAAGTAAATTGGTATCTTCAAATGATCTTCTATGTGATTTTTAAACTAATGATCACTAAACGTTTGAAATATTTTTCTTGAAGAAAGAAATTTTATAGTCAGTTGTTTTAATTCTCTCGTTAATTTTATTTTTGGGTTTATAACAAGGTCAATAATTCACTAGGGTCTTTTCCAAAAACCATGGTCCCATGGGTAGTTCTACATAAATGTGATCAGTATAGATGTGAATATGTACAACAATTGTGATGATAAGTTTATAAAAAATAACAAATGTTCAACTTATCTATTTGGTGTTTATTCAATGTCTACTATAATATCAGGGGTATTGCAGACTCTAGCGGTGTATTAAGTGAATTATTTTATTATTATATTGTATTTAGAATCTTGATCTTTGAAGTGAAGTATACCAATACTGTGTTTGTAACTTTATGGAAGAGGAAAATGTTATTATCATGTATCGGGCCTATTTCGAGAGAACGGAGTGATTGAATCGAAGAATCCCAAGAATTGTTGTCACAAGAAGCGAGACCCGCTCGTCCAGATGAAGCATTTATTCAAGTATATGGTGCAGTGTGTGGTGGGCGGGCGAGAGCTCGGCCTAGGCCTTGTTGTCGGGTGGCGTGGGTGGCGCGGCGGGCGTGAGGGAGAGGCGGCGCACGTTGGGCTTGTCATACTCCTCCATGCTCATGGCGCGAGACATGCGCCGCTCCACGCCCGGCAGCGACAGCGACGTCAGCAGACCCTGCCCCTGGCAGAACAGCAGCAGACTCTGCGCCACTTTTGCCGGCTGCAATAATCAATCATAATAGACTTTTTATTTTACAACCAAATTACAAAAACTTGAAACTCTTCCTGAAAACACTTGGACTTTTAGTGCAGGAGAGAGAATGTTTTTTACGAGACCAGGAAAGTAAAATCTCGTAATATGTGCAACTCTACCAACACGACAAGGCTCAACAAGATAAACCACAGCTGTTGTATTGTATGTCTTCCTCTTAGAGCCCGATCCCACGAAGACAAGTCTTCAACAATATTCTAATTTCTATGTAACTTCTCTTTTTAAATAAAAACAAGTATGTTAACTTTTACAGGGATTTTTTTAAGTGTCCTCAACATTGTAAAATGAAAAGTGGGTAGTTCTGAATTTATACGGTGGCTGTTATAGCCCTTTCGTCCAGGCTCTTCTTAATCACGTTTTCTGAAACATTTATACCTATATTTAAAACCGGAAAATATGCATTTTGAAAACTTAAGACTAAAAACACGTTGATTGCATGGTTTATGTATGGAATATACAGGCACTATTTTATTTGATCATAAAAATCGCTCATTCACTCTGTAATAATTAACTTTCAGGTGCTTACTGGTAGCCATCTCTCGAGTATTCGTAAGCATGTGTCTATTCTAGTGTAGTCTAGTGATTCTTATATTAGCAAAATAACATAAAACAGAAAACCGGCTGACCTCCTCGGAGAGCACGTCCCCGGCGCGCTCGACCTTGAGCAGGGTCACCTTGTCCTTGCCGCCATCACGGTGCAGCTTTTCCACCACTGCAGCGTAAGGAGACAGCGCGCCTGTGATGAGCAGTGTGTCCGGCTGGCAGCCGCGAAGCGACAGGTCCTTGCGGCTGCAACCAAAGCATCGACACTTAGTGGAAAGCGAAACAGTACTTCTCAACTGAAGTTCAAGCAATGACACTCAGTAGAAGCCGAAAATTGACTACCTGTTAAGACTATTTAATATTATTTATGACACGGGGGTCATCCCCCAAGATTGGCTTAAATCTACATTCATCACTCTCCCTAAAAATCAGCATCCCAAAAAATGTAATGACTATCGACTGATTAGCCTTATGAGTCATGTGTTGAAAATATTCTTAAAGATTATACATTCAAGAATAAGACTGAAGTGTGAGCGTGACCTGGATAATTCTCAATTTGGCTTCAGGAATGGCTATGGAACACGAGAAGCGTTATTAGCAATAAACGTGCTACTGCAGAAATGCCGAGACCAACGGAAATACATTTTTGCCTGTTTCATCGATTACGAGAAGGCATTCGATAGAGTGAAACACAGGAACGGGGTATAGATGATAAGGATATAAATATTATTAAACACCTGTACTGGAACCAAGAAGCTGTCATTAAATTAGAAAATAATAAATCAATAGGTATACCAATTCTACGTGGAGTCCGACAAGGTTGTATTTTATCACCTATGTTATTCAATCTGTACTCTGATACAGTTTTCAAGGAAGTACTATATAACTTGAATTTGGGGGTCAAAGTGAATGGTGTATGCGTCAATAACGTCAGGTACGCAGATGATACGGTTGTTCTGGCAGACAGTATTGACAACCTTCAAACGCTTATAGATAGAATTAATGAAGCCGGTGTGAGACTGGGGCTGAACATGAACGTGAGTAAAACTAAGTTCATGGTGTTTGGCCGGCAGGATCAAACAGGAGCACGTCTTACATTGAACGGTGCTGATATAGAGAGAGTGAAAAAATTTAAATACCTCGGAAGTATCCTAGTGGAAGACCTTGACCCAGAAACCGAAGTAAAGGGCAGAATTGAATCATCTCGTGCGGTTTTTAATAAAATGAGAAGCGTATTCTACGATGATAATCTAAACTTGAAACTTCGACAACGGTTAGTCAAATGCTACGTTTGGTCAGTGTTATTGCTTGGAGTAGAATCATGGACCCTCAAAGTTGGTAGTATGAACCGATTGTAAGCATTCGAAATGTGGATGCACCGGAGAATGCTACGGATACCCTGGACGGATATGGTCAGCAACACAAGGGTTCTTCAAAGAGAAAAGTTGATAGAGATTTGTTGACTAATATTAAAATTCGAAAGCTGTCCTACTTGGGCCTTGTACTTAGAGGAGCAAAGTACAAATTACTGCACCTGATCATCCAAGGCAAAATAGAAGGCCGAAGAGGTGTTGGCAGGAGGCAAATCTCCTGGCTCCGCAATATACGTGATTGGACTGGCATAAGGGGCGTTGGAGATCTTTTTCGGGCTGCCGGGGACAAAGATGTCTACTCTCAGGTGATATTCAACGTTGGGGGGGACCTGACATGACACTGTGAAGAAGAAGAAGAAGCCGAAGGAGTGACACTCGACACAATATAACAATGACACTCAGAGGAAACAAAGGCATTGAAATCAGTGGAAATCAATGAATTTACATTTCATTTAAAATATTTCAGGCTTACAATTTTTTTTCAGGAAAAGCCGAGTTTTACGTACAAAATATTTTGAAAGAAATAAAATACACGAGAAAATCTTTAAATAATTTATTTTTTTTCAGACGATGTTTCAAAATCGATCAAAAATCTTTTAATAAGATTTGATTACTATCATACGAGTACATCCAATTTGAAAAAAAAATGTTTAGTTCACTAGTTTTGCTAAATTAGGCATCAGAAACTAGAAATCAAATTCAATTCGTCACTGACATCAAGGTGGGAGATATCAGAATATGATTCATTTATCAAGTGGAATTTCACAATACACACGAGCAATACGTTGATGTCATACGTCTTATTAAACATTGTAGATGGAAAGATGGCCGATTGTCGAGTTGTTTTGTTTGAGAAGATAGAATATAAAAGGGAACTTACTTGAGGAATGCCCGGACGTAAAGCTTCAAGTTGTGGCTGTTGAGAGAGCCACGTAGACGAGCCACAAACTCTTGCAGTACCCTTTCCTTGTCAGAGTCTGTCTCCTGAACTATGTGCTGCAAAAAAGAAAAAAAACCTAGTTTTTTAATAAGAATTTAGATACTAATTCGAATGTACTCGTAATTTTATAAATATGTCAAACATTTACATGAAAAATGGAACGGTATTTTGTTAAAGTAACAAAATTTGTGTATTTATCAAAACTTTTAGAATGATTTTTTTGAAGTTTGTGAAAATCTATGCTAAAATAATAATAAAGGGGAATAAAATAAAATTTGAAGTGATACAAAGAAACGAGTTTATATAAAGGAAAACGCGATTTTTTATCCAATTTCTTTTATGGTAGTGTTAACTGAGAGATAGGAGCCAAAATCCGATATTTTGGTCATTTTCACTTGCACCTTTATTACTAAGCATAATTTCACTAACATATTCAGCTAAATTATATTGTTTAAATTTTACATCTATAATATGAAAATATAAAACATTTTAGATAAAATGGTATCGTAGTTTAAAATGTTAAGGAAAATGAATGCATTGAAAAGTCAAGAATATTAAAGTGATAGTAAAAACAACATTTATTTATAATATTCCAACCCGTTCCTTAACTGAGAAATGGGGTTCAGAGGTTGTCAATTAAAAAATATTAATATTAGTCTTGAAGGTGTGGGATTGAACAATTCATATAACAAATGAAGAGATTTTAGAATAGAGAAAAAATAAATGAAAATTTTAACATTTTTACTTAATTTCACAAATATTTTTTCTACTCATTTTATGTCGGGTCATTTACTTTGTACAAATGAATGGAATATATTCAAGTCAGAATTTGGCCACCGTTTCAGCGTGTGGAGTTTCTGTACGAGTATGGTTTTTCGTATTGTATTTTTGCATAACTATAATATGAGATCTTTAGCGATAAAAGCATTATCAGTCTTTCCTGTGAAAAGATAGTTAACACATACACGTATTTGGATTTTTATGTGTAATATGTTATATATTATCAACCACACAACTTTGACATATCAAACTTTTAAGTTTCAAGACAATCGATATGTTCAAATATGCTGGGCCTTTTTATGGGGCAAACTGCAAAACGACTTGCACTGCTTTTCTGCTTGGGAGCTAACATAGTAAAACGACTGGCACTGCTTTTCTGCTTGGGAACTAACATAGCAAAACGACTGGCACTGCTTTTCTGCTTGGGAGCTAACATAGCAAAACGACTGGCACTGATTTTTTGTTTGGGAGCTAATATAGCAAAAAGCAATGGGTAGATAAAAGTAAATCTCGATAGCCATACCCAAAAGCCGAGTTATGAAAGAATAATTATGTGCGTGCGTGACAGGACAGGATCGTCGCGGTATTATTAATTTGAAGCTGATGGTTCGTAACGCAATAGTTAATGCTGATTTATACGTCTAGCAGTCCGTCAAAGTTTTCTCGAAAAATGTCTTGCGTTAGTCAATTGGAATGTTGTTCTCTATGACAACGCAAGACCTTAACAGAGGGGAAAAAATAGAGCTTGGCTGATTTGTTCTGCCTTGCACACCATACTCATCTGACCTTGCATCATCCGATTATCATCTGTTTCAGTCATTGCAAAACTCTTTAATTTGAAATTGCAATGAAAATATTGCAAAAATGATGAATTAATGCATAATTGCAAAAAATAAAAAAACATTGCAAAAAAAAATTAATTAACGCATAATTGATTATGGCACTCTTGTTATTTTTTAATTAAAAAATTAAAGGAATACTCGTAAACAGAATGTTTTTATGACAACCAATATTATACTCGTATACGGACAAGAGTTATTTTGTTATGAAAATACGAGTACTTTAAACTTTACATGACGATGTTAAAAATGATAATTACGAGTATTTTAAAGATTTCACGGTCAGTGATGCAATCATAGTTTCGCACGACAGGTCAAGTAATTTGCAATTACAATTTAACTTTGTTAAGTTCTATTTAAAATTTCAATATTACAAACATCTTGTGAAATGCAGATTTGAAAACATAATTTTAAACTTTTCTCCCTCAATATTGTTCAGCAGGTAAAATATAGTAAATCAAATATAGTTCTTGTTAGCTAGTTTTCTAAACTTTAGTGTGTTATGCTAAAAATATATACACGAATCATGTTACCTTATAAATACCATTCTGTAAAAAATGTACTTGTAGTAACAATATTAAAAAAATTTAACCAAATAATTTATTAATATTATCAAAAACCCGGTATTAAAAAAATAAACTAAATTCATATAATAAATACGAGTATGAAAACAGAATCAAATTATTCCAGTAATTTAACTTGATTAACCCCAGGATCAAATTTAATTTTTATGTCAGCTCGTTTTAGAACTCTTGAGAAAGAAGCATATACAATAGTTTTGTTAATGGGCAATCCAATCCAACCATACCTATTATTAAACTTGAGTGGCTGGGTGCATATCGGTGGAATAGGATAACGTTTTCATTGATACCTTGAAGATCCTTTTTTTTCATATTGGATGGTTTATTTTGAATTTTGTAGAAGCGCTGTCTGTATCTCTACACTGGGTGATGTTTTTGTAAAAGAAGGAAGTTTTCAGGTGCGACGGGAAACTTTAAGTTGCCTTGGGGAGGTTGTTTTTTCACCGAGATGGTTCATCGCCATTATACAGAAAGAAGTAACTTTTTCCATATTGGGAGAAAAATATCAATGAACTAATAAGGATTATATTTCCATGCAATCAATCGTTATTTAATAAATAATATTACTTACTGCCAGGTAAGTATTTTTCTCCTATTACGAAGAAAAAATGTAAAAAATCCTTGCTCATCGCATAAAATAACTTCTTCCTGCTATAACAATAACACTATCCAGTGAGAATACATAGACGGTGCATCTTTAATAAACAAATTCAACCATCCAACACGAAAAAAATGAATCTTCAAAGATCCAATGAAAACAGCCATCCGTCCCATCGATATGCACCTCGCTTTAATAAAGATATATTTAAAAGTATTTATTTCAACAGTAAAATGAAAGGTATGTTTCAACAGCAAATTAATTTTAATTTCTTTTGTAAATCTGCTTACTTCGACAACGTATTTAAAAATTCGAACAATGTTTCTGCTGTATGTTTTGCGTTCCATTTTCACTTCACGGCCACAAAATGTTTTGTTTAATTTTAACTTGTGACGCAGCATCCCTGAATGTGTTAATTCATTGAGAATTGGATAGTTTTGTTTATCGTCATCGTTTGCATCGTCACTTGAATTAGAATTCAAATAAGTGAAAATTTTTGAAAAAAAAATGGAATACTTACGTTATGCAATAGCTTCTGCATATATGGTAAATGTATGTTTTTGTTTAATTTTCACTTCACGGTCACAGTATGTCTTGTTTCATTTTTAAGCCGAAAATGAAAGACAATGATCATTTCATGTATATAAATTTTATAAATTCTCACAATCCAAGTTACTTAGAAACAAAAAAAAACTTGGCTTTGCATGAAAATATACATTTCAAATAATATTTCACTTGTACCATATCTTTCAAAATTGTAAAAAGTTTTAAGTACAGAATCAACAACTACACATTTCAATGTTTAATTATAAACTACAAATGAATCACAAAACATTCACGTAAATTGTGTAACCTAACCATAGGTCTAGTTTTTTGCTCATTTTTGATCAAAAACTTTTTTTTAAATGTTATATATACCACGGTTCTCAATATAATATTTTGTCTATTTTATTTTTTAAACACAAATCTACGAATTTCGTTATCTTATTGTGTTTTTATGATTGTTTTATTGGAAAGCAAGTTTACTATTATGCATCTGAATCATTCTAGCGCGTGTTAAAAAGAAAACTAAAGTAATTATTAATTCATTGTCAAATGCCAATGAACAAACCTGACACAATGAAGCTGAAAAGTGTTTTCATTATTCAAAAACCTCCAAGTTTTTTAATACTCTATGTCAAAACTAACCAATCAAATATAATTAAAAATTGCATTTCAAGTGCTTAAATTCGATGTTGAAATCTTCAATCGGAAGTTGGTTGATATAAAAATACTGAAATTATTTTATTTTAGAGTTTTTTTCATATATTCTTTAACTACAGTACAATGTGGGTCCCTGCGAGGTGGGTCAGAACACCTGGGGTGAGGTAACTACGAAGTAGGTCAACATATCAAATGTTTCATCGATATTAAGTATGGAAAATAAATATTGTTTGACGATTTCTTAAATTTGCCCGATTTATGGTTTTTATTCGTTATTTTTAACATTTAATACTTAAAAATCTAAAGCTAGACGATGTCATAGAAAGTCATATGGGAGCTTGGGAATGTAATGTGACAGACAAACAAGCGGATCAAAATAGAAAATATTGGATAAAAAGTGTTGCGTCAGAATACTAAGTATAAAATAATTGAAAAAAATAATTTAATAGAATACAATACATATGATATAAGTAAAAAAACATGACTGAAAATTTTATTAGTAATTTGCAAAGTTAATTTCAAATATTACTGTTAAATTGGAAAATTTGGTCACTCTGTTGTTTAACGCGTTCTTTTATCAGTGTTGTTTATGATGTCGACACCCGTAGCTGGCGTTCTTTTAGGAAATTGTTAATACGATAAAACTACATTTCGCAAGGCCCCTCTCGGGCATCATCTAATAAATCTTTCGTCACCCATCCAAGGCTGCCGCCGCGGGTTCAATCTGTGGCGGTTGTCTCTTCTCTATATTTCTCAGAAATCAAGACAAGAAACCCATTCTAATGATAAATAATAATCTGATGAATTATTATCGTCCCTTTCAGTTGCGACAATAGCGACTTGACTATAGCGAATGGAAACAATAATATATTAGATACATGTGATCAAGAAAAGCAGTTTCATAACATTTCGAATGTGAATATGAAGACATCTTCGCGATAATTTGTTGGAATTGTACTTTTGTAGATCGCTAAATCAATAATAAAGGCGGTAAAAGCAAAATTTCTAAGAAAGTGGAGAGAACTTACCACTTTAATGTGATAAATAATGTCTATAAAATATTTCCTCATCGTTGAACTCCTACATCATTTTTCTTTAATCCTTTAAGTCGTTACTAGTTTGCTTAACTTTCAAACATGGCTTGGTTTATGTAAAATCACAAATAAATCCTCGACCATGTTTTCTTTGAATGCCTTCTGCGCACGGCATACAATCTTTTCAAAATTGTAAATGTCCTCCATTCGTTCAACATGTCCTACCTACTCGCACTGAATTTTCCATTTATTTAAAGTGCATATCTAAATTTATTGTCCAAAACTCCTTTAATATTTAGTAGTTTCTCACATATTATGTCATTGCCTCTATTCCTTCAAATTATATTGGCACAAATCATCCTTTTCGTATGATGGAATGCCTAATTACGTTAACTTATAATAATAATAGTTTTAGTTTTAAGATAGAAGGTAGTGATTTAAGTGTTATCTTACAGCGTCGCATTTTGAACCACCGTAATGGTTCGAAATATGACGCCTTATAATTGAAACCGAGCACTATTTCATTGTTCAAGCCGTGAACCAATTCGTGAAGGAGTGTTCAATACTTGAAAAGATGGCGAGCAAACCGAAAACCCAAGTCAGCTCCTACACTAAGACGAGAAAATGTTACATATTAATGCCATTTCCGGGGCAAAGCTTGCATTGTACAACAATTTAATTTAGTACCTCGAAGTATGGTATGCAAGTGATTGGAAGGAAGAGAACTAGAGTCAGAGATCAAGATGAGTTGGCGTGGCTACAACCTCGACCCGAAGGGGGAAGATTATGATTATGACGATGGTATTACAATAAAATGTTATATTTTCAGAAATAAACTAAAAAGTTATATAATTGATAATTTCTGAAACTAATGAATCTTATAAATAATTACAAATGTCTTTAAAGTGAGAATGTCAAATTGTTGAATTGTAAGTTATTACCCATAAAACACAGCCATTATAAAAACAACAAAATCTATAGATTTCTCATTAAGGAAGGAAATTGGGTATCAATACTAGAAAATATTGTAGATTTATCATTTGAAATAACTGTTTCGAGTTAAAATATATTTTTCTTTATTGCCAATACTGTGAAAAGAAAAAAAACATAATATATATATTTTTTTTAAATATTTCAAAATATATCATCATTTTACGATACTCGTATTCGTCAATTTTCCCTTTGAGTCTTCATATTACGATGTTTGAGAACTGGATACAAGATAATATTTTTCAATTTTATTATTCAACTCTTAAATGAGTTTATCGTAAATGGAGATTTCATTTGTTGAAAATAACAAATATTGCTCTGTTAAAGCGACCCGACCACAATAGATCTATGACAAAAAATGTAGTTTTCATGAAGTTTGTCAAAATATTTTTCCTGAGCTAAAATAAACATTTTCTAAGCCAAAATACAAAATGGATTGAACAATTGTCCAAAGAAGTTTCTGAAGATTTTCGAACATTGAAATCGAGATTATTTTCTATTGAGTAAAAATATGAAGATTTATTCCCGTGATTAATTTTAATGTAAATAAAACAATTTTTTTTTATGAAATCTAGCCAAAATGAAACAAGAAGTTTATAAAATCCACCAAATTATGAAATATTTTTATTTATCATATTTAAATAGTCAAATGAGACCTACTCGTATATGCTTTTTATCTGAAAGCTTTCTTTTTTATAATGTTTTTGTATAAAGCTCTGATACAAATATTTCCCCTAACACTGAATATGAAAAAATTAAACAATTTTCTTGTTGCTAGAAGAGATTGCCCTTTGGCAATAAACGAATAAAATTGTACAAGTATTTAAATAAATAAGGAAAAAAGAATACAGATTGTGTAATAATGGGCAGAAGACGTTTGAAGAGTTTGAAGAGTTACACAGAAGTTTAATCGAATCATAGGTAACATATGTTATACATGTCAAAAGTTTCGATTTTAAGAAGAACCTCCCTATCGATTTCAATAGCAATACGAACTGATTATCTAAGCATTTCGATAAGCTAGGGAATTTAGTGTTTTGGTTTCAATTCTTGAAAAATCCCAAACTTGTGTAACACTTAGACAGCGAAAAAAATTAAGGATCTGCTTAAGATATGCAAAAGCATGCTCACATTTATCCAATGCACGCAAACGAACGACAATCTTCCTGGGATTTAAAGCGGAGCTGATGGCGATGTGATTTGAGTGTTGGTATTGAATGCATAAAATAAAAGACGGATTTTCATTAGCAAAACAAAAACGTTTTTATCTAAACAGTTTAACAGTTTTTTTAGTCATTTACTTTCATTGTCATGTATTTGAGGTAATAATTGATAATGAATATATATATATATATATATATATATATATATATATATATATATATATATATATATATATATATATATATATATATATATATATATATATATATATATATATATATATATATATATATATATATATATATATATATATATATATATATATATATATATATAATTATATATATATATATATATATATATATATATATATATATATATATATATATTATATATATATATATATATATATATGATATATATATATATATATATATATATATATATATATATATATAT
>OX463838.1:30281000-30380017 GCA_949825065.1 Odontocerum albicorne
AAAAACTGCAAACCTAAATAAACATATATAACCCTTCGCTAAAACCAAACAAAAAATCACATATTACCCTCTACAGAAGTGTAACGGGCTTTGTCAAAAGCCAAAAAATATCCGGCTTGTATAACAAACAATGATGAGGTATTGACAGAATAAAGAGGTTTCCTCAACATCTGTTAATAAAAAATCTTACCATTGTTCGTCAACAAATGGCATAAAGACTAAAAACCATCTTGTCTGCACTAAGAATAAAAACATTTAAATGATGTATAGAGATGAATCTATGGTATAATGAGGAATGTTGCCTAGGCATAAAGTGAGCACTTAACTCAGCCTTCAAAGGTGGTCATAAGCCCACAAAATACCAATTAAAATAGATACCGTCTATTGTATATCCAAAACAGAGAACTATGTTACTAAAGAGTCATCCAGGCCAAAAAATAAAAAATGCTGTAAGGAAGCTGCTGATGGATCTCCAGGTAGATCTGATGTCAGAATCCAATATTTACAGTTCGCGAAGTAACTGAAAACCTAAAATAAAAAAATAAAAAAAAAAAAAAAAAATATATATATATATATATATATATATATATATATATATATATATATATATATATATAATATATATATATAATATATATATATATATATATATATATATATATATATATAATATATATATATATATATATATATATATATATATATATATATATATATATATATATATATATATATATATATATATATATATATATATATATATATATATATATATATATTTAATATATATATATATATATATATATATATATATATATATATATATTTATATTCATGATTTGGTGACGAGCTGAGTGATATTCGTGTAATCCTACACTTGTCTATATGTACAATTTGTATGGTTTCAAGCATCGATTTTCAGTGGGTTGCCGGTAATTATTAAAATGTATTGCTATCTGACATAGTAGGGTTGCATGCTGGAAACTCTTCAAATAAAAGCTCACAATTAAATCATTGTTATCAGAGTTGCAAATATTTTAAGTTCTTTTTTTAGTGCGAAGTTATCTTTGTGTTTTTAGTGCGAAGTTATCTTTGTGAAAAAATAACAATATAAATAACAAATATTATAAACAACGAATGCACTCAAGTCAACATTTCTCCAAATACAAATAATATTTTGAAGTCATATGTTAAGTAATGACATCATAAGTCCAACGATCTGATAATTAAGCTTTAAGTTTGTAATTTATTTTTATCAAACACTGTTTATTCCACCATTTTGTGGCGGTAACCCTACGGTTTCAAGGCTTTCACCTCATATTCAGGGGAGCACAGACAAGACTAAATGCTGTTCGAACTGGTACTGATATACACGCTTCAACGGTTGGGGGCTGAGGGGTGAGGGAGGCATGGGACGATTTCGGCCAAGAGCGGAGAGATTTTTGGGATATAACTGTTCAACAGATATTCGGATCGATGTACTGACTTAGAAATTTCTAGGGCCTCTAATCTGTCCAATTATTTCCGTTACTACTGATATGTAAGAATTTGGCATCATCGATAGAAAAAGTATGGTTTTGACGGTGACAATGTTTAGCCATTTCAGAATAAATTAGAGAATTTGTTAAGGCGGATTTGTGTTCACGAAATCTCTTTTCAAAAGATCTTCTGTCTTTCCTGTATAGAAATTATCACAGTCAACACATAAAAGTTTATACACTGTTGCTAAGTATTCCATTTTTGCTATTCCCATAAATAAGAGTTTCCGGAAATTAAAATTAGTGTAAAAAGCTGGCTTTATGTGACTTGGAATATTTTTGGTTATTTCGTATATGTTTTTTATTAATAGGACTTTGCTCCATTTATAGGTATGCTTATAGGTGTCGTTAAATATATAATCTTTTATAAGTTTCTTTTTTGTTTTGTTTTTTAAAAGTGAATCAATGAGGCTTCCAGGATAGTCCTTATTTGTAGCTATTTTTTTATGGTTATTAATTCTTTGTAAAATTGTCGCCGGTTAATGAGACACTGAGCAATCTATGAAGCATACAGTTAATGCGGCGAATTTATAGTTTTAGGATGGTTGGAAGTTGCTGGAATTATAGAGTCTGAATAAGTATTTTTCCTATATATATCAAAGTCAAGTGTGCCATTTCTCCGAGATAATGTTAGGTCCAAGAAATTTAATTTAAACAACATAAGCTTTAAGTCATTTAGAAAGGGAGTAAATAGGCCCTATTGAGATTAACATAAATAAATATATTAATGGACTCTATGCGGTTGGTCTCATTGTATTATAAGTTAAGTTTCCAACCAAATATGCAAATGAAATGTATGTAAATGCGGGGTTCCAAATAAAGGTATCTTAAGTAACTGATAACTCACTTTCTTCTCGTTTGCCGGAAAGTAACTATTTTAATGATTGTAGTTACTATTATTTATTTAGCATTGGTCCCTTTTGACCCAAGAACAATATCGAAAAAAATTTTCATCTATTTTCATCGGTGAAGATTGATTAACTCCCTGATATATGACACTTTGGAGAGTACTAGACAACGGGTACTATTATGAACAGATGCCCTCTGTACTCAATTTTGAGAATATCATGTTTGCTGCTGTGAAGTGGCGAGAGAATTACAAAAGAGAGGAAATGAAAAAAATCAAGAAAAAATTATACTGACGTGTCCAAACTTGTGATAGAGCAAGAAGTCTTCCTCAGACTGGGTGACCTCTCCGCCCTTCCATTTGAGGAACTTGTTCTTGAAGGTGTCCAGCACGCCGGCCGCGGAGCCCGTGCAGTTGATGAGCACGAGGCCGAGCAGGCGTCGCGGGTGCGCCAGTCCGCAGCGCGCCAGCACGTTGGCCCCGGCACCCTCGCCCAGCCCCACTGCGTACTTCACATGCAGGAAGTCCAGCACCGTCACCAAGTCCTCGCCCAGAGTCTGCAGCGAAGGGAACTGGTACCTGGAAGGGGGCGAAATGGCTAAATTACAACGTTGCTGAATAATTATATGGTATATTCGTCAATAATGACGAATATAATCATATAACTTTCTATAAATATGACGCTGTGTGCTCCATGCCGCCATGTCGCCGCTTCTCTAGCCTCGCTTGGTTGTTGTAATTGACGCGATCCTCCCTTCCTTTTAACACATGCAGCTCTTTATGCAGTCACATTACCATCATAATAATTCTGTAATACTTTAAATTAAAAATTTGCCTTGCTGAAACAATAAAAAAACTAACATTTTAAGTTTTAATAAAATGATAAGTAAAATTCGTTTGCTGAATGAAACTAATAATCTTCGATAACTTAGAATTTGGTTGAAACTAATCTAAGAAAAGGGGATATTCACAGAATTGACAGAAAATTTTATATAAACTTGTTACTATTTATATACACTTGTTATATCTGACAAAGGCCCAAGACACTCGTGTCTGTTTATTTATTTTTTCAAAACAGGCTTAGCCCAATTACTTTGAAAAATACAAGACATTAAAAAAAGAAGAAAAATTACATAGAGAGAAAGAAAAAATAAGTTAAAAAATTATATAAAATAAAAAATTATGCATATGCATACAAACGAGTATATACACACAAACATATTATACACATATATTCACAGTCATTTAGGTATGTTGAGTGCTTTCTAACGCGCTCAATCTAAGAAGAAAATTTACTTTTGCTTTTGGTAATGTGATATGAAATATGTCAATATCCGAAGCAGTCCCGTTCAGAAGAGTTAAACGGTATCTGACCTATACAAAGGCCCAAGACACTCGTGTCTGTTACGGTATCTGACATCTACAAAGGCCCAAGACACTCGTGTCTGTTACGGTATCTGACCTCTACAAAGGCACAAGACACACGTGTCTGTTACGGTAACTGACCTCTACAAAGGCACAATATACCTGTAAAAAAATAAGGTTAAAGGTGAGCGATTGCGACCGGTCTATAAGAAGCGAGAATGACTACACTAGCAAATGTCTTTGTTTTCGATATAAGCTTCTTTATTTCCCCGATGCGCAACGAATTTCCTGTTTTCTTTACAACTCGATAAAATCAATTGAAAATTTCATAGATAATTAGTTCGTGTCACACAGTTTAAGCAAAAAAAAAAACATTAATTTATTGATGCATAATTTTCTGCACGTACATAAATAATCACCAAAAAAATAACAAGCGACCCGTCTAGCTGTCAATGACCGAGAGCAAGTTTCAAATAAAATAAATCAAGTCAATGAACCGCGAGAAAATTTGTTACGTCCTGTTTGAGGATATATGAAGGTATTTTTATTTCTGCTTTATCAAAACAATCCAGTATACTAGATTAATGGTGTTATATTTTATACATTCAAAAGGATATTTTATATAGATTTTTTCAAAATAAATCACTATTACTGAAGACTCTAAACTGTCAACCGTAAGATAATATTTCGGAATGAATATCATGATAAAAATTCCTTTTAATAATTTCTTCGGGAAAAAATGGACATTTATTGATTTAAAATATGATCACGACGCGACTGTTTTGAGGAGCGATCTTCCGAAATTCGCACACTGAAAACAATTAATCATTCACATTGTAAAATATTTTGTAAGTTTTATTTGAAATGCGCCCTGATCTATAGATAAAAGTTTCGCAAATAATAATTTATTAAACATGATACTCTGCATACCTGAATAAATATTAATTTCGATTTATAAAAAATACAGTTTGTGATACTATCTTGAAACGATATAAAAAATTGTTTGTCAAGAATGCATTCTCAAAATGAATAAAATAAATTTGAACTATTAAAGAAGGGTAAATTAAATTTGAAAGACATCAAAATCGCCAGAATCAAGTGTGAAAACGAATAATTTAATAAGACAGTTTACTTAAATGGTTATAATATAAATATTTATAAATATTCCATACACCAAGTTCTAATATCAAATCTCAAAACGTATTTGGTTACATGACCTATGTGCTATTATCAAAATGCTCGCCTCAAAAGATTTACACAAGTCCTACCTGAGTATGTACAGTAACTTGGTTCGTACTTCCAGACAATAGGAGAAGATCTGATCTTCATAATAAAATTTGACCGTAAGTTCATACTCGATATTTGAAGGTTATCTCGTTTCTTTCATTTAGATTATCTTTAAACATTATGTGCTTAAAATTGCCAAGTTTTATTTATGTTGTCTCTGGTACTCTAGCACTGTATGGAGTGGAAACATGGACGATGAGAAATAAGGAAAGAAATATGATAGATGCCGTCGAGATGTGGTATTAGATACGGATGCTCCGTATCCCACGGACCACAAGGTGCATCAACATCTCAATCATCCAGGAATTAGAGATTAGCGAAAGACTTTTGACAATACGAAAAAAAAATCCTAACATATATTGGGCATGTTACTAGAAATAAATATGAAAGTTTGGTGATAGAGAAACTGGTGATCACGGGGACAGATGGGGGAAAGTCAGCAAGAGGAAGGCGTCTCATGAGGTCGACGGATCAAATGAAGAAGTTAACATGATTCTCTTTAATCGCTGCATTTAACATGACCAAGGATCGAGAGGGATGGAGACAGACGGTGCGCTGAGTTCGAGACACAACAGAAGACCACGACGCTCAGATTTAACCACGCGAAGAAGAGGACTTATGTGGTAGGAAATTGTTTTCCTTACCAGTTTATAGTGTGTTTTGATCAAAGGATGTTTCTTGCAGTCCAATGGTTTTTTTTAACAAATTTATTTTGCTGTCCATATATTATAAATTCAAGACTTTATTTGAACTCTTCTGGAACTTACTACTTCTTTTATTTCTTCGTATAATATATTCAGTTTTCTTAACGTACTGTAATCACGTGATCTTGATTGTTTCTGGCATTTAATACAGCTTCACTGGTCTTTTTATTTGGATATTTAATATTAAATCTGTTTTTTTTTTAATTTATCTTAGATATTGTTTTAGTGGTTAAATTTCCTAAACTCGTCTATTGCAAATATTTTATTTATTTTAATTACTCTAATAAGCCTCTCCCTTTCAAGTTAGTATCAAACATATTTTTTCTCTAACTAGTGGATGACTTCTACCTGTTGAGACGCTATTTTCTCTAGCTAGTGGATGACTTCTACCTGTTGAGACGCTATTTTAATTCACGTTAAAAATACAAATTATTATAATATTTTGATGATAAAAATTATACTTAGAAATCAATTCAAGGCCTACACAACGAAGAATATTCATGCTGGGAAATTGAAGTTTTTCTTTTGAACATATATTTTTAGACGCGAAAACTTACAAAGAAACTTTTTGTATTTCCGTTTTGATATAATTTATTCAGATTGTTGAAGAATCGGAAATTATGGATACAGAATACCCTTTTAATATTTAATATGAACTTTTAATATTAGAAATAAATTTATGATAAAATATCAATAAATTTAAAAAAAATGCTCATTTGTTCTATTCCACGTCAGTTTTTTTTATTTGTACTTAGAATTATATACATGTTTTATTTTCTATTTCAACTTCCTAAAAAAATTGTTAAGTACAAAAAATATGTGGATAACATATTTTTAAACGCTCAAAATACGAGTACAAGGGAATCGTTTCAAAATCATACACAAGGGGAAAAAATCATGGAAGAATTTTATCCCTAAAATTAGATCGAACTAAAAAACCTTTTTTTCAAACGATCAAATTCAATTGAATAGCTTCATAAAATCTCGAGATACTTTTTGACTGAACAATATTTTTTTCATGCACAGATTATTTTTCATATCGACCTCTCACTGCGAGTTGTCGTTTTTGAATAACCCGTAAGGGGAGTTGAAGCAAGGTCAATTTAAGGAAAGTTTTCACCCCCGCTTTTCCAACAATTCAGCATCTACTAAATTTGGAAACCAAATCCGAGCACTTTATTCAAACGTATGATATTCAAGAGGGAACTTATTAATGAGATAGTTTACTATTTGTTTTATGTGGTATGATTCAAGTTTCATTTACGTAATACGACGAGAAACTTTGCATTTCAGAAATTTGTAATATTTACAAAATATATAAATAATGCGGTAAACAATGAAAACATAGTTTCTTAAAAGTTTGTTAATTGATTATGCTTTCAGTTCACTTAATATTTACTTATTTTTATATATTTAAACGTGAAAGACGAACAAATAATTGAATAACCAATTATTTTACAAAGACGTAATCAAAATATAAGAAAACTATCACGACGAAGACTGGTGGCCATTCGAATTTCCTATTTATCTGACAAATTAATATCACAAAAAATGTTTTAAGACAGTGTGAGGTCGATGAACTCCATGGCCTAATTGATATAACGCAAGTGTTCCGATTTCAGGGTTGCAGGTTTGATTCCCGTTGGATCCCAGATTCTTTTATAAATTATTCAAGTCTGATTGTAAGTTTTTACCATCTTTTTGGTTGGTTGAAATAGATCACACTATGGCAAAAAAAAACGCAAAAAATTGGGTGTACATTCATGTGTTGTACTAATACAACGAAAGTGTAATGTAATATAATAATTCTTCAGGGCAGAAATTACTAGAAGATTAATGTTTTTTTTTTTTTAATTTTGGTATGAGAAGAAAATATTGTTATATTACAAGATTGAAATGCTGATTTTTTTTATGATTATCCGAACTGATTCAATTTCGTTGGCATGTAAAGATTTTAATCACGAAATAATTTAGAACAAGTCAAAAAAACTAAGGACATTAAACAATATTTTATATTTTTCTATCTTAGGCACAATATTTCTCGAGGAATTTTAATATCGAACAAAAAATAAAACTTGTTCTTTTTATAAATAAAGACGACCATAAATTATTGTGTAAAAGAAGAAATCGATTACGTTTATTGATTAATATTTATGATATTTGCCGACTAAGAGTTACGCCCATATTAAGATGCTAGAAAACCTCTGTTTCGCAACATTTATTTTTAATGTCTCAAAAATAAAGAAATTCAGTAAGTTACATCTCAAGGAATCGGAGGAAGCTGGTGGAGTGATTGTGTGGGAAAAGACTCAGGCTGCGCTGGCGAGCGGTGGAAAAGTTTCCGAGAGATCGAGATTTGGGACTTGGCGAGACTGCAACCCCGCCCGAAGTGAGAAAGGAAAGACAATGTTGATGATGATAATAAAAAGTAATGTGTTAAGCACACGTAATTAAATTGAAAGTAGTTTAAATTCAGCATATTGTTTACAGTTCCCCACCTCCATCCCTTAGGAAATGAAAGGAAGATGCCTGTGACACGGTGTCGCTTCACAATTCACGGTCGTGAAAAGCTCGTAACGCCTTATGAAAATCCCTTCCCACAACTTGTAAAAATATAATATAGAAAATATATAAATAACTTCCCTTCATCCCACCATTATCAAGGGACTTTATATAAAATGTTTTGTTATTTTTTCAATATTCCATCAACTTTCTCGTTTACTTTCTAACATTATTGATTATTATAAAAAAATGTTAAGTAGATACATAATTCACTTCAATTCCCGACTTCTGCGGTGTAAATGGTAAGACGCTTGAACCTGAAACCCAGGGTTTCAGGTTCGATTCCAAATAGTAACCGAAAAAAAAATAAAAGGGGGTTTAGTCTGATAAAAAAAATCGACTGGTAACAATAGTCACAAATGCTATATTTGTGCAAGTGTTGCATTAATTGTTAATTCTTGTTAATTGTTAATTCTTCACGTACTAAGTGTTGCCAAAACGTGCAATGATGAACTACGAGTTTCGTTCGTACTCCAGTGGTTCTTAACTAACATAGAAGGCTTTATTAATATGGCCGAAGATAATTATGTCTCCCAGTCAAGCTCTTCAATATGTCCATAAAATGTATTCGTTCGTCATAGCCTTACACTTCACGTCCTCTCACACAAGGCCGTAATAACAAATATCTCGATCGTAGCACCAGTCTATGATGGATGTCCGATTTGTTGAGTCCTATACGGATGAAAACAGCGCAAATCTTGACCAGCGACATCCCCCAATCGTGGTTTTAATAATCTCCAGCAACTCACCTATGAAAGTACGAGTAATAGGCTGCTAATGAGTTCGAAGACCCCCTTAAACCCATCATCCTCAAAACTGAGAATAGTGCAGAATAATTCCAAACGGGTGAAATGGCGCCATCTAGTGGCCTGTGCCTGTTTGACATACGAGTATTTCGTATTGAACATCTAACAAAGCATCGCAAATTAAAATGTATCAAAGAAATAATAGGTTGTCCGGAAAGTAATTTCGTGTTATAAAGTCAAATTCCAACGCAAAACTGCACCAAATGCTTGTGGGTGGTGGTTTTCGATATTTTCAGCATTTCGTCAATCTCTCGTGTCGTAAAACGCTGGTTACTCTCGATCAAAGCCTTGATTTGGTCGTCATTAGTGGTAATCGGTCTTCCAGAGTGAGGAATGGCCATTACTGATTTTTCAAACCACATTTGACGCATATGATTTCTTACTGCATTGTTACCATACGCTGTACATATTTTTTTGGTTTGTATTGAATCGTTCCTCAGTGCTAGTTAAAAAGCATCAAGTACAAAAAAACACATTATTTTGATCCACCTTCAAAATGACGCCAAAAATCTACTCGAGCAATTTGGGTGAACAATGGCCGTAAAAATGCGCTTAACATGGTATGTACACATTTCATAACAATATAGATTTAGCGCGTTAGCAACAAAATTTTTGCCCTAACGACGTTTATCTGAGAAATACGAAACTATCTTCCGGACGACCCAATATTTTGGAATTATCCCTTTTCCTGAGAACATCTGGTATTTAACTATGGAAGATCTTCGTATTTTCATTAAATTTAAGAGTTCTACTTTGATAGCTTAAACTGTTTTTAGAATCGGCGCACAATTATAATAAGGAAATACGAAAGAAAACTTACGAGTCCGGTAGATCGGGAGCGTTGTCCTCATGCCCCGGCACGTCCACATGGATGAAGCAGGAGCGGTCCCTGATCTCCAGCATGCACGGGCTATTCACGAACTCGTGCAACGATGTGTCTGCAATGTTAAGTGCTACGTTACTTATACCATATATATGAACATAATATTATTAATAAACATTCTCATCAAGTTAAACAAGTAAAAACTGTCGAAGAGTATTAACCTATTTTTTAATATCAAGGTAACATTACTATTGTAACTTTAGTTAAACTATCAATAAGTATAGTCTGAAATACAAAGAAATCTCACGGAGATCAGGAAAATGTCTCCGTTTTAAGGACGCGTATAAAAGGTACTTCAAAGATCATGAAATGGACGCTGAGGAATAAAAGTCTCTTGCTCAAGACCGTCTAAAATGGAGAGAGATGCATGGGAAGAGAAAGAGTGTCCATGATATCAGATGGTTAATGGCGCTGGAGAGGAGGAGACAGTGCGAGTGGTCAATTTAGACGTGGCTCCAGGACTATCATGGAGGTATCACAACTCGGTGGTCTAGTTGGTAGAGCGTTTAACTTCCAGCACAAGGGTTCTCGAGTTCAATTCCCGATGGTACCAAGAAAGGAGATCCAATAAGGTTTCTCACAAAGCCTTGTAGCACATTTCTGAGTGGACGGAATAAATAGAACACAAGCGGTAATGTAGAGATTGTGAAAAGTGATTTTTCTCCCAAAACAAAAGTCAAATTTTGTGTTCAATAAAATCTCAAAATTACCAAATTATACTCAAAGATGTATATATTGTTAATCCAAATCTATATTTTGAAAATATGTTGTTTAAGGTTGTAATGACATTGTATTAAGTTACTACGCTATAAGTCTTGACTAATTTACCAGTCAAATTTCCAGATAAATTACTGGATGAGGGATCAATTTCCCAAGGTTTCGAGGGTTTATCGTCACATTGTTATGTCGTGTTTGTCAACCGGTCCATTTCGACCCAATTAGTGCCTAACAAACCATTGAACAAATCATGTCGTCAAGGCTGGTTTTTGTAGGTCTAATTTTAGCCGAGGACTCCCAGAATCCATATGTACTCGTATTGTATGACTCCAAGATAATACAACTGAATACAATCGGCGAAGTGAACGATCCGATCCGATCGGGTATATTTATTTCATTTAAGGCATTACAGGCGAGAGAAGGTTTCCCTATAGCTCGAGTGAATTAATCATATTGGCCTTTGTTACCTCGAGGATTCGGTGAATTGTGTTCAGAACTAACTCGATTCTCCTTTTTCTTAGAAATCCATCACTGAATTTTCTTTCGGAACTTTTCTTGCTCACTCAATTTACTTCTGACATTACTAAATGGATTACATTATTTTTTGCAAAATGTTATTTTCACCCTTATTTTATGGGTTGCAAGTGTTCCTCTTTTTGACAATTTATTTCATTATTGCATTTGTTGTCTTCATCGTAATAAGGTATTATATAATACTTTGTGATATTAAATAATGTCTCGATTAATTATTCCTCAGTATGTACTTTAAAAACCTTGTGGTTGTTGACTATAATATAATTTGAGTTTATAATATACAATAGATATACTCGTATACTATCACGACATTTCCCTGTTGGGGTAAGCAGAGGACAGAGCGCCAAACTTTCTTATTGCGACGTACTTCCTTCGCCTCCTTCACATACCACATCACATCATATATTCATACAGCTCTTTATGTTTTTCTTATTCCTTAAATTTATTTCTTTTAAAATTTCATTCACTCGGTCCAACCCTACTTTTCTGCGTTGTGCCATACTGTAACTTCCAGTAAAGCTTGCATTATAAATTTATTTAGTCAGTTTTCGTCGCCCATCCGTTCAACATCCGTCCAAACCACCTAAACGTGCTCTATTTCACCCTACTTAATACATCACTTTTTAGCTCACATAATCTTTAATTATTACATTTTTTTATTAATCCACATCGACACATTTCATATTTTTCATGCATTTACTAAAAACCTTTCATTCATTTTTCACGTCCACGTTTCACTTCCATACATCCGCGAAGGTAACAATACGCTATTGTGAATTATCATTTAAGCAGCTTTTCTTTAAATCATTATACGACACTTGAGTGTCATGTTAGTCGTGAGACCTTTTCAAAACTTGAGACACTATTTAATACTATACAGACGTAAACAGAAATATTTACAAATTTTTATTGTTGTTTTTTGCAAAGATTTCCTTTTTTTTAATAACAATAAATACTATGTTCCCATCCTCAATCTTTCATGTTTTTAAATATATCATACATTCATGTTTATTTTTATAAAAATTTAGGCATAAGTTTATTTTATCGTTATAGTCGATGTAAAATCGTGATCTTAAAACTAAATAATACATTTTAACTACAATATATTTCGGACTGGAAAAATAATAATTTTAAAGTAAAATCCTTTACATATTTGTTGTAGCTTCCTTAAAAAAGGGAGTTGCGTGGTCTCATTGCCTTACTTGAAAGTTTGGAGCGTATGAGGTATGACTTTGATTACAAGTATATAAGCGTATGATTACAAGGTTAGTATGATATTTAGTATTTAGGCTGGATTATGAATAAGGACCATAGTCATGTATCAAAACTGAATTTTGAGATATAACATATTCTCGTTCAATCACAACAAACTATTAAACCAGTCAGATATATCACAAATTCATGAAAATATTTTTATAAAAAAACAAGTTATAAAAATGGAGAACCTTCAGATATATTTCCACATGTATGTGGGTAAATTTTTTTTCAAAGACTTTTTTTAAATATAATGCGTTTGTTGGATTGTTTTCTTTTCAATACAAACTACATAATATAAAAATTAAAAATCGTAAAAAACTGATTTACTAGTTTAAAATCAAGGCCTCCTTGTCGAATCGGTAAAGAATTTGACAAATTTATTAACTGTCTCCATCTACATGGAATTAAGAAACACTAATGGATTTCACACTTGAATCTATCGATTATATTGTCGTTGATTAGATGTCGTGGAAATATCGATAATCACACCCATAATCATAAAATGGCAAATCTAAATATTGTTTTAGAATAAAGATTTTATCAAAGGCGATTAATGTTACCTGTTTTTTTTAACCATTTTGTATGTTGATGAGTTTTTTTAAATCTTTGTTTATAATGCACTATACAATGATTGCTGATTTATATCTACTGATAATTAATTTAACATTATTCCTTGATTTTCCAAAAAACTCTCAAGTAAAAGTAATTTTTAGGTTAATAAATAATAACAAAGAGGATAAAACATGTATTCTCTTTTAAATAACGACCTTCGTGGCCTAGTTGGTAAGACGCTCGTCTTCAACCAGGGGGGGGGGGGTCCAGGCTTAATTCTCGATAGTACCCGATTAAATAACCCCGGTCTGGTTCGTCTGGTAATGCTTCTTGCGAGCACTAAAGAGTTCGTCTGGTAATGATTCTTGCGAGCACTAAAGAGTTCGTCTGGTAATGATTCTTGCGAGCACTAGATGTGTGTGTATGGCATCTACACACGCGTTGGTATTGCCAACACGTGTGAAGACGAACTACGTGGTCCAAAAATCCAAAACGCTCAGTTATATAGGCTTATGACAATATTGTCTCCGGGCCATGCTCTTTAATATGTCCGAAAAATTAGTTCGGATGTGTTGAAAGGTACACTTAAATGTTTGAATGAATATGTAAGTAGAATAATAATATATATTTTTTTCGTTTTCATTATCTTTTTTGTATTATAAATAGTACGAGTATATTAATAATAAAATGAAATAGATCGCATTGGTTCAAATGACAAAAATTAAAGATCGTCAATTGAGAAATACCAGAGTGCTTGATTTAAGGTTATATATAATACTAAAAAACCAGCATTTATGGGTATGTTCGAAAATGCACGATGTGGTAATAAGCAAAAAATCCTTGATTGAATTATTTATTTATTTTCAACGGTTGCAGCCTTCACAAAAAATTTAAATTCAACTTTGAAAATTGTTAAAAAAGACAAAATTCAAATAAAAACAGTAATTAAACAAACCTTAAACATAATATTTTATACAAACGTCAATATGTTTTTTTGGTTCTTTAGCGGGTTTTCAATATTTCCTGAAAACATTATATATTTTAATGAAACTCATAAGGATGCCCTAATTTTAAGCAAATCCGTACCATGATCAATATTATTTCTATATAAAGATAACACAATTACTAAATGTTTGACTTTTTTGCTTTTTCTAATCAAACATATATAGTATTATCAACAGAAGTCATACTTCACTTACGAGTAATTATACTTGAACGATTTATAAGTTAAAAGGTTCTCGTTTATATTTTGATGCATAATTGTCCTTATTGAATCATATTTTCAAAAAACACGATTTTCTGAATTATGTACAACTTAAAAATCAATACATTTATTGAATGGCAATTGTCTGGTAATATTCAATAATAGAGTGTTGATAGGTTTTATTGAAATTAAGTTTACATTTCAATCCATGAATTTCTATAGAAGTGAGCGAAATAAAATAAACATTGCAATAAAATGGGAATCTAATGTTAACGTATTATTTGATCATAATAATACATTTATATTGTAAATTGAATTGAAAATACATACAAAATATATAAATACAATCACACCATTTCCCTGTCAGGGTAGGCAGAGAGGACAGAGCGCCAGCCTTTCCTATCTCGACATACATCCTTCGTCTCTTCCACATCCGTACACCTTCGACGACTTCTCAGACTTTTTTACATTTCGTTCTTTCAGAATATCATTTAATTTATCCAACTATACTTTCCTTGGTCTTCCTCTCACTCGCCTTTCACTGATATTTGCACGATATATCTGTTTGGTGAGTCTTTCTTCTTTCATTCATTCCACATGCCAAAACCACCGCGTGCTCGTCTTCATCTTACTTAAAGCATCAGTCTTAAGTTCACATTAATCCCTTATCACTGTATTCCGTATTCTGTAATACATTGTCACTCCATGTATTCTTCTCAGTGCATGCATTTCTACAACATTTATTTGGCTCCTATCAGTATTTTTCTACGTCCCCGTTTCACTCCCATACATCAAAGTTGATATCAACATATTAATTATTGATGATTATTTTAGCAGATTTTGATACTGTCCGGTTCGAGTATATATGTGTATGTTTTAGTGCCCCGTTGACTTTGAATTGATAATTCGTACTCATTATTGTTATTTTTAATGGCTACTCACCCAAATTTGAGTGTTCCCAGCCAATGAACAATGCATTGAATATATTAATTGATAATACTGAATGTATTCTAGTAGCATAAACACAGGAAATTCTCGCTATCAAAATATCAATCGATAACGGCACGTTAATCAAATAAGAATATTTATTTCAAATTTTTACAATAATTAATTGTAAACTAGAAACTTTCTTAATACTTATCAAAAAGAGGGTTATCGGTTATTTCTGTCAGTTTTCTTAAAAAAAACTATTGAAAATCTAAATAATCCCTTGTTTTTGACATAGATTTTCCTCACGCAAGCATAATTTGTAACACAATATTGTTCTTATGAATACCCTAAAGATTCCTGTCCAATGTTTAAGATGCAATAGAACAAAACAAATATTTTTATTTAGGAATAAAATATTTCTTTTCTCTAAAAATTATTAAAATCGTTGATATTTTTTCGTCTTTATTCGACTATCGTGAAACACCCGCTTTAACACTTGTGCAGTTACTCGTATTGTGAGGGTGAGTACGAGTAGTTCAGTTGGTCTGACACGACGAAGGTCATCTTTATTGGATGACTCCCTGAACGAAATCGTTTAGCTCTTTGTTTCACTGATGAATATGAAAAGAAGGGTTGGGTTGGGTTGGGTTGTCTTTACACATCGTTACAGTGTTTGATTTTTACCGGATTGCATAAACCTTTGATAAGAAACTTAATGACGCGATACACAATTTTAGATGTTTCAGAAAAGTGCGCATAAAACCGCCTTGAGATACCTTACCAACAAGGCCACAGGACGAACTCCGTGACCTAGTTGGTAAGACGTTTGTTTTCTAGCCCGGAAGTTTGATTCCAGTTGGAACCCAAATTTTTTGTAAAAAGGTTTCCAGTCTGGTTTTTCCTCAAATCATACATGACGAGAATGATTCTGAGACAAATATTCGACAGAAAAACTTTTTTTTTAAACAAATTCAACAGGGAAATGGCGTTATGATATTCTCAGGTATGTAATTCAGTTCAGAATGAATCAGATATGAGTCTGAGTGTTTAGTCAAGGATTAACATAACACAGGAAAATTTGACAACTCTAGGTAAATTTAATAAATATTTTTTTCTGCTTCGCCGATTATGCTGATAGACTAACTTAAAAGCGATTTATTCAAAGTAAAGTGCCCGAGGTACATACGTATAGGTACGCATCGTGGTTGAAACAGGAACACGTTAATTCCGATTAACTGAATTTCCCTTTGGAACTGAGCATTAATTGTAAAATTAATCTGACCACTTCATTTATTGATGCACCAATGAAGTTAAGTTGTTTGTAAAACATGCCACCCATCATGATATGTCTTGCTAAGAAATATGACAAAGAAGTTTTGTAACTGCGATTTGACTAAAATAGTCGAAATAGAGGCATTACAAAATTACGGAAATTAATAAATCAATAATCTTTTTAGAGTGTCAATTCGTTTTGTGTTATTTGATTAATATTTTAAAATTTCGGGATAATTTTTTAGTTTCACTTAATCTGATTTTTTGTTAAATTTTATTTTTCAAGAAATATAGTTAAACTATTAAAACGTTCAAACTTCAAAAAAATCAAGTTAGACATGCAATAAGAAAATATCGTTAAGATATTGTATTGTTTTAATAAGTTTATTTTAAAATATTTTAAGATCACAATGATTAGAGAGATCCCCTTGGGTTACCAGCATCTGTCTCTGTAATTATTTGTTTTTAACAATTTAGACATTTAACATAAATTAAAAAAAACAAAGTATATAATTTTTAAAAAATGTTATTCCAAAAAAATATATCTCGTTTTAATTAAGAAGAAGTTTGTAACTCGATCAAGTCTGATGGCAATCTATTCTTGGGATTGTTACCTGCAGCGTCCTTTCTCCGTTTCTTGCTTTGAAATTTCTCGAGTTCGTCAGTAACTGCCTGGTGCAATAGCTACTAGCTACTAGCTACGGGGCTACGAGTTCGTCACGAGTTCGTCAGTAACTGCCTGGTGCAATAGCTACTAGCTACTGGCCATCATGATAGTAGTGTTCTATTTCATTAACAGACGAACCCGTGTTCTAGTTGGTAAAACGAAAGTCTTTCAGCTCGAAGGTTGCAGGTTCGGTTACCGTTGGTACCCAATTCTATTAAAAAGCGTTCCAGTCTGGTTTTTATTGTCTTTCTGATGTATTGAAAGAGGTTTACGTGTTAGTAAACTCGACAGGTTGTACTATACACATATACATACAACGAAAAAGTCATAGAATTTTTTTAAAATTTTCATACATCACTTTTAAGTTATATTTATAACAGATTATAAAATTAGGTTCTATTAGACATCACAAGTCGATTCATTTACTAAATATGATAACGTCAGAGAATTTATATTTTCTACATAATTTCTTCTTTTCCGAATAATATTTACGTCTATGTTGTCTTACTTAAAGGTTTTTTTAATGATAAATACTACAATATTATTTGAACTCTGCAAGCTAGTGTAATTCTCCGCTTCCTTTTCATATGATACAAAGGAAGAACTTCATTAAACTTCGTCCAGCAATTAAAAATGTAAAGCTCCCAGGTTTCGCATAAAGTTCCTTCGCATAAAGAACCTAGGTTGTAGGTAGGAGGATGCAAGAGAGAGCTCTGCACAATACACGGGCGAGAACTCATTATTGAGGGAAGGCCGCTGGCACTTCACGGATCATTGTGATGTTCATTTTAAGCATTAAAGAACTTCCACTGTCCTAAAAAAAGGTCTAATCTTTGCGGAGTCCTCATTCAAATTGTTTGTCGACTAAAGCGATTTTTCCTAGAGAGAAACGTGATTTGAGTTCCAAAATCGATTTGATTCAAATTCTTTTTATACGAGAGTGAATTAAAAAATATTTTAACCAAAATAACCTAACGATCTCTTTGATCGATTCCTGATAGTATCAAAAAAAAGATCCCAGTCTGAAACAATACTTACAAGCGATAGATATGTAGTAGTGTTGTTGCCTTTTCACATGTGGGGTAATATTGTCAATACGTGCGATGAAGAACCGCGAGTTCCATGCCTGCTCAAGTGGCTCTGAGTCCGGAAGTTAAATAAATGGGGACAAAGATAATGAACGATGTTTCACGGCCAAACTCTTCAATATGTGCTAATGTATTGAATGGTAGCATACTAATATATAAAAAAAAACAATGTAACAAATAGGTAACTTGTATAGCACTTTTTATAATGTAATGTATCAACTTAAGATTGCTTTGATTTCGAATTAATAAATTTCGAACACTAAATATTTAGGTGTAAAACGGTTGTTTTAAACCGGGATGCAAATAAGAATAACAATTCTACTACTCGCCAGTCTGTTGGCATTAGTAACACTACCACTGATGTTCGAACAGATATCTAGAAATTATTATATTGGATGGTAAATCGAATGCGGGTGGTAAAGAAACACATAGAGGCAAATTTTAAAAATCACCGTTTTAGATTGGTGTCTAGCATTGTTATTTTGTTTAATTTTAATGAACAAAAAGAATGAAAAAAAATAGTTCGATACAGGAGACAGCTAATATGTTCCTCCTAATCATTCTAAAAACGTTGTCAATATATCATTCTTAATATGTTAAAACATGATCATATTGATATAGAGAACCTAAAAGTTCTGAAAGTTTCTCTTTAAGGAAATGTTATTCAGCATCTATATCATCTTTACAGGTCAATTAGTAAATAGCCCATAGCCTTCTATTTCTAAATTCTTTAGCTATTAACATATGTGACCAAATCAACCATAAAACATGCACAGACTTGAGAATCACGACAGACCGAATACTGACGACTACATAGTTAAATGCAATTAAGAACTATCGAGAAGTACGCAGTTGTTTCTCAGAACTTATTGTGAATAACAAAGATCTATTGTATGCTTAAACTGTTGACAGCAGTTTCCTATAAATATTTAAGTGCCCATTGGTCCTTACATGTTGAGGTTTATTTTTTTTTGTTTTATTTTCTTATTAATTCTTCAATATATGCTGTTGAGTTGCCATATTTTGAAACAATGGACAAGAGTAATGTTGCACATTCTTACTTCCAACAACAAACACACATCTAGGACACACAAATCACGTATTTTATTCGATGCTCACTTACGCATCCATTTTTATACTTTATTTTCTTATTTTAAAATCATTCAGAAATTCAGATTTTTAAAACCCCGGATGAATTAAGATTTTTTTTCTGACATTCCCCAATGACCGAAAAAGAGGACACGTTCGGAAAAATCTGGACACACAACCCAAGTACAGTAGCTATCGTTATAATAACCCTATGGTAACGATACCTTCAACACTTGGAAAGAGAATATTATTTTGAAAATTAAATCAAACTTTTTTGATTATCCATAAAGCATCGTTACTGTATCGTAATATATTGAGTTATTCGGATAGTTGCTTCGTTTTCCTTGGATAGATTTCGTCAAGACAATATTTTTGTTGCCTGCTTCATCTCAAACGTTCTGAATGTATATTATTATGAAAGGTAAGGTTCGGCTATTGTTTACCCAAATTGCTGTTTAGCACTTTTTTGACGCCATTTTGAAGATGTAACAAGATAATTTGTTTTTTTTTGTTTGTTGCTGTAAAATTATTTATTTATTTAATTAACGACACAACAGTGTGTTTGTATATAAATGAACATGTGACCGGTGATACAAGTACTTAAAATTATTGACAAAAAATACAAAACTTTATCTTAAACTAACATGAAGATACAAAAAGCAGTAGTAATAATAAATTACAGTCATTGTTTTAAAATTATTTAATAATTATATGTATATTTAAGTTCAATATATGTTATGTATGTATACCACAAAATGTAACCAAACTTCACCAAGCAGACTTACGTAATTGTCCAAGACTTATTTTATAGAGGTAAAGAACTCAGATTTGTTTTTAGTGGAATAATGCTTACATAGAACGAAAATTGGATTTTTTGCGGTACTTGATGCTTCTTTACAGCCGCAATGAAAAAAAATTGAAGCAAACAAAAAAAAGTGTAGTAAATAGAATGGTGACGTGCAGTAAATAGCAGTGTGTGGTTTAAAACAATCCGTTATTGTGTTACACGGCACTTGAAGATGTCCGCTGTGGAAGGTTAATTACCATTCATGACAACCAAATCAAGGTTTTGATCGAGAATAACCAGTGTTCTACTTTACAACAGATTGCTGAGATACTGAAAATATCGAAAACTATCGTCCACAAGTATTTGGCGCATTCATACGCTTGAATTTGATCAAAATGAGAAATTACTTCACGGATAATATTAAAAATACGTTTTGCGAGACTGTGATTCCTAAATACACGCGTACAAGTTTTTTTATCATCTTCAATATCAACATTGTATACTTTGAAGTACGAGTACTTATCGGTCTTTACTTGGATATGGGACGGTGTTTGAATATTTACGAATTAAGCAACGATATTTCGTCAAAGCCAACGCACTTTGCGCCTTGTGACATAAAAATAGTTTCCCAATGCACCGACTGTCTTTGGTGTTTTTATGCCAAATCGATCGAAGATAATCCGACTAGAATTTATTGAACACCTTGAAATGTGAAAATAAAAATTAATGAAACAGCTGTGAAAAAACAGCGGTGCTTATTACTATGTAATGTGCTGGTTTGATAACTCACGGTTGGTTCCTAGGTCGTGCACCGTCAGGAACACACATCTCTTGTCTTGCTGACTCAGATCACCCTGGAAATTTTAAAAAAAAAATTTAAAAACTGTTATTTTTCTTGATTTCAACTAAAAACTACGAGCTAAATATTACAAGTGAACTGAAGAGGCACTGAAGGATCGATATAACGTTGTTCCATAAACTACGATCTAAATATAACAAGTGAACTGAAGAGGCACTGAAGGATCGATATAACGTTGTTCCATAAAAACACAACTAAACTGTTGAAATAAAAAATGACAACCACTGTAGCCTGGTTGGTAAGTCGTTTGTCTTCCCGCCCGAGAGGTACAGGTTCGATTCAAATTGGAAACCAATTAATTTTAAAAATCCATTCTGGTTTTCACTATAGGCCTCTCTGACATATTTCTGGCTGGTTGGAAGATATTGCTACATGGCAATAAATCCGTCAGGTTATACTGTGTATTTCCTTAATTTGTTTTACTCTTTCAGCGTCGCTTACGTCCACTTTAATTTCTGGAATAAAACCCAATTCAATGTTTATGTTGAAATCGATAAGCCGACCTATGAAAGAAAATTGACAGTCCTCTAGGAATTGTAGTTAGTGAGGATTTTTCATGCTAGTATGTTACATAACATATATTACTGTAGAGCGATATAATTTCATATATATTAAAAATCAATTATATAAGATGGTTAATATTTGTTACTATGCAGGATATATGGGGTTACCAACTCGTAGAATTATCACGATGAAATCTTTCTAAAATATTTGATGTGAAGAAACTACAAGCAAAGTGGTTGCAAAAATAATTGTAAGAACATACAGTGAGATGATTTGGGAGCGTGAAGACAGTAAAAACAGTTATGCAGGACAGAAGAATAGAACAGAATCAAAATATTTTCCAGAGTTGTTGCCGAAGTTGGTTTGAATGATTGTTGATGTTTCTAAAGCGTTACATCCTTCATCCTCAGGGTGATGTCAAAGAATATTAATGAATAACGTTATTTAGCAAATCAACACGGCAACAACTCCGAAGTATATTTTGAGCTAACAGCCGTGATGTTAGGAAAGGTGTAATTACTACTAAATGCAAGATACCATTAATTTAATAAGCTGAAATATTCAAATTGTGATGAGAACATGCTATGGTGGCTAAATATAGTTTAACATAACATCACACTTTTAAACTTACGCCACATATGTTATATGCCTTCCTTGAACGGTTCCACTTCATTGAAAAGGTAGCTTTCCAAAAATAATAGTATTAAAATTAAAAATCGTGGATAGTATTTGAATCTTGATCGTTCAGCATTTCAAATAACTTGTTCAATTGTTATTTAATGTTTTGGTTAATATTATTGCATTTAAAATCGAAAAAAAAATTAACGCAGTGAATCCAAGAAAAATTGTTAATATTGTAAAATAAATCTTAGTTAATATAGACTTCGTTTTATTGCACCATATTTTTAGTATTGTATCTCACTGTAATATGCTAAAAAGAGGAGGAAGATAACAAACGTGTGTTTTAATTCTTTTAATAATGGACTTCTATAAAATGATGCCTGAACTATAGAAATGTTAATAGAATGCTTCAGATTACCAAGTAGGAATTTTAATGCAAACATGGCTTAAATTGTATCGCGAACAACACTACACATACCATATAATATGAATACTTCACATACATTTCTCAATGTAGATTCTCAAAAATAAAGAATGAAACAACTCGATAGTGGGCAAACTTAAATCAAAAGAAATGCTTGCTTAAGAACTATCCACCTATAAAAAAGGGAAAAATTAAATTATTATATAGAGCTATGAGATAAAATGCTCAATATTTTGAAAAACGTTTTTGAAAAATATTTCCATTTGAACGGAATATTTCGTACTGAATTCAGAGTATTATTATATTGTAATACAAATTACTTTTACATATATAACAGAACTTCTGTGTCCTAGTTGATAAGACGCTTCTCTTCCATCCGAGGTTACGTAATCAAATCCCATTGGTAACCAGTTTTTTTTTAATGTTTCCATTCTAGTTTTTAACCTTTTTGGTTAGTTAGAAGAAATCCCCACATGACAGAAACCCATATGGTTGATATATATATATATATATATACTACGAAAGTATAATATAAAAATAATTATAATAACGTGTTGTATTGTAACACAATTTCCTTAGTATACAGTACAACCTTATTGCCATGTGGAAATCTCTTCCAATCAATCAGAAAGATGTAAGAGGCCTTATGTGAAAACCTGACTGAAGTTCTTTTTCGTTATTTTAAATCTGAGTTCCAACGGGATTCAAACCCGCAACTCTCGGGCTGGAAGGCAAACATCTTACCAACTAGGCCACAGGTGTCGTCTACTATTACAAATTTTAACTCGAACAAAAAAGTAACACTACTCCTAATTTTCCACTTCGAAAATTACCCACTAACTAAAATAACATTATTATTAACCCCACAGTTTAAGAATATATTGAACGAATGACTTCTTCTTTAATCAGGGTAGACATAACTTGCTTTTTTTTTCAGTAAAAATACAATAGTAAAACAAGATTTTTTCCATTATTTTTTTTACTCATTCGCAAACCAGAAATGTAAAGATCAAGAGGTTAGTAAATTAAATTACTACTCAATCGCGACCGGTTTTGAAATTTTCCATACGACCTTTAGGAGCTTCGACGAAAAATAAAAACATTTCGTTTTATTGTAGCCGTAAGAAAAATATGATAACTCAAAGGAGAAAATTTGTTTGAACTTGTTACGGCTCAGTTTATTTTACAATTTATTTTGTAGTTGTAAATATAACCCAGTATAAAAATTGATGAAATGAATGAAGAAATTGATAACATACAGCTTTTCAAGAAAACTCCTAATGTGATTTCGACCTGACGGATTTATTCTGAAATTCTTATGTTCATTTTCAAATATTACTATGATAATAAATCAAATTTATTTATTTGAAATTAAATATGTTTATTTTAAAATTATTAACAGTTTCTTGGAACGGTAACAAAAATGAGTCGAAGTGGTAATGGAGTAAGAAATTATATTACACTTTCGTTGTAGATATCACAATCTGACAGGTTTATTGTCATGTGGCAATCTCATCTAACGAACCCAACAATATGTAAACAAGGTCTTAAGTGGAACCAGAAATAATTATTTTTAAAAGTTTCAAGCGAAAATTAAACCCGTAATCCCCGTGTCGGAAGACAGGCGTCTTACCACGAGGTAGGCCGTGGATATTTATTCGAAATATTTATTTTATTGAAGCATTTAAGATTGACCATTTAAAAATAACTAATGGTTAACTAAACCAGTTAACTGTGGTGTGAGTACTCGGTGTATTTATTAAACTGATACTAAACAAATAACCACAAGTTATAAACAACTATATTATAAGGCTCATGCCTTTAACTGTACGAGTACGTCGTGTATATTGAAGTAGTGTCTATTTTTTTTTATTTGACAAGTGTAAATAATTTTCCTTATATAAATTAAATTTACATCATAGTTATAAATGTAAAAGATATTACGACCTCTGTGGCCTAGTTGGTAAGATGCATGTTTTCCGAATCGGAGGTTGCGAGCTCGAATCCCAATTGAATCAATTTTTTCTTATAAGCATTCTAGTCTGGTTTTCACTTAAGACCTTATTAATATACGAGTATATATGGTTGGTTGTAACTTATTGCTCTCGAATAACACATGCGTTTTCCCACCTGTGTTATTCGAGGGCAATAATTTACACCTGTGTTATTCGGGGGTATAAGGATACCAATGACTTCGATCATATCTATTATTTAAAAAAAAATGGAAAAAAAAACACCGGCCAGTGTGCTCCCATCCCCTCACTTCAGGCGTGCCATCGGGTCCAGTACACAGGTGTGCTGGGTGAGTTTGCTGATGTGCAACAGCTCTATCACTTAAGAAAAGCCAATTCCACTGCAAATCGTCGTTTTCTAACTGAATTGATGTTGGAATGGCGAAGGGATCCTGTACTACGAGGCTCAATAACGACAACGACGGAGGGATTGCCATATGGCAATAAAACCGCTAGGTTATACTAAAAAACAACGAAAGTGTATATAATTTAACGTAAATTAAAATATCATATATATATATATATATTTCCGGTTAGAAACCTTATGCAGTATTTAAAATATATCTTTCTTAGAACATTTATTTAAAAGCTATTTTATTTAAATTGGTTAATTACCAATTTTTTAATTTACAAACATTTTGCTTGAAATGGTTTGATATTTGAGTACATACCAGCATGAGATGTTCCTTTTGGGAAAGGCAGAGATGACAGATCTCCACGCCTTCCCATCCACATAAAAAAAGCATTGCCTCAGCCACATCCATACCTGCCCTGCGCTCTTCTCATGATTATCATAATTTTTCCTACCAGATGAATTTTCTCACACTATCTGCTTTCGCTCTTTCGTTGGTTTACGTCTTCCTTTTCGCTCTTCATTCGTTTAAGTCATATATTTGTTTTATATGACTATATCAAGATTCCTTTCATAATAGTAGGAAGAAATCTTGAGATGAGATGCATATGATAATATTAAGTAATCAAGAAATGTATTACTTTAATTTATGTTTAAATTTCTGTAACAGAGAAGTTGTTTGAAAATGTTATCCTAGCAATAAATTCAGCCACATTTTACTTAACTCGCTTTACCTTATTGACGCGTATTTTCGAGTAATTTTATGACTATCAAATTGTTTATTTCCCATATCACGGAAATATTTTATGAGACCTTCGCATACTTCCAATAATCGAACCAGAAGGTTGAGACTTACGAGTATTACCGGAGGCGAGATACTCGAAAAGTAACACTTTGTCATAAATTTGCTCAATATAATTTGGATGGTTTAATGATTAAAAATCTGATTCAACGTAACGAAGCAGGGGCTTAAAAATTCAATCGTTTGTTCGCGTACATTTCACGCTTCGAAAAATGGAAAATATTTTTAACAGCTGAGATGATAAAGTTTCATTTTCCTTTTGTTAAACTATGGTACAGAACAAAGGGCGATTACCCAAAATATGCTCACAATGTCGAACTTCTACGGTGTGTAACTATAGAAGCCTCGAAACAAGAAGGCAAGAATCCATTGCGATATTCCTACTTAAGGTTTTCCAAGGTTGCTTTAACTGTCCCGCGATCCTAGAAGCACTAAGTTTATATGTACCCAATAAATATAGCGGTGCAAGGAATCACCCTCTGTTCTACATACCAACTTACAGGACGAATATCATGGCTAAACACTCAGTCACGCGTGGTATAGAGATATTGAACCAACTGAATGACACGGTTGATATATTCTCGGTACCGTCTAGCAGTATGAGAAGAATCCTGGCTGATATTATTCCTAACGAATAAGCTAACGCTAGAAACATACCCTCTTTGCGTAACAGGAGAAATCCCTGCAAAGTGGATAAAAAAATTAAAACAATAATAATATTATAAAATACATACATACCATCACACCATGTCCCTTGCGGGATATAGAACTTTCAATTCCTCCGCATTCATACATATTGACATTTCTTCTTTTATTCATACTTTCCAAATCCGGTCCACTTGATTTTACCACGTTTTCCTTGATCTACCTCTTTCATGCATACCTTGCACTTTTCACTTATATACTCGCTTAGTCATTCGTTCGTCATTCATTCTCTCTACATGTCCAAATCATCTTGACCCTTGCATGCATTTCCGATGTCTTCATTCCACCTTCTTTCGTACATTGTCACTCCACATGTTTTACATGGTGAACGCATCTCCACAGCGATATTTTTACTTATATCCTTCTGCTAATTTTAAGTTTCACTTCCATACGCTAAGTTGGGGACACCAACACACTATTTTGTACTGTAATTTTGGCTACTTTTGATAAAGCGTAGTTGTTGTTTAAGAAATTATCGAGCCATATGCAATTTTCATGAAAAATTATAATTTAATATTAAGTTACTGAGTAATTCATTTTCCCTAAAAAAAAATGCAATTAGTGTCATAAAAGGATCTGGTGTAAATGGAATACTCGGAATAAATCAGGTTTAATAATTTTTCACTTTCACTTGTCCTGTGGGGGATTTTAACAAGAGTAAACAATGCCCATCCCCAGCCCAGGACCCCGGAAAGGTCAGAGGTCAAACCGAATAGACACGCAACGTTATACTGGGTAGCGCGACGCAATAGAAACTCGGCATTCTCAGTCAAGCCTCGTGGAGCGCAGATTTGATTGAAACTAATTTATGTGTACACGAAACTATAATTTTATTGATTTGAATTACTGAGCCGGTATTAATGCTACTTATTTGAAAGACGGTATAAAAAGTTGTCTCGCGTATTGAAACATATTTTATGTTATTGCTCAAAAGGGAGACTCGCTCGCTACCTGATTTGGCATATCTTTGATTGTGTAACAACCCTAATCTTACAATTGACAATGGCCCAGAATTAAAACCACATCCGATATTGCGTGGTATTTTTATTGAAAAAAGGAAGTAATGTAACTAAAAATATCTTTTAATCGTTAGATGACGATGTGGTAAAACCTCAAAATCGTTTCTGGTTTCATATTTTGTCCATGGAAGACGTTAACTCTGTGGAAGAAGTCAAAGCAACTGAAGATCTTTGAGGGATGGGATATGTAAATTAACCTTTAGGTAGGAAAAGGTTGTACCCAATAATATAAATTATGTAATGGATTAAACATTGTTTAATAATTTGTAAAATAGTCAAGTCTTTTATTGTTAAAAAAACGGCAACCACTTTCGCATTAACCTAATAATAAAAAAACCGATACCTTTGTCAAAGATAAATTATATTTCAGCTAAAGTTGTGTTACTTTCATATATATATTAAATTCGGTTTTTTAATTTAATAAAGCAATCCTTAACACAAACATTTGCCAAAGACTATATATACCTATAGTATATTCAAATGTATATCTTAATAATTAATCTAAGTTATATATTATAACTATGACTATGGACTAACTTCATGTTAATATCCTACGTGTCATTTTATTTTTAATAATCTTAATATTTTAAACTCGTTTTTCTAAGGAATATTCATATTTCCTTCAAATTTCAGTTGTTTTCAGATCACTCGGCATAAATATTAAATCGTTTCGTGGTTCTCTTAGCAAAGAAAAAATAAAAGTGTTTCGGAAAGGAAAAATGCTATCGACAACGTCCACTTTACAGGAGAGCTTGAATACGAAGGCAATATCAAGATTAAACATATTTTGTTTTTTTAGATTTAAGTACCAATTAGTTTAATATTTTAGCTTAACAAGTTTTGTTAGAAAAAAAGATTATCTCAACTTTTTTCCAAAAAACCCTGTTAAATCTTTGAGAAATTTCACAATGTACTAAATCTCAAATTGATATTTATAAGGGAGAATTTCATGTCATAATATTATATAACAATTTTTCTCACATAACTAATTTTGAAAAAATAGGCAATAGGATCGTTTTCCTTGTATCTAAATGATTCAGCTTAGACTTTGTACAACTCAATGTTAGAATATTTAATAGTTTATTATTTACAAGAAATAAATGCTCCACAATATGATCGATGTATTGAAACATATTCGCAAAATTCCACCGACTCATTAATTACTTTAAGTGTACAACGCATTAATTACTATATTTACTTACACGGTTTTGTAATTCGCTTCTAATTTTAAACATCGTTTTTCGCTATTGAAGGGAGAGTACAGTGTACAAAACCGACAGAGATCAATATTCGGTTACATTACTTATGTTACACGTGTCTCGGAGGATTTCCGCGGACCTTAAAATGACACAACGTAACTCTGTTTTACAGCCCCATATATTGTGTACGAATGGCGGATCATCCCATAAAGAACGCACAACACAATTTTTTTGCCTAAAGTTTCAATTTATTTCGAATATTTTTACAATAAAACTTTGGAGCGAAACAGTTTAAAATATCTATTCGTGGCGTCTCCAGTACTACAGATGCAATTATAGTAGAATTTATAGGGATGTAACAGTTTAATTATATTGTTTACATGAGGATTGTGTGATTACATTTTACATGGATATATCTATTCAAAGTCACCAAATTTAAAGTAGAATTTTTCTTCTCTGTATAAATTTTGTCATGAGTTATGCACAGTAGCATTCCGTGGGCACCTGTCAGAGGAAGATAGTTGCCCCCGGGCAGAGAGCTAAAAGGAATGCAAAGTTAGGAACCAAAATATTTTTTTTTTTGGAAACTTTGTCTTAATTGTGCCACGCTCTGTTAGAACCAGACTTATTTTTATTCAAAATTACAATAAATTTTCTTGTTTTTGCTTTTAATCGCACTTGGAATATACAAATTACCGTATTAGCCCGACTATAAGGCGATGTTTTTATTTAAAAAATGCGACACGTAAATAGGGGGGTCGCCTTATATTCGAGTCACAAACATAGTTGGTAGCAATAAATTAACTACTCGCGATTAGCGAAATGGCAACATTGTAATGAGAGCGTTCAAAAGGCGTCATTGTTTACACATAGCCTGTGCGTAGTAATTTCTGGCAGTTTTTGAGGTGTTTTTTTTGTACTGTGCTTCGTTTTGCATCTTTACTACCTAAAAAAATATTATGACTGACCATATTGAAAGACGAGGAGCTCAAAAAAATCAAGTGAATCAAGGAATACACAGAAGTTATGATACCAATTTTAAGGCTGTGGTGGTGCGTGCTGCAGAAACAACCAACAACTGTGTGGCTGCCAGACAATTTGGTATCACGGCAAATAATGTTAGACGTTGGCGTTTACAAAAACATGATTTGAAGAATGGGTGTTCCTTAAGAAAAGTATTGCGGGGGCCTAAGAAAGGATGATTTGAATCGATTGACAGGAAGGTAGCAGACTACGTCATGGAAATACGCGCGGAAATAAGGGGTTCCCTATAAAAAGAGAAGGATTGCAGTTGAAAGCTCGCGAAATTGCAAGAAACGAAAATATATCAGAAGACAATTTTAAAGCCAGCATGGGCTGGTGCAGGCGAATGATGGTTCGATATGGGTTGAGTTTGCGGTGACATACAACTTTCGCGCAGAAATTACCAATTAAATTTGAAGAAAAGCTTTTAATATTTAAGACACGTCACGGATTTAAGAAAAAAACATGAATATCCATTACATTTGATGAGCAATGCTGATCAAATACCAGTATATTTTGATATGGCTACAAATTTAACAGTTAACAAGAGAGGCGATAAATCAATTTTAATTAAAACTACAGGGAATGAAAAATCAAGAGTATCATTAATGCTATCTGTATTAGCAGATGACACAAAACCTCCACCTTATGTTATTTTGAAAAGAAAAACCATGCCTAAAGCAAAATTACCAAATGGAATTATTGTGAGAGTTCAGGAAAAGGGGTGGATGGATGCAAATCTTGCTGTTGATTGGATTAAAACAGTTTGGGGAAGACAAGTTAGATTCAGTAAAAATATAAGTTTGCTGGTTCTTGGTGCATTCAGAGGTCACCTGACGGAGCTTGTGAAAAATTAAATTAGAATACTCGAATCACATTTGGTGATCATTCCTGGTGGAATGACTCCGCAACTACAAGTTTTGGATGTAGTTGTGAATAAACCATTTAAAGATAACTTGAAAAATACAGCACTCAAACTGGTAGATATCCACTAATCATGCCCTTATACCTACTGGAAAAATAAAATAAAATAATCTGTCACTAATCTGTGTGAGTGGATCCTGCAGGCCTGTAATTAAATTTCCAATGAAACCATCATCAAGGGATTTAAAAAATGTTGTATATCTAATAAAATGGACGGTGCTGAAGAACGATAATATCACTGAAGATGAGACGATAATATCACTGATGCTGAGGATGCTACCTATATAGCCACATGTGAATCGGACTGCTCTGATAAGCTACTGTAGTTGGACTTTTTTATTTCTTCTTCTCATGTTTAAACATGTACCTACTTTACTATTATCCGGGTACATTGTTTCAATAAATATTTTTCGTTAAACATTTTGCATTTTATTTTTCATAATATTATAATGGTGAGGGAAATGTTTTTTCTCCAAAAAGCAGATTAAAAAATAGGGGTCGCCTTATAATCAGGGTTGCTCTATAGTCGGGCCAAAACGGTACAGTAAACCAGTGCCGATACTGAATACATAGCTTTGAACTAAACAATTACTGTTTTTAGTATATTTCATAATTAAGCACATTCGTTGTTAATTTTGTTATTTGTATACACCAATATATGTTATGTAATAGACATAAAAAATGTATTGGGTGTTAACATAAGTTGTGTCCGTTTTTTTCCAATTTAAAAATGAGCACCAAAAGTAAAATAAAATGGTAAAGGTTATGCGTCATTCGAAAGAAAATTTTCTGCTCTACAAGATATTTTGTTTGCTTTTACATTACACATATATTATTTTATTTGATTACAAGCCTTCAAAATGGATAAAGCTGCTCGCGATATTTGCGAAGTGTACGGTGAAGATGCTATGAATGAAATGACAGCTCTTCGATAATTTTTGCGTTTCAATGATGGCAATTTTGACCTAAAAGACATGGATCGTTCCGGACGATCAGTAGACTTCGATGAGGACCGTTTAAACCATATTATTCATGAAGATCCCCTTCAAACCTTTTTAGTGAAATTAATCTGTAAGGAAAAGCTGTTTAAGCGATAATTATAATTCAGAAATGTATGTACCGTTTTACTCTTTCTTAGATTTTCTGTTACTGGTAAATAAATATTTCAGTCAATTTAGGATGATTAAAAAGCTGTGTATCAAGTTTTCTTTCCTATCAAATAATTATCATTAGAAATATTTCATCGAAATTAAACACTTATTTCTTTATCTCAAATAGTGAGAGAGGATACGGGTATTAAGTACGGGTGAGTTTTCTGTATACGCTACCTTCGATAATCTGTGAAAATATATATAATTCATAGATATAAATCATGCAAAAGACGAGTATCAAATGAATAAAAAACTTTATTTTCGACAATTAATTCGCTTTCAATAATTATTGTACAATTATAATTGTCAAAACATGGACATTTTTCCTTTCAAACACCAAATAATAAAGATTTTGTAAAATTAGATGAGCCTCACAAATGAGCCTTTTAAAAATCAAAAGTAAATCTAGTGATGAATAGCTCTTTGGAGTCTTGATTCACACTTGAACATTTGATTCCTTCATCAGGAAAGTTCTGACGGTTTAGAATTCAATTTTACGAGATCGCATAGAAATTATTATTTATTAATTTTTTACTGAAAATACGACGCTACTGCCATCTCGCGGCCAATATGCATATTAAACAATACTGTAATTTAATCTATGTAATATACACATATAATCGTCCTCTTTAGAATGGAGTGCCTAATTAACGAATTTAATTTTCAATTCACTGATTGAACTTATTAAATTATATAAAAACTAATTTTATCCGTTCCTTTGAACATGTCATTATCTGAATTATTCACGATCCAATGAGTTCGTATCGAAATCTAATTTATCTACTTCAGATGAAATTTCTAGTGGACGAAATCGTGAGCTTTCCGGCGGTATTCGTCATTAAACGGTAACTGTGTATGTCTGATAAAAAATGTTTCAGAAATAGTTAATATTAATTACAACTGTAATTCGGAAAGCCGGCGAAATAAAGCCCGTTGGACATGTTCTGTGCAATTTATATTTTTGACATCTAGAATATCGTTGGAAGATTGTATAAAGCAATCGTAAGATATTATTTAGGAAGGCAACGAAGAAGAATGAAATAAAAAATCATTAAATATTAGTGCATGCTTTAACCAAATATACAACTTGGAACATGACACGTGATTTTTATCGTGTTATAGCTTTAAGATTGTTATATATACTGTTGTATTAAACGCCCATGGCATACTTGCGGGCTATTTCACTGTACCAGGCCATGGCAGTAGAGATGAGGTTTCTCCGGGAAGAGTGGGGAATAGAACAAGAAATATTGAAAAACTTTGAACACGGAACATCTTCTTGCGAAAATAGAGAGGTGTCAGTTGCAGTCGTTAGAGCACATCATACGTATGCCAGAAACATGATTTTCTTATAAAATTTTGACGACCAGGTCAGAAAGAAGAAGATCACTTCAGGAGATGGAATGGTTAAAGGAAGTAGGTAAAACAGTTATATGAGGAGAGATTAATACTGTCAGAGGTAGACCGTTGAAAACATGTTGACTAGATCAAATGGACCAGATTTTAAATGAAAGTAAAGTGAGAAGTGTAAATAATAGAAGATAGTGCATGACGAGATGTATGTTTGTGGAGGAGACGAAAGTTGAGTGCTTGGATAGAAACGTTTGGAGATCTGTTATTTTTGTCCATTCCGTAATGGACACGGCGTTATGGTATGTACTCGTATGTAGGTTAGGATTGGACTAAGTATGTAGAGACGAAAGAGTTGGCCAGACATAAAAATAAATGGATAACCAACTCTGACTTGAAAAGTGAAAGGGAAAACAATGCTGATTGTGGGGATATTTAGCATGTTGGTAATTACTCGTACTTCCAAATAGTCAGAAAGATATTTTACATCGGCATTTTGTTTACTTGCCGTTGGAAATCAAGCTCGAACCCTTTGGGGAAAAAATATTCTACTCCCAGGCCCTGGAGATCGCCATTGAGTTTCTAAGTATATTCAAAGAAATCAGAAATATGTCATGTATTAATATGCTTGATAAGTTTTATCTTACTAGATTAGGTTATAATGCGTTCTATTTATCACTCGCCCAATTTTATGGCACAGAGAAAAAAACATATTTAGACGTAATTAAATTTGATTTAGAATGAAATCCGGTGTGCTCATTCATAGGATATTTGATTTAGAAAGAAATCCGGTATGCTCATTCATAGGATATTTGATTTAGAAAGAAATCCGGTATGCTCATTCATAGGATATTTGATTAAAATATAGGATATTTGATTAAAGTATATTAAAAAAACGACCTTCGTAGCCTAGTTGGTAAGACGCTTGTCTACCAACCCGGAGGTTGCGAGTTTGATTCCCGTAGGAACCCAGATTTATAAATAGGAGTCCAGTCTGGTTTTCCCTTAAGGCCAGTCCAGTCTGGTTTTCCCTCTTTAACATCTTTTTGGTTGGCTGGAAGATATTGCCACATGGCAATAAGCCCGCCAGGTTGTACTGTATACAAGTAAAGTGTAATATAATATAATACAGTACAATACAATAAATATATTTTTAAATTTCACATGCTATATATTTTACCAAGCCTTTACAAGTATATAAAATTAAAAATCGATCCTTGATCCGAAACATTAACAGTTATCTCCAGTTCTCTGATCAATCTTATCGGAAATGACTACCGAGAGCGAGCCCGAGCCCGAGCCCTACCCGTAAGTGGTCAGCGAGCCCTTCCAGGAGAATACCCCTCCCCCCCCATCCCCCCCTTTGATATCTTATTGATGACTCTTTTTGCGAAAATGGCAGCGGTATCCCAATTTTAATGATGTAATTAGCAGCGCCCTATGAATAATTCGCAGCGTTGGTAGGAAAATTACAAGTTTTGTCAAATATACAAACCTGCACAGCAGCTATTGTATAATTTTAATTTATTTATACTTTACAATGAAATATATAAAACACTCCACTGCCTGCCTAACTATGCGTATGCCCGGGCGTCTTAAGGCAGGTAGGTTTTATAAAACAAAACAAAAAGTATAAAATAAAGTAACATACTTAACCCACTTATAAGAATAAAAATCACACTTCAAAATAAGCTAATTTGATGCCCACCATAATAACCACATTACACCAAGTACGTACATTGAAATCGGAAACATGATAAAAAATTGATTTGGGATTTTTCCAAACTTACTTATATAAGACTTAACCCAATTCCCTTAGGTTATTATTACGATTTCCGTGACCTAGTTGGTAAGACGCTTGACTTCTACCCGGGGATTCCGGATTCGATCCCCGGTGGTACCAAAAAAAAAGAGTACTAGCCTAGTAAAAGAGTTTGTCTGGTAACATTATTCACACGTGTTACACGTATGCTAGATTGTGGTCTTTTTACGTGCAGGGTTATATTCCAAATACTGCGATGACGAACCTCGAGTTCCGCGTCTACTTCAGTGGTTACAAAACCGAAAGCTAGATAACGGAACTGAGGACAATGTTCAACGGCCACGCTTTTTAATATACTCTATATATTGAAGGAATCATCGTTGCCGGGTCTCGTAGTCGAGGATCCCCTCATTCTTCCAACGTCAATTCAGTTGGAAAGCGAAACTGTGCCGTGGAGTATACGTTCCTTTTTTTTTAAGTGAATGAGCTGTTGCACATCAGCAAATTTATTGACCACACCACTGTACTGGATTCGATGGTAAACCGAAGTGAGACAATCGGAGCATACCGCCATGTTTTTTCATTTGAATAAATATGACTGAAGTCATAGGTATCCTTATACCTCCGAATACTAGTCGGAATAAATGCCTGCGTTATTCGAGGGGAGTAGCACAGCGCGGGGTTCAAACCGGCGACCTTCCGCACGAAAGTCGAGTGCGTTAACGCGCGGCCATGCACCTTTTAAAAAACTGAAGGCTTACCATACGAATGAATCTTGATTTCTACCAAACATCAAAGGTTGCATCGCATGGCAGTGGCTGGTAAACTTATTTATAATTCACATCACGGTTTTAATCTGATTTTCAGGATTTGTATAGTGACTTTTTAAAACTACCTCTGGAAAATTTGAAAACAAAGCACCATTCAAATGTTTTTTTTTGTAACAAATATAATAACAGGTCTTTACAAGTTAACTATTTATTAAATAAGAACCTTTTAATATGAAATTAAAGATCGTCTCTTTCAAATATAAAGAGCATCTCCAATAATTATAGTTAAAAAAAGTTACGACTCGAATGTATTTTAGACATGTTCCAAAACGATTTAAGAATCTGAAAAAAAAAGTTAAACTAAAGTTGAGTTCAAATATTACTTGGAGCCAGTGGCAGTGGCAGTGGCAGTGGCAATGAATGTCGGATACTGGTATTATCGATACTCACGCCGTTATTTATCCGAGGTTCCAAAAATAACATATACAATAGGATATTTTTATAACTTGAGACGATTTTTTATCGCTAGCACACATTAGATCAATCTACTGTGCATTCTGTAGAATGAGAGTATATTTTTATAGTAGCTATAAAAAACATAATCATAATAATACAGGAAACTTCAACAAACTTCCAGAATACTCGAACTTGCGACGTCAAACGCTAATTTATAATTGTAATTGTTTGCGACCTGAGTAGTTTACGTAAGAAAATACCACAATGCACATATGTTAACCATTAAAGTTTGCTAAATTAAATTATCGTGATAAAAATTTCAACAGATTTAGATTTATTAAAGATTTTATTTTGTGTTTTATTATAGTCACGCTATTACTCATATAAGATTTTATTTTGTGTTTTATTATAGTCACGCTATTACTCATTTAAGATTTTATTTTGTGTTTTATTATAGTCACGCTATTACTCATTTAAGAATTTCTTCATTTTAATGAATTTCAAAAAAGCAATAATTTCGTTTATCATCAGCCCAATTGGAAAATCTTCGTCATAATTATGACGATTATTTGTGGCCTAGTTGGTAAGGTTCGATTCCTATTAAAACCCAAAGTTTTTATTTTGGTTTTCACTTCCAGCCTCTTTAAAAATCGTTCTGCTCGGTTGTAAGAGATTGTCACAGCAAAATGCTACCAGGTTTAATTGTATACAACGAAAGTGTCATAATAAGGTCATAGTATTGGTGTAATAATCTACATATACGAGTAGATACCTGCTCACATATTAGAAGCAGTGTTACTAGTGCAAATAGCCAGGTGAACAAATTTTCAAAGACTCACACGTTCCACCTTAATTTATTTAGTCGTGCTAATTAGCTGCTTTTAATTAATTAAAAAACACGCCACCCTTTAAGTAAATATCATATATCACGAAAGAACACTATAGAGTCATCTATTTGTATTGATAGTTTAGTTATGATATACTAAAGGGTAAAAGTATATATATGGTGACAATGTGAATAACTGTTTTATAAACACAATTTTAGAGTAGTACAAATAAACATAAATTCAACATGCATAATTCATATAATAAAAAAAATCAATTCGAAATATCAATTGATGACCATTGATTTCACACATAACATACTCGTATAGTATGTGTTGGCATCTCCTCGATGGTAGAGGGATAACGTCCAGTACTTTAAAGTGAATTTGGAATAAGTTTTTAGTATTATTATTCCATATATTTTGGTAGACATAAAAAAATTAACGGATTAGTTTAAGAATACAGATGAGATTATATGTTAAGTAAAAAAAATAAAATAGATGGATTCGTATAGAAAACTTTCAGCGTAATGTAAAATATATCAAAAATATTTACACGTATGGTATTATTTTTCAGAGTTCATACATAACGAAACAAAAATTATTAAGTAATGGCACGATAAGTGAAATAAATTATTGGACAAATCGAGAATCATGTATGCAATATCGTAAAGCGATAAAATAGTAGGAAACAAGAAATTGAGAAGTAAAACACAAAATATTGGGTGTTAACATAAGTTGTGTCCGTTTAATTTGAAAAAAAAAACGTACACAACTTATGTTAACACCTAATACTTTTATTATTTAATTGAGGGCCAACCACTTGAAATGTCAATATGATTAATAAATATTCATATTATCTATAAATCAAAGTATATTTGATAATGTGATAAATACTTAACGTTAATATTATTATTTGACCAATAAATAATTTTATTATACAATACTACAAACAAAATAAAATCTACGTTTATGTTTTTTCATCTTCATGATACTTGAACTTTTGTGGGTTATATTGGAAGAATATCTGTCACTTTATCATAATATCGGTTACCCAAAGTGATCATCTTCATGATACTTGAACTTTTGTGGGTTATATTGGAAGAATATCTGTCACTTTATCATAATATCGGTTACCCAAAGTGATCATCTTCATGATACTTGAACTTTTGTGGGTTATATTGGAAGAATATCTGTCACTTTATCATAATATCGGTTACCCAAAGTGATCATCTTCATGATACTTGAACTTTTGTGGGTTATATTGGAAGAATATCTGTCACTTTATCATAATATCGGTTACCCAAAGTGATCATCTTCATGATACTTGAACTTTTGTGGGTTATATTGGAAGAATATCTGTCACTTTATCATAATATCGGTTACCCAAAGTGATCATCTTCATGATACTTGAACTTTTGTGGGTTATATTGGAAGAATATCTGTCACTTTATCATAATATCGGTTACCCAAAGTGATCCAGTATTTTTTGTTAGGAGATATCTAATGAAATTTCTTTAATTCAATTTAAGAAAAAGTTTATAGAGATTCTTTCAATAACAATAGGTATAAAACTATGATTAGTTCCACAAATTTCTGAACATTGACCGAAAAATAAACCAGGCCGTTCAATAAAAAAATTAATTATTCAGAGCTATAATAAACCAAGGTCAAAAAAGGCCTGCGAATAAAACCAATCCATGGTCCGTCGGGTATCGAACCACGGATACAGGTCTGCTAAGCACTGGATTACGACGTTGACAAAATTTATAAATTTAAAATTAAGAGTCGTTTCAAATTACATATATTTATTTTTAGGAAGAACAAAACAAAATATCTTAATGAAAAAATCGTAAGAAAAGCTTTTTCATTATAAATGAATTGGAAATTTAAAGAATACAGTATTACATTTATATTATATTTATTTGTGTGTATTTGGATTCAACAGAATTAGCATGATAAAGAATGAATGAGTAAAATAGAAATAGGACAACGGATCTTACTTTTATTGTAACAATACGGATTTTTTTTTCAAAATATCATCGTGCCAAGCGTAAACTTAGTTTTAGCGACTTTATTTTTCATTTTCTATAAATTTGAACCTTTATAAATAATATTTTCAACAAAAATAATTTTTTTACAAAATTCGTAGAAATAAAATAATACATAACATTGTAGTTTAAACTCAAAATACTCTTTAATTTAAACCCCTTTTGTAATGTAGAATATCTAGCTTTTATTTTTCATAATTCGAAAAGCAACGAGATTTGAGGTTTTTCATATACACATATTTCTATCATTATGATTTTGCGTGCTTAACGATTACAATTCCACTAACTTTCAGAGCACGGACATTCTTTCCGATTGAGCGATAAGACACTCTTTTGCATACCATGCTTTCTTTTACACACCATCATTTGCGGTCCATTGGGCACAATTGTGGAACGAACTTCCAAGAGTTGTCGGATGGGTATCCTCCTTATTACGTTCAAAAGATAATTGAAAAAATATTATATTACACAAAAAACTTTTCATCCTAATAATTCTTCATTTCCATTCGCTATCCTTAAACGAATTGAATTGCCTTCCTCTAGTTTTACAATAATTGTTTAGAGATATGTAATTAGATGATTTTAATTATTTTATTTGTAAAATCTAACAAATTTACGTATCCAAGATAAGCTGATTGATTGGAAGAAATTGTTGTATGAGTAATAAGCTTTCCAGATTATCCATGTATAAACTATACTTTCCAGATTATCCATGTATAAACTATACACAAAAAAAGGAAATAAATATCATGACGGAATATGACTGGAATATGATGAATCTATATTTTATAGATTTATATGTTATATTTTCTGAGTTGTAAACTAGCAGAATCATCATAATACAAATTTTCGCAGAATTGTTATAAAACAATCTTTCATAAACAATTTTTTTTTCAATCTTGAATAAGGTTTTACAACTAGATTTTTAATTCGTTCCATGATTAAACGGCACGTATTTTATTCACACGGTCACAGTTCCCAAGTACATAATTTTAACCTCCATTAAAGTAAAACTAAGATAATAAATATTTCGCTTTACACAACGTAGAGTGAAAGGCTAGCTTTTTTTGATCTTCAATAGTTTGACTCTCGTATATGTACCTTGGATCTTGTAAGACTTTATGGTATAGACTCTTGAATGTTCTTGTGGACTCACCTGCGACTCTGGAAGCTATTGATTTGGGTGTTTTGTCTCGCTCTCTTTGAAGACCTGCTTTGTTCCGAGTTGCTTAATTTAGAAACAACATAGACTTCTATAACCCAGTCATGAGAATAGTTCGAATGTACAATGCGTTCGATGAATCGGATGTGGACATATTTAGTTCGACACTGTCATCTTTTAGGAGAATGGTGACTGAATTGACGAGAGAGTAACTAATTTTTCTCTCTCCATCTACATAATTTATAACATTTTCCCTGACCTACTGACATTACTAAACTCTGATGAGATGAGCACTAGTAATTGAAATTTTACTCGGTGACATTATTTATAAATTATCTTTGTGTGAATTTATCGAAATAAAAATAAAATATGCTGAAATCAAATCTTCCGTTGAACACATATGATCCATTTATTCGTCTTATCAAGCTAATAATAAATGAGACAGAATCCAGGAAATGTGTATGCTTGAAGATGGCATTGGCTGTTACAAACCATTTATAGTATATGGATGTATTTACGTTTGTAGAATTTGTATACATAATGTAAATATAAAATACGTTAGATCGCGGACAGTGTTAAAGGGTAATCACATCATATATCAGGACTCAGTGTCATGTTATGGTGGCCAAAATTTTAGAGCGATCTCATTAATACCAAACCGGTCCGCTACTCGCCATGTATGCACTGAGTGTGGTGCACTCGAGCGGCCAATTCTAGAGACGGAAGTGTCAAACCTTTTCACGTAATGATCCACTGCAAAGTGAAAGCCTCGCTGTGACTTTCCATTTATTCCTGTCCATGCCGTAGCCTATCAACATAATCCGTTGGTCAATGGATTTGAGCTTCGTCTCTAGCAATTTTTGCGACGTCTTATTGCCCTGTTTTATCATGGAGATTCCATTGAATAACACTATTTGTGCAGTGATGGTCAGGACATACATATAATCAATTAATTATTCGTACATAATAATTGCATGAAACACATGGTGAGAAATACGGTGCGAATAAATTAATTCACAACAATGCGAAGCCTGAGAGGAATAATGATGATCTCCGTAGCCTAGTTGATAGGACGCCTGTCTTCCAGCTCGGGAGTTGCGGGTTCGATTTCCGTTGGCCCCCAAAATGTTGAAAAAAATAGTTCCAGTCTGGTTTTCACTAAAGGCTTGTTTAACATCTTTCTGGTTGGATGGAAATGATTCCACATGGCAATAAAACCCCCAGGGTGTACCGTATACAACGAAAGTGTAATACAATGGGGTAACATTTTATAAAAAAACGTTTTATGTACTACGAGATCTGTATTAAGATCTGTAGCGTGTGGTACCAGTTCGAAGGATTATATTTGATTAAACGATTCCCATATCAGTAATCATTATATTGTATATCAAGATTAATTTACACATTTAAATTATTGTACTTAATAAAAAAAGAGCAATTTAGAAAGCACCGTTAAGAGAGCAGACTCTCTTCAACGGCGCTCTAGCGAGATGATTCGAACCCACTATAATTGGTAGATTAAAAATATTACAAAATAAACACATACTAATATATTTAAGTTGAGTGTAAGGGTGGAAAGGTGGTGGTTGCGGCCATTAGATTAGGTACTTCCTCGTATCTGCATGTATTTGGAAAAACATTTTGGTAAGAAAACTCCAGAAAACTTTCCAAGGGAAGACGAACTACAAAGAAACTTTTGCAGTTCTTCCAATATGTGATAGTAACACATTCATGGCTTTAGACATAGTGTAGTGTATGCATGCGTCTAGTATTCATATATAATCATAAATTTTGGTAACACCTTTCAAAAATAATTTTGTCTTTAAGTGCTTCCTAAAGCTGCATAAATGTTAATATAATATATTTAGATCTTTAAAAAATGCGATACATTGTTAAGAAATTCCAAATTATTAATTTTTTTATCACATTTGGTGATTTTCAGTTTCCACACATAGGCGGTATTGCCTGAAGTGGAGAACCTGACACCTAATTATTGTCAAGATTAAAAGTTCAACAAAGCAGGACCGAATCGATGTAAAATATTCATCATATTTTTATTGTATTTATTGCTTAAAATATGTTAATATTTATTTAGTAGAAAAAAATCTGCATGGATTTCTCATGATAAACATTTTGTCCACCTTAAAATTCAAATATATATTTAAAAAACGTTTTGAAGAATTATTTAGATTATTTGTATATAGTAGTTATCTTAAACATGTATTTTATATATCGTTATGGTTGTTGAAAATGAAGGCGATCAAAGGGATATGATAAGTGAGCTTTGTATGAAAGATGTTTAGTAAAAGGTTTGAAAATCAATGTAGCAAAAAAAGATTATGGTTATAGAAAGACGCGTTTTAGAAAGTGTGTGCGATGTATGGGTTAAACGTAAGCAGGTTGACGAGTTCTGTTATTTGGGCAGTACTCGTATGTTGACGTGTAATGGGCTAGTTGAAAGGGACATTGAAAAAATGGCAGCGACAAGGAGCAAGGTAAACAGAGCACTTGATATACAACAACCACACAATATGAATAGAAGCAAAAATGACGACACATGATATTGTGTTGCTACTCACCTTGATGTGTGGAAATGAAACTTGGACTTGGAAGAAGGATAAAAGTAAGATTTATGCTGTGGTGATGCGTGCACTAAACAACATTTGTGGTGTATAAATGTATGAAAGAAGGCGGAATGAAGACATCAGAAATAAATATTTTTAAGTAAGATAAAGAAAGGGCATTTACGATGGTTAAGCCCTGTGGAGAGAATGAATGACGAAATAATGATTAAGTGAGAATATAAGTCAGAAGCGCAAGGTACGCGTGGGTGAAGTAGATCGAGGAAAACTTGGCTGGATCAAATTTTGAATAAAGATAAAGTGAGAAGTATGAATAATAGAAATTGCGCATGACGAGCGGAATGAATTTGGAGGAGGCGAAACTTATGTGCTTGGATATAAAAGTTTTGAGATCTTTTCTCTCTGCCTACACTACAAGGGACACTGTATGATGATATGTACGTATGTATTTTAGATAAATATTCCATCTATACATATGATACGGTCCTCTTCAACATACCAAAACTGGTGATTATGATTGTCTTCAACCCTATTATTAGAGCCTTTGGGTTTAGACCGCTGGAGTACGCACGGAACTCGCGCTTCGTCCTCACACGTGTTGGGAGTACTATGTTACTTCGGACACGAAGGTGCAATACACTCGCACACGTCAACCGCGGCTATGTATTGTTACCAGAAGAACTCTTTTAACCATACTGGAACCCTTTTTTTCAGGTAATATAGTGAGTCTACCACAAAATCCCCGGATGGACATCAACCTTTCTTACGAGTACCATCTAGGGCACAGAGGCCGTCAGGTAAAGATAAATATTAATATATGTTATTCTAATGTATTGTACATAAGATTTATTATCACTGATAAGTACAATAATTGCGATGAGAATGAACTAAACAATAAGGAGTTATACAATATAATGTATGCAAATATGTTTGATTTGGTTTAAGCGCACTGGCGTTCTAAACTAAAATGTCGCCGGTTCAAAACCCACTTCAGACTGTTCAATCTGACATGACAATATTATTGTAATTTCACTAGATTTCAACTATTCATTTGGTCATAATTATTTTTCAAATATAATTTAAAAGAATATATTTTATAAACTAAATTTTGCATAACACATACTATCACACCTTTTCCCGAATGGAGTATGCGGAGAGGACATATCGCTAGACACACAACTTTCGTATGTTATATATCCATGTCCATCTCATACAACTCCTATATATCTCTGATTTTTTAGATTTCGTTCTTTCAGAATATAATTCACTTGATCCAACCATGCTTTCTTTGGGCTTCCTCTCACATGCCTTCCACTTACATTTGCACTATATCTGTTGTGTTAGTCTTTCTTCATTCATTCGTTACATGCTCAAACCATTTCAGAGTGCTATTCTGCATCTTGCTCAGCACATCAGTCACATTCATCCCTAATATTTTCATACTGTTTTCTGTTATATACTCGAATAGTCACACTAACAAATGTATTCTTCTTAGTGCACACATTTCTACACAGTCCTTTTCCATATCCACGTTTCACTCCCATATATCAAATTTGGTACAGAAATAATGTTGTGGACTATCATCTATGTTTCATTATTTAAATAATAAATCGACGTAACTTAATCGCTCAATCAGAAGGGCGTTGCACTGAAGAACTTTAAGTTCCTAGTTCCTAGTTCGATCCTTGGTTTAACAAATATATTTTTATATTGATTATTTTTTTACAATAAATGAGTCTCCGAGTCTCCATATATTGCTTAAATTATTTCAAGCAAAATTATTTAAGTATCCGCGTGTTACAAAAGAAATAATATTTTAGTTTCAAATAAAAAGTTATTGTAAAGATAGATTAAAAAAAGCACATTTGCCTTTTCTATAAATTGCAAACAATAAGACAATAAATAAACATGAAGATAACAATGAGAGGTTTGCTAAGTTAAGTTCTTTGGTTAGTTGAGAAAGAAGAAATCATGACCTCGAATCCTTTAGAAAAACTTTCATGACTATTATTGTTTATTTTTGATCTTAAAGTTCAATTTTTCCAGTTAATACTTAAAACACATAATATTAAAATAACTTTATTTTATCATGATGATTTTAGCCAGTTTCTTTCTGTATTGTATTACACTTTTATTGTATACAGTTTTCTTCCAATCAAAAATAAATATGTTAAGCAGGCTTTAAGTGAAAATAAAACTAAAACATTTTTTTAAAATAAATTTGCTCTAAACAGAAAACAAACCCTGACCAACTACTTACCAACTAGGCCACGGATTTTGTCTTATATTTAAAAAAAAACAACAATTTAGATTTTGTCTTATTTATCAGCAATTATTGTATTGCATTATACTTTCGGTAAGCTTATTGTCATGTGGCATTCTCTCATAACCAACCGAAAATATGTTAAAGTGGCCTTAAGGGAAAACCAGACTGAAACCATCTACAAAAAAGGTACCAACGGGAAACGTTTTTCCCAATCGTCGGGTTGGAAGAAGTTGCATTATATTCGTAAATTAGGCAACGGGAGTCGTCGACTTATCGTATTTTCAATAATGTTTCCACATAAAATAATATATACGGAACTCAACGTTCATTATTGCACTTGATGGTTGTAATATTTCGCACGTGAAGAGGCAACAACACTCTCACACATGAATTTCTTTCAGTCCTCCCGTGAATGAATATGTTGGACAATGACCGTCTGTACCATTCCATATGAACACAACAGGGAATCAACGAAACCCCAAATATGTTACGTAAGGTGTGTGCACTACAACCGTGGCCAAACCTAAGACGATGCAGGGTCGACACATCTTCGTGGTAAGACAAATCCTTGGAGAAGCACGCTAGGGTCACTCATAAGGTGAAGATTTCCGAACGAAAACCGATTCCATTGCTGTCGCTAAGTATCTAATGAGCTCACATTCCTCACAAATAAATATTATACCTCGATCCAGAAAAGTCTTTGGTATCTAGGGCAAGTCAGAGGAGGAAGGAAAATTCCGCGTGCATTGATAGCGGGTAATTAAGACACACCTTCTGGTATCCCCTCATTATGGCGTCTTCGCAATATGGTTTAATGTTTGTTTATGTATTAAATCAATAACATGCTGCATACACTTTGAAAGTTTATATTTATAATCATATATTGACATTTTTAGTTAGCATGATGCATTAGTGGAGCCTCAATGCAATTAAATGTATCCACAATGAAAATAAGTTTTGAGAAACCGTTTAAAAATGATCGAATCACCAAATTTGATATGAATGTTTTACAATACAATAGAGGGTTTTCCTTCATTATCATAAATTATTGCAAACTTGATTATATTTTACAGTACATTGTTACTTTTTATAAACTTTCTTTTATTTAAAGGTTATATTTACTTATTCATTTATAGAAAACTTATAAATTAATACAAAATCGAAAAGTGTTTCCTTAATTTCAACGTGAAACCATTATTCAATGGAAAGATCCGCTGAATTGCACCGCCACCATATTATGTGACACCATTGCACGTGTAAACACACTGAATAAGGTGCGGTGCAGCCAGAGCCGAAATTGGATATGACATGATATTGCTATGTTTGGATTGTGTTTTATATTGTAAAAAGTGATTACTTTTTTGTGTCAATTTCGTTTGAAATATAACTTATGAGTGATTTTAGAGATTTAATTTTCACAGCTTAACGTGAATTTCATACCACATTTCTAAATTACAATATTGTGAAAGAATAAAAACTATTGTGCCAGTGGAATATTTATTGGAGAAATGCAGAATCATATACACTGTGGAATATACCTACTTTATCCGTTTACAGCTTAAAATGATTAAGAATGCAGCTTCGTTAGATAAATCTTAAAATGAGAATATCGTTTTTGAGAAAGGTGGAAATTAAATTTGAGAAATAATAGCTGTGAGGACAATGAGTCTAAGAAGCGATAGGTTTATTCGTTCCTAAGTGAACTAGAATAATTACGATAGCATAGAATTGCCCACTGGCTGTTCAGTGTGCGACTGAAACTGCGGGAAAGCAGAAGTTCAAAATCATGTGTACTCGTACACATCGTGCAGAGTTTCGAAAAATACGATTTTTGGTAATTATCATAAAATAGCATAGTTTGGTTAAAATTAGGAATTAATGTTCAATCTAGAAATACTATTTTTACAAAAATAAATGTATGTTAAGTGTCCAGAGCATATACTCGTATAATATATTGGAAAGAGTTTCAAGTTTTAAATTAAAATATTTCAGAAAGAGTATAATGTTTGTTACTAATTTTTTGCAGAGAACCCAACGATGTGTTCCAAGATAATATTGTATTTTTGTCTCTTTTGGAAGAATCCACACCAATTAATACGGCTCTGGGCCTCGGATCTCCGAAGATACTTATATCTAGCGGAATCGCAGCCGGCAGAATGATTGCATACTAATGACACCGCTTATGAATATGTCCTCGGTCAGGAACGCTAGCCGTGTGTGCTCTCCATGCAGCGCTACACATACTATTGTCTCGGAAGCGTCCCATCCATCTGTGCACTTCCCACGGTCAATGGGCATATGTCTTGACATTTTTTCCTAATGGCGTCACAATTAACAACTTTATTTATTTTCGATCTATTCGAATGAGATAAACAAAAATTTCAAACTTATTTTTACATTTATATTTGCAGTCATAATTATAAGTAAGATATTTCTTGAACTTTAAATTACTTGGAACATGTGGTCCTGTTATACTCATATTATACCTGAACTTCAACTTTAGTTTAATAGTTCACCAAAAGTTCTTCTCTAACTTTCCGTTTGAATATTAAATCATAGTGACTTTGGAATCTTATTTAGCAGTGATTAAAGAAAATTCTTGAAAAATAATGTTATTTCGCTGAACCTCGATTTGTTTGTTATTACTCGTATTAGGATAGGTAGGCATTGTTTGACTGTCGAGTAATTTGCAACTGTTTTTATCTATTATTTATTTTTTTACCACAGCTCAAGAGATTCTTTAATCGATTCGTAACATTAAACATTGTGGCCAAAATTTTGGTACATATTCATTGATAACTGCGATGTAATGGTTAACTCAAATAAAAACTCGATATATTATATTAACTCCACAGTCATACAAGAAACTCACGGAACCTTTGACAATTTATGATAAACATGTTAATACAATTTTTCTTATGACAGTTGCTAGTTGTAATTCATAAATCCTGAGAATGCAACAATTGGGTAACTCCGTGTCTGGTTTTCGTAGATAATTTTTATATCCATGTTGTTAAGTTTAGGAGGGTCCTTCTCCAACATTTCCTCAATGGGAGATTCGTTATTCTACTTACATATTATCTTAATTGTTTCATTATTTTAATTAAATTACTTTTGTATTGCTGATTGCATTTAAGAATTTCATTAGAGTATATAAAATTCGGTATGTACTCTTAAACCTTGTATTTATTCTATAACAACAATTTCCTCAACACGTTTATGTTATATTGTTCTTGATATATGTCAATCAGTTCTCTAATCTTTCTATCCGGGGTAAGATTGTTACTTTTGCGGACGACACGGTTCTTCTGTTCGAGCGCAGAACATGGGATGATGTATTTTCAAAGGTTAACGAAGAATTGCATGTAATTAAAGAATGGATGGACTCAAATTTAATAACTCTAAATTCCCAAAAAACTAAATACATCACATTTAGCATCTCTGCATGAACTCAAGCACCTACAAATAAATAGGTACATAACACTGCACACTTGTTCAACCTTGGCTGACTGTAGTTGTGTTTCTTTGGAAAGGGTTGATAGTACGAGTATAAAGTATCTTGAAGTTTTCATTGATCACTTTGAGCACAAAAATAAGAAAACTAGGGTACATATTCCGTATGATTCGAAATGTGCTCAGTGAAAATATTCTTAAAAGTATATTCGTATACTTCGCCTTATGTAAGTCGGCACTTTCTAACGGTATATCAGTTGGGGGGGGGGGGGGGGCTTAACACATATTGCAGGTTTCCCAAAAATAATTAATAAACTTCCTGCCCGGTATCCCACAGCGGAGCTTTTCAGAGAGTATCGGAATTTGAAATGTAAATTGGCTATGTTCAGGACCCGATACTCGATAAATTGATTAGGAGAGAAAATGTTGTGCATATTGAAAAATTTCATCAGTCGGTCCTTCACTATTTTCTCAATATTTTTTGAGAGAATGCTTAATAGAGATATGTGTCTATATGATAATTATAATCGACGATTTGTTTTTTTACAGATCGTATAAACGATTTTGTTTATCTATCAGAAATATATTTTTCGTAACGATAACATCCACGGAATAATAAAATTACTTCTATACGTACAAAATAGCAGTTAGAAATCGTATATTTTATGGATGATATAATGAAGTAAACATTTGAATTAAAAGTATCCATCCACCTTGTGAGAGAATCACACCAAAATTTTTATATTTAAGTACGAATAAGTCATAAATTATTATAACACAAATAACATAACAGCTTAACAATAAATACAAATCTGATAAGTAATAAATAATTAATAAAACTTTATCGTAGCAATTGTGACGAATTACACTTTCTATGGATACAGTAAACTTGTTTTTTTTTCTTTCTAACCAACCAGAATTATACTAAAGAGGCCTAGAAAGTGAAAAAAGATTCACGTTTAAAAAATATTTTATTAACAACGGGTTGAACCTGCAACCTCAGGGCTGAAAGAAAAGCGTCTTAGCAACTAGGCCGCGGATCCCGTTATTCATTTGTAAAAACGAACAACTTAAAGAATCTTAAGATATGTGTTATGTCAGAAGTTCGGTAAAAAAAATGTCAAATGTTATGATTTTAAATTACGTCTATTTCAATTCGAAGTCACAAACTCTGGTTAGAACCAAGAACAAGTGCGTACTGTATTTACCTTTTAATTCATTTTTTAATAAATAACTATCTTTATAGTCATAAGTTATTGAGTTGACCCATTTAAAAAAACAAAGTTTACTTGAAACGATTCCGCTTATCGTGTCACGTCGGCTAAGAAATTTATCCGCATTGTCCAAACTAGCTTTAACCATTCAGAAGAAATGTAAATATTTAATCTATTAGAGTCAAACAATGCGTATCATAAAACAAAATTCTATTAATATTCCTTACGTGTGTGGCGCCGCTGCTAAAGGCTAAATTTGAACTAGCGGTAGACAACCTGTTCACGAATAACAAAAATATTTACATAATTTAAAAATTACAGTTTAATTTGTATTGTAAATGATACAAGAGAAAACATACGGTTTGGTTTGTATTGCAAATGATACAAGAGAAATAAATACTTTAATTGAAAAAAAAACAGTTCTCATCGGATCAAAAACGATGACAGTTAACAAAAATTAAATAATGATAATTATTATTACCATGTGGAAATCTATTCTAACTAACCAGAAAGATGTTCGAGAGGCCTTAAGTGAAAACCAGACTGGTATCATTGTGAGAACATCTGGGCCTAACGAAACTTGAACCCTAAACCTACGGGCTGGAAGATAGGCGTCTTATCAATTAGGCAATGGAGGTCGCCTATGATCATTGGATGTAAGGTTGGGAAATATTAATATATTATCGGATTTTTAAGAAATAAAATAGTTATGTGCACATAGCAATTTCTTTAAAGGATCTTTTAAATTAAATTGAATTCATTCTTAAAAAAAGATATTCGATTTTTCGCGCAATCCTCGGTGGGGAAGACAAGGGCCTTACCAATTAGGCTACGGAGGCTGTCAATTTTACAAGAAAAATAAATGAAGATAGTAGAAAAAAAACAAAAAATAAATATAAATCAGAAAAGGGTATCCAAAAATAAAGCACGCATAGAAAATAATATACTATACTCGTATGGATAACAGGATTCGAAAGATGCTTGTTGATACGAGTATGGTGAGAATAATATCTAACTGACTATAGGTGTGAAAAATATCTAAGAATTATACAACATTCTCTTATTTTTCTGTCATGGTATTTTTCTTTCACGTCCTCGTGTAGGTGTACTATAAAATAAAAGGTACTCCTTGTGTGGGAGTTCGTTTCGCAATAAAGTTTACGTGACGAGATTTTGAAGCGATTTATAGGACACAGAGTTCTCTTTACACTGATCAGATGCTTCCAGGGACACATACTCGTATTGCGATGAAAGAAGTAAAGAAAAATGTATTTGCCCACGGGAATATCTTTTTACTTCGAATACGTACTGAAACCTGGAGTCTCATCATTACCATCAGGCCATGTCGGTATTAAGCTAGGCAGCTACAACAGATATTCACTTCATTCTATTCAGGCATACATCTTTCGTTTCCGTTAAGCCCATTTTTATCATCACCATCACTACTATTGGGGTAGGTAGAGATAAAAGATCTTCAATTCATTATTTTGCTTCTGCAATGTCTATACACATCGTCATTTACACTGTCCTATTATAAAAGTTTTTCATTCTATATTTTTCAAAATCAGATTTTTGGTCGAGACACGTTTTTCTAAATCTTCCCAAAATTTCTCGTACTTTCTTTACTACGTGTATAGGTTTTTGTAAATCTTTTATCATTAAGTATTTCTACATGGCCGAACATTTGAATGATTCTTTCTCCACCTTAAGCGCTGCATCCCCTTTCAATACGCATTATTTGCCAATGTTCTCATTCTTCATTCTGTCATACATTCATTTTTCACACATTCAACGCTCTCAATTGTACTGTATTGTATTTATCATACTTTAATCACTTTTTTGGTTCGTCCAAGTTTCACTTGCAAATTGTTTTGGACCAAGATTCTATTATGAGAAGATTCCAGGCAGCTCCGCTTTCATTGAAATATTCTGATTAGTAAATACATTGTATAATTCACCATTCACTCTATAGCGTACTGCTTATATTCTTTCAATAATGCGCCTCGCTAGGCCAACCGCTTCGAATATGCTCCCAAGTTACAAAATTTTCTTGACTTGCTCAAATGATTCGTTTTCACTTATATTTTACTTCTTCTTCTCAGTGTCATGTCAGGTCCCCCCAACGTTGAATATCACTTGAGAGTAGATATCTTTGTCCCCGGCAGCCCGAAAAAGATCTCCAACGACCCTTATGCCAGTCCAATCACGTATATTGTGGAGCCAGGAGATTTGCCTCCTACCAACACCTCTACGGCCTTCTATTTTGCCTTGGATGATCAGGTGCAGTAATTTGTACTTTGATCCTCTAAGTACATGACCCAAGTAGGACACCCTTCGGATTTTAATATTAGTCAGCAACTCTTTATCAACTTTGGTTCTTTGAAGAACCCTTGTGTTGCTGACCATATTCGTCCAGGGTATCCGTAGCATTCTCCGGTGCATCCACATTTCGAATGCTTCCAGTCGGTTCATACTACTTACTTTGAGGGTCCATGATTCTACTCCATGCAATAACACTGACCAAACGTAGCATTTGACTAACCGTTGTCGAAGTTTCAAGTTTAGATTATCATCGCAGAATACGCTTCTCATTTTATTAAAAGTCGCACGAGACGATTCAATTCTGCACTTGACTTCGGTTTCTGGGTCGAGGTCTTCCATTTTACACACACACTTTACTTCCTTTCTCAATAACCATAACTTAGATTCACATCTTTGATACACATTTCTTATAGGAGAGTGTACATTTTCCTCGTGTACCTGTAGGTGTATAATAGTCTAAATAAAAATGTGAAAACGAGAATAATCTTTGAATAAAAAAATTTATACGTACAGAACTACTAATCAAATAAAACTTTTCCTTGAGTGTATTGGACTAATCAATAACTTTTGTATATGTAAGTTCACCTTGAAAATAAAAACACCTTTCTGGAAAAACACAAAACATTTTAAATCGGATTTTCTTTCTGAAAACTTTTGATCGTATTTACGATATATAAGATATCTTCTCACCGCGAGACACACACACAGACTTGTCATAAGACATATTCTCACCGTGAGACACACATACATGCTTGTCATAAGACATCTTCTCACCGCGAGACACACACAGGCTTGTAATAAGACACCTTCTCACCACGAGACACACACAGGCTTGTCATAAGACATCTTCTCACCGCGAGACACACATAGGCTTGTCATAAGACATCTCACCGCGAGACACACACACAGGCTTGTCATAAGACATCTTCTCACCGCGAGACACACACACAGGCTTGTCATAAAATCATCTCAATTTCTTTACCAAAAAAATACGCTACATAAATTTATCAGAGGTCAAGAGACCAAATAATAGTAGCTTCAGGTGAATGTTATTGACTTCCGTGGCTTAGTTGGTAAGATGTTTGACTTGCATCCGAGGATTTCGGGTTAGATTTCAGATGATAGCGAAGGAAAAAAATAATAAAAAAGTATCCTCGTTTGAAAAAAGGCTACGTTTGGAGGGGGAGGGTAACACTCGCATACATACAGAGCATTCTCTTCACGTGCTGCAGTGTTGTCAACACATACTATGACTAACCGCGAGCTCCATGTGTATAATAATAGTGGTCTGGATTGCTAAGGTTAAATACAAAATAAATGTTACTCGCCACGCTCTTTTGTACGTCTTATTCATCAATACGGATATGGATACCATACGAATGGAAAAATGTTACCTACTGGCTAATTGTCCTTCTTCAAAACTGTCGCCTAAGTCCTTTTTTTGTCTTCATCCTTTACAAAGTGGAGAAAGCTACACGAATCGAGACTTTTACTGTGCCAATGATTTATAAATTAAATATTGTACCAATTGAGTTAGGGTCCTCACTATTGTTTTGGGTACTCGGCGTTTTCATTGTTTGTCGAAAGCGTTTGGAATGTTCATAGACTGAGTGTCTAGGTCTTCGATGTTTTATTTTGCACAAACGAAAAATATTAAGTAACCTTTTTTAAGAGCCTTCAAAAAAGGATGATTGAAGACTGATCGCTTACCACAATTGATTGGTGGACCACCCCTGCCACCAGTATAGTCATTTAGCTCCTTCCATTCCGAACGGGCACCGCAATAAAAGATGTTTCCGGGCAGTTAACAGTAATTCTCGCCAATACACCACCGCACAGTTCAGATTGTTCGTGAAATTCATCGAGATAATTTTCCACGTTCCCCAATCTTTTGCGAATCAAAATAACAAAACATATTTTATACATGTAGTGAGGTCTAAAAGTTTCTGGCCCAACTATTCAAAAAAAAAATATTAATATAGTCACCCTGTAGTTAAATCATTTTTCAAAATCACTGAAAAAATATTCTGAAGTTTTGTAACACTCAAAATGATGTAACTGCGGAGATCAAATCTTAGTCCCTTTTAATTTATTATCACGCAAATTGGATTTCAGTTTTGAGAATACTAAATAATTACTAGGTATCAAGTCGGGACTATAGGGTGGGTGATTCAATTCTTGGAAACCACAGTGTTGAATGGCAACCTTTGCAGTAACAGAAGTGTGCACTGTGTATTGTCGTGCAATAATCTCACGCCTCGTGACAAATTTCCTCGGCGTTTTATTTTTATAGCATGCTTTAATTTGTAAATTTATGATATACGTACATAATACTACTTTGACAAGGATCATCTTCAACTGATTCTCTACTTAAGTGAAACTGTTTAGCTCAATCTTTCACTGTGGAATAAGAGAAAATTCTCCGTAGATCTTTTTGCCGTTAAAATTCTGCCGAGTTTTCCCCCGCTCTTGAAAGAAGCTTAATAACCGCGCGATATTCAAAGTTTAACATAACACAATATAACGAAACAACTCGTCTTCTATAGGCTTTAGTTGCCATACTATTGAGGGTAGAGGCATCAAATTTTAAATAAAAAATCAACTGACCATGCGCTGGTCGTGGTCGATTTGGTATCTGTCCATACATGTTCTAACTGTTCAGGCCGGAAGCTTTTGGACCTCAATGATAGTTTAAATAATCCGATAGTGATTTTATCTCTATGGCATTTTAATTGTATTTTTTAAATCTAATAAGTTTTTTTTGCAAATTACTAAAAGTAAACTCCAAAAGTTTTGCAGAGGGAAATTACATACAACAACATCGAGCCCAAATAATCTAGTTGTACGCCTGAAATATTAATTCAATAATAACTACTTAAAGAGTATTTCGATTGCAGTAGGCTAAGCTAACCACACTATATTTTGCACAATTTCAACTAGGAATTTACGAGTACGTTCTATGGAAATTACATACAACAACATCGAGCCCAAATAATCTAGTTGTACACCTGAAATATTAATTCAATAATAACTACTTAAAGAGTATTTCGATTGCAGTAGGCTAAGCTAACCACACTATATTTTGCACAATTTCAACTAGGAATTTACGAGTACGTTCTATGGAAATTACATACAACAACATCGAGCCCAAATAATCTAGTTGTACACCTGAAATATTAATTCAATAATAACTACTTAAAGAGTATTTCGATTGCAGTAGGCTAAGCTAACCACACTATATTTTGCACAATTTTAACTAGGAATTAACGAGTACGTTCTATGGAAATATTTAATAACATCCTCAATTTGCTTTCCGGGCATCTAATGTCGCTCGTTCATTAATCACAATAAAAGAATTAAGTTGTTTTTCTAGTGTCACGATTCATATCTCGACATAAACGAATTTATTAGGTACACAACTACCCACTATAAGTTGAATGAATAATGTACAAAGAGTGTCTTAACAATAAAAGCTTTCTCAACAATAAGGCGATGCCACGTCGGAAGTTGGGAATTGATGGTGATGATGAAAAATACGCGCTTTCTTCAACATTTTATTCAGATGACTTCTACAATGAATTACAATGCAGTATTTCACGGATATACTTGTACATTTACGGGACAGAACGTCATAGTGAAATCGTTCCTCCCCAGTACATTTGTACTGGGGAGGAAGATACCTAAGAAACATGGGCCTTCTGGATCCATAATATACTAATTCTGGTAAAAGAGTATCCTCATCTCTTTTCAATTGATAATAGAGGAGCGAAGGGTAAATGGGATCAGATGACATACGAGTATATATCTGAAAAATAAACTAAAACTACTTTTCTCGAGCTTCATTTATCTGCAGGGCCTAGGAAGCTATCCAAGAACACTTATCTGCAGGGCCTAGGAAGCTATCCATGAACACTTATATGTAGAGCCTAGGAAGCTATCCAAGAACACTTATCTGCAGGGCCTGGGAAGCTATCCAAGAACAAATTAAGACAACACTAAAATATCTAGTTAAAGAAATCTCTAATGACTGACATGGATTCTGGTGATAAGACAGGTGACCCTGGGGTTCACTTGATGGACTAAAAAATAAGATAAGCGTCCATCGCATAACAGCGATCGGCATGCATATATCGTACCATTTTCTTGTTTGGATCGGTAGAAAAGATAATGCACCATTTTTTTCCTATTACGAAATACTTCATCTTCATAACATCCATACATCTTTTCGCACAGTTTCTTCTGTTTATTTTTCTCCTTACCTTTCATTCTTTCAGAACATAATTCACTTTATCCAACCATACTTTCCTTGGGCTTCCTCTCACAATCCTCACTCACATCTGCACTGAATATCTCTTTTGCTAGTTTTTCTTCGTTCATTCGTTCCACATGCCCAAACCATCTCAGCGTGCTCTTTTCCATCTTACTCAACTTATGAGCCTTAAGTTCACGTTCATCTCTAATCACTTAGTTCCATATTCTGGCATACATTGTCACTCCACATATTTGTCTCAAATAACGCATTTCTAACAGCATCTATTCGGCTCCTCTGTATTTTCTCATGTCCACGTTTCACTCTCATACAACAAAGTTGGCACAAAAATACTATTGTGAAATATCATCTTAGCAGGTTTTGATACTGTCTCGTTCAAATATACATGTATTAGTGTCCCGTTGATGTTGTTTCCTGTCGCTTCGTGTCATTTGATATCTCTCTTAACTCTTCCATCATCTGACAAAATACTATCCAAATAGCAGAATTCCTTAACTTGTTCCAATCTTTCATTATTCACCCATATATCGCATTTACTTTTCCTTTCACACTTTTCCGTCACTATAACTTTGAATTTTGCAACATAACATACATTCTAAGATAACTTTGCCCTCGCATCTCTCATACAATTTACTTATCAAACCGTCGTACTCTCTGTCAACACTACAATGTCATCTACATATAGGAATCCGCATACATTTGACATTTACATGCCAACAATTAACTTCTTTAGTTCCTTTACACATGAATCTATATAAATATTGAACAACCTGGGTGACAATGCATCCTTGCTTGACCCCTTTCGAAATATTAAACCATTTATAAAAGGTAGATTTATTTTAATACATAATGACGCAATACCACGTATTAGTTTACATTCAACACCATATTCATTCGATAACATTTCCCATATCACGGGATCATATGTAACTATCACGCGATCATATGTTTTTCAAAGTCCACAAACGTACAATATACACGTATTTTATATTATTTTGCCATACATTTTTTCACAAACACACGCAAAGGGAAAATCTGATACACGCATCCTCTTCCACTTTAAAAGGCACCCTGAGCATCCCACACTGCCTTTTCAGTATTTCTTCTCATACTTCATCAGATTTTTTCTGTACAATTTACTTTCTACAATCAGTGAACTAACGGTTTTAACATATAGCTTCCACGCTCAATTCTTGCAACCTTACCTTGATATAACGGAAAAATCGATGCACTTCTTCAGTTTTTCGGTGTTTAGTCAGATTCCCAACATTTGTTGAAAAACTGTCTAAGCTACTCGATCATTCGTTTACCACCATACATTATTAGTTCTACGCGCAATTCGCCGCAATCTGACGCTTTTCCTTTTTCCATCTCTTTTTAAAGCCATGTGTACTTCTTGTAGACTGATCTCATTCAGATTTTCTTGTAGACCATTTCTACATTTTTTATTTTCAGCTAAACCACACTTACTGTTGTTTCTACTGGAATCATCACTCTCATACATATCTTCAAAATATACCATCCATCTCGAACAAACCCGTCCTTCTTCTAATAAAACCCTTCCATTCTTGTTTTGCCCTAGCATTTTACTTACTTGCTTCCAAAATATGGTCATATTTACTCCCACATTCATACTCAACTTTCGTTTTTTTTCATCTCTAAGTTTCTTCTTCTTTTGCTCAACGAGTCTTCTTGTTTTAATCTTTCATTCTTTGAACTTTATCTTTCTTTCCAATGCTTTATCACTATTTCCTTGTCTTGCTCGGACAAATATTCTCTATACTTCATTTTTCCCTTATACGCAATCTTTAAATTCCTTGTCCCACCATGCATCCCCTTTTCACATCAAAGTTTTTGCCGTACCCCATATATATTTTGCTGTGTCGACCAGTATATTTTTCATACTCATCCATTATTTTTTTCAAAACTCAATCCATCACATATCGTTCCCACTTTTTCTTCCACACTCTTTCTCATTTCCTCTTTCTTCTCATCATCTTGCAGTTTTTCACATCTGACTCTTAACAATTACATTTTTATTCTGTCATACACATCACATATTGTACGCAAAGCATGCATTTTCCCTGCATTTACTCGGCTCCTTTCATTAATTTTCCATGTCCACGTTTTACTCACATTGCTTGGTTTCAATACATGTCTCTTAGTGTCACAGGCGGTTAAATTTTTATTAAAAGTTTAATGAAATTATTTTAATTAATGTTTCACTATTTATCTCATATTGATACTATTTTTTTTTAAATTAGACCTTAAGTAATCTTTTTCGAAAAAAAATAACTTAAATGTGTAATTGATTTTTTTTTTGATAAAAGTTCTTAAACGTGTAATTTATGTAAAAATGTTTTTATTCCAATGCTTAGTGAAATTTTTGTATTTAATCGCAATAAAAGAGTTAATTAACATTCATTGACGTTTAAATCAGAAATTATATTTATAATAAATCAGTTTTCTCAGAAGATAAGTATTCGAATATTATAGTTAGTGCTCAGTTTAAGAAGGAAATATATATTACTTGAGCGCTTTTATTTTCATATGTTTTATGCATCCAAAAAACAAAAAGTAAAGTGAATGTGCTCATCCATTCTTTTATTAAAAGCGTTTTTCTCGCTTGCTGGGAAAGGCATTCAATATTTTATTCCTTTTACATATTCAAACAGTAGGATCGATAAACTTCTATTTATCTTTGACCTCCCATACCCCCATATTCCAGAACCAGTGGATACACTGACTAGATAGAACTCACTAGCAATTTTACCAGGTCTGTAAATATGAAACCGGAATTTGCTCATAGATGGCTCTAGTTGTCAATGTAGTGACTGTCAAACGGCGTCATTGGCGCCTTTTTCTTGTTTACATTTATCAAAGACTTTTAACTCACAATAGTACAAGTTTAATATAACTACATATGTTTTCATAGCGTTGAACATGTCTGTTTTTGTGCCTGAAAACTACGATTTGCGGACAGCAAGGATTTTCTGTTACCATTTGAAGAAAACTGCTGCAGAATCGCATCGAATGCTTGTCGAAGCTTACGGTAAGCATGCTCTTCGTAAATCACAGTGCTTTGAGTGGTTTAAAAAAATCAAAAGTGGCGATTTTGACGTGAGAAACGAAGAACGTGGAAGACCACCGAGAAAGTTTGAAGACGCTGAATTGCAAGCATTGTTGGATGAGGATGACGCTCAAACGCAACAACTCGCGGATCAATTAAATGTGACACGAGAAACCGTCTCCATACGTTTGAAAGCCATGGGAAAGATTCAGAAGGTGGGAAAATGGGTTCCACACGAACTGAATGAAAAACAGCAGGAAAACCGAAAAACCACTTGCGAAATGCTGCTCGCCAGGTACAAAAGAAAATCATTTCTCCATCGAATTGTGACTGGCGATGAAAAATGGATTTTTGTTATTTCGAGAATCCTAAGCGTAAAAGATCATGGGTAACTCCAAGCAAACCAGTGACATCGACTCCAAGGCCAAATCGCTATGGACGGAAGACAATGCTCTGTGTTTGGTGGGATCAGAAGGGTGTTATCTATTATGAGCTGCTAAAACCTGGCGAAACCGTTAATACTGAACGCTACCGACAACAAATTATGGATTTGAACCAAGCATTGCGTGAAAAACGATCAAAACATCAAAAGAGGCAACACAAAGTGACTTTGCTTCACGATAATGCACCATCGCACACTGCAAAACCGGTCAAGGAAACGATTGAGGCGTTTAGTTGGCAAATACTTTCGCATGCGGCTCCATCCGATTACTACTTTTTTTGCATCGATGGGACACGCACTTGCTGAGCAGCGCTTCACTTTTTACGAAAATGTACGAAAATGGCTCGATGATTGGTTTGCCTCAAAAGAGCAACAGTTTTTTTGGCGTGGCATCCACAAATTGCCAGAAAGATGGGGAAAATGTGTAGCTAGCGATGGGCAATACTTTGAATAAAATATTTTTTACCATTTTTATACAATAAATGTGTATTTTCTATAAAAAAAAATCCGGTTTCATATTTACAGACCTATGTATATCGGTATATTAGCAGTTTGGCTCAAATATACTCGTATAACAAAATCTATAGACATAGATCAAAACGCTACTATTAATGATTCACACTCAATTTCAAACTCGTATCGCGTAATGTTATTTTATTTTTGCTTTTGATACCCTTCAACATATCCGAATTGGTGATTCGGACATATTGAAGAGTGTGGCCGGTAGACAACTTTGTTTTCTAGCCCTTTCATTCAGCCCTCGGGCTTAGAACCATTTAAGTAGGCATAAAACTCGCGGTTCGTCATCGCACGTGTTAGCAAAACTACCCTACACGTGAAGAGGTAACAATAGATGTCTAGCAATTGTGGTTATTGTAACCAGACAAACGTTTTTTTTTACCAAACCACAAGGAATTAAATTGAATTGGTTTCACTGGGAATGGAACCCTCGGGGGAAAGTCAAGCGTCTTACCAACTAGGCCACGAAAGTCGTCATACCAGTGATAGTTTCTGACTTGCCGTAGATTCTTATCTCAGCGGTTGTTACATACATTACTTTATGACCAATTATTAATTATTTTTTAATGCTTGTTGTCGGCACTCAAATCAAAGATTTTTTTTTTAACCTGGCGAGTTTATTGCCATGTGACTATCTCTTCCAACCAACCAGAAAGATGTTTTTATAGGCCTTAAGTATTAACCAGACTGGAATCCTTTTAAAAAAAAAATTGGGTTCCAGCGGGGATCGAACCCGCAACCTCCGGATCGGCAGATAAGCGAAAGATTGATTACGTTTCAGATACTTATTTGTTATTTTACATTTAAAGAATAGAGGATTCACAGTTTTTGCCTTATTATTTTTATCTCATTCAATCAAAACCTGTTTGTTAATTACCTTATCAATCCATGTGGCTTTATAGCTCTTAAATTAATTGTTGCTTATATACTGATGATTTTTCTCTCCGATGACACTGGTTTTATAATCTTCAGTAAACAAAAAAAAAACGTGGACATAAATATGGGTGATAGATATAACCTTGGTGGTGTATTCTCATTTATATATAAAAAATAGACAAGTAAGAATGTTATCTAAATTAAAATATGTTAAATCAGAAACAAGTACAAAATTGTAATTAAAATTATAATTACAAGCAGTTTAAAACAAATTTAATATTATTTTAATTTATTTATCCAAGGAATGAAATTAATTTGTTTTAATTTACAAGAATATTTATCATTTGGAATAGAATATTTCTTATGATCAAAATGCTGTTGCAGTATAAGGTTCTTATTAGAAAATACTCTAAAGGCATATGTAGCCCGCAAAAAGTAAATTGACGTAAAGTTCCATTATTCTTAATTGAAGATAAACACGGGAAGTCTGAAAAGTAATCTCATAAACTTCTTTAATAAAGTAGCTTAACCGACTTTCAAAGTATTTTCGTAAAATGTGTGTCATTTTAAGAAATTAAGAATTTTCTCTCGCGTAAAATAAAACGATCTTAAATGTTTTGTCCATGTAATCCCAAGTCTTGACAACTACTTGCGCGCACTCAGTCTTGCCCCGTGGTATTATACGAGTATATACACGAGTACCTCACATTGTGGGCAAATAGGGTCACCACTTGTGGAATATATGTTAGATGGTTTAAGACAATCTCCTCTCAAATAAGTTTCATAGCGACTTACTCATTTATGAGAATAGTATAAAAGTGGAAAGTCAATTGAAATTAAAAGTTTTGAGAGTTTGAAAATAAGACATTTTTTTCTCTTCTATACGTTATTTATTTCCCACTTCTATACGTTGATCCATTGTACAGAAAATATCTCAAATTAGTTAAAGCACTTTAATAAAATTTTCAGATAATTTTGAATAACCCTTTCTTTAGAAATAAAATTATATATATACATATTTTTGTATTATTTTCTTTTTGTTTTATACAGTAAAAATTGGCGAGCTTATTGCCATGTGAAAATCTCTTTCAACCAAACATAAAGATGTAAAGAGGCCTTAAGTGAAAACTAAACTAAATTTCTTTTTGAGACAAATTTGGGTGCTAACGGGAAACGAATACACAACCCTCGGGTTAGAAGAAATGTGTTTTACTAATTAAACTACACTTGTCACCATACCCGTGTGAATAAAAATACGAATGAGTATTTAATAATTGGGATATTAATTTAATTCATGGGCAGCCCAGCCCTGTGAGACTTAACTCTGGGAGTAATACTCGTACGTCTTATTTCCCATCGTGTTAGGTCGGGTGAAACAGTTGTTTCAATGGGCTCGTCTTGGGTAGGTGAACCTTTTTCACATGATGTGTGTATTATATCATTCGTTTAACATTTCATTTCAAAATAAAATAATGTTCTCTGAACTAATATATAATTCAGAGAAATAAAAATGAAAGGTAAACAAACATTGTAAAGAAAATAAAAGGATCAAATCGTTAAGAAATATACAAAGAAAAATTACTGTTTTTTTTCAATCTTATGTTAAATATTGAGAAAAAAATTACAAATTTAAAGAGTTTAATTCTTACTTATTAAAATAAAATTATTTATAATATTTCTGACTATATATAAATTTCAAGCTTTAAGATTTAAAAACTCACCTTTACGTTTTAAAACTTTTGGGTATTTTTTTAACATAATACTGAAAATTATAATTGCTAAATTATTTCATTAATTAATTTAACAGATTAAGTTGCATTAATTTCATAAGACGGTTAAACTGTGGTTCGCATATTAAAATGTAAGATGAACTTTCATTGGGGTTTTTGTATCACATTATTTGAGCACGCACATATACGAGTATGGTACGTATATTTTTGCGATATTAAAATTAAGTCATAACTTTAAAGGAAATATGGAAGTCAAAAAGTAAATGGGGAAATTTCTTTATATAAATAAACATAAAATAACAGCCACCGCACAAGGATATGAATATTAACAGCCACCGCAAAAGGATATGAATAATCTAAATTCAATCTGTATGGCTGAGCAAATTTGAATATAAGCAAGAAATGTAATTTGTTATAATATAATATAAGCGATTGAGTTTATTTTCCAAATACTTATTTTTGTCTGTGGATAAGTATGTAAGAAAAAAACACACCGCTCTTAGTGATTTCGATAAACGTATTTAGATATTATATAAGTAATAACTCGCAAACCAATATTGTCACAGAAATGAACTTGACTTTCAAGACTTAGCACCATCAGCTTCTCAATGCCAGATGTATTTTATACGAGTAATTATACGACAAGTTTAATTCTTAATCATCGAAGTTTTTTAATCAAGGAACGTAATTTATTATAATACAAGCGATTGGGTTAATTTTCCAAATATTTATTTTATGTGAATGAAAAAGCTTGTAAGCAAAAACTATTCACTTTTTGTAATTTCCACAAATGTATTTAGATATATTATTAATAACTCACAAACTAATATTGTCACATAAATGAATTTAACTATCAAGGCTTAACGCCATCAGCTTCTCATCGCCAAATGTGTTCACTTCTACGAGAAGAAGTTCAATTCCATACCATCGAAGTTTTTGATGGTTTCTAGCAATCAATAATTTGAGCGACTTAAACATCGGAAAGTTAAAGTTGAATGATGATGTTTCATTCGGTTGTCGTATAAAAAAGATATTTAAAGTGTCGTATAAGAAAGAAACTTAAAACATTACACATGATGTAATATTTATAACACTATGTAATGAACTCTTACAAAACTGAACAATTAAAACGCCATAAGCCACAATACAATCCTCCTATACATTATCAATCTGTAAATATCCGTCGAATAATATTTGTGTATAACCCATAACAAATTATATGATGCTACCGCTGTAAAAAAACAGACCATGTTTGTTTATCTGTTGAATCAACTTAAACTGACAGGAGATTTATTGAACAGAATGAATGGAGAAAATATCTTGATAATCAAAAATTAACTACGTCAAAAAAAGTAAAAGATTTTAAAAACATTTGTATATTTATCAAAATAGATTTTGCTAATAATCAACAAATTTCCGATTGAATAAAATAAAGATCTTTACAGATACGACGAAAAGAGATTTTTTATCTTGATAGATTGTTCCATTCTTTTTAATGTGTCGTTTTTTTTTCATTATAAATAACTTTAATTTATATATACTATATCTTTTAATATTTTTTTAAATTAAGTAGACTCCGGTAGACTGTCAATTTGTTTCTCTATATTAAAAAACTAATTTCTTGCAACTTATGATATGAATTGATTAACAGTATAATAAATGAACCGAAATCGTCGCGTGACGATGGCACAGAGAAATAATTGGAAATTGAATAAAAACTGGGTAGAATACTAGCGCCAATGTACTTGAAAAAACGCAATGTAAAATGTGTAAGGACATGGCCGTGTTTTATTTACATCAATTAACCTTTGTCTCCTTAGCACGAGGTTATCTTAGTGATTAGATCACTTTAAGTGATAAGATCGCTTTAAGTGATAAGATCTCATGACCACTGATGATATATATATATATATATATATATATATATATATATATATATATATATATATATATATATATATATATATATATATATATATATATATATATATATATATATATATATATATATATATATATATATATATATATATATATATATATATATATATATATATATATATATATATATATATATATATATATATATATATATATATATATATATATATATATATATATATATATATATATATATGTATTTTTATAGAGAAGACACGTACCAATAAATTAACGACATTGCAAATTACAAGAATCTATATTTCTTTAATAAATTAACGACATTGCAAATTACAAGAATCTATATTTCTTTAGTAAGTTCAATAAAATATAATAAGGAATAATTTGTAAGATGTCGTCTTGTATTTTAAACTCTCAAGTCATAAGTTTAAAAATCAAAACTGAATGAATGCATGCATTTTCAAAATTAATATATGATTTTAATGTCGAAGTGAAATATGAGAAGATGTAATGTGTTAAAGAGTCAAAATGGTACGTGTCTCGGCGGTTAATGCGCCACTGCACTTCTATGCAGTAGGTCGCTTCTTCGAAACACGCATTGTTATCCTCCCCTCGGATAAGAAAAAAGTTCTTTTTTTTCGATTAGTTACCTGAAGTGTAAAAACATCTTTAACTTTGTCGTATTATTTTTTAGTAAAAAACTGCAACATGAAAAATTTTCTTGGCATAAACAGACGAACCCACGCGAGTCGATAAAATGTTATAATCAACAAGTCGATTCAACAAGCTATTTAAGATTTATACTCGTAAATATTTCGTATGATTTGCTTCTTAATTACCATAACTGCGTCAATAACACAATTGTATAACATAAAAATAGTTTTTTAGTAAAGTATGTAAGTACACAAAAGTCGAATGAAATGTGAAATAGACGAATAGGTGTAAAAACATTTATGGGTGATGTTAACATGCTCAAGTGAGGAGAATGTGATTATTATAAACAAATATGGGCAAAACGTAGAAATTTCACAGATGAATGATAGATAGGTGCAAAATGAGAGGTATCTGACAGTTGATGAAAATGCCATGCGGGAGACAAGAAGAAAAGCGGCTACTCCGCGAGGGGATACAATGTCTAAACACGCACACCAGATCAAAAGCCATGATCTGTAACTAGGGACTTACCTGTGCTTGGTTGTGCCTCGGAATCTGTCCCTGAGTAAGCATTAACATAAATTCGAGTTATGTTAACATTGGTGACATAATAAAAACATTAAAAACAAATACTGGTTATCAAAAAGGTTAATGTATAATAAAACATGGCACATTGTTAGCGATCAATGGTTTAAAAAGTACTGTCACGTAATACCTTAAAGAAATTTTGATTTCTCTTAAAAATTATACACTTTCTACTTAATTATTTTTTATTCCACGACCTTATTTAAATTTTCATCAACATATTATGTTTTAAACAATGAACACATCAATATAACACATATTATCCATAAAAAGCTAAAATAAATAACTAGGGCTTGAATAGTCTTCAACGTAGGTTGATAACTTGATAGACTGCTGTTACTTAACGATAATAATAAATGAAAGCACAGTAATCAGAATATTTACAGGTAATTAAAGCATTCAAACATAAGTTGACTTATTTTTTCTTTCATTGTAATGCTACATATCGTAATAATACTCGTTACAGTAAACATATATTTATTTACGAGTTGAGCACGAAAATTGTATAATAGTCGTTTTATTATCACTAGTTGATATGTGAAGAATAGTTAAGTTGTTAAAAAAAAGTTAGAAGTTTTCTTTTTTAATTAAAATATTATAACTATTAACAACTTATACAAATTCACAAATTATTAAAGAAATGTGAATCTTAATACATTTAAAGGCATCACGAATTTGAACTTTTAGAAGTGAATGCACTTATTTTATTGGTTGTTTCTAGAAAGGAAAATAAAATTAATTTATTTAATTATTTGTACCTCTAAACATATCGAAATTGATGATGCGGACACGTTGAAGAGTGTGGCAAGGACACATTATTATCTTCGGCCCCAGTAATCGAGCATTCGGGTTAAGAACATCTGGAGTAAGCAAGTCACTCACAGTTCGCCATCACACGCGTTGGGAATGCTACCAGACGAACTCTTAAACCAAACTGATATTTTTTTACGTACCATCGGGAATCGAACCCGGAACTCCCGGATGGTAAAACAGTATCTTACCAACTAGGCCACGGAGGTCGTCAAAATAAAATATTGACTTATGAAAGAATTTACTGTGGAAATTCTACTAAAATAATACATTATGCGCGACTCTAGTTCCGACCTTCATTTTTTAGCAATTCGCCCATCAAAGGAAGAGTGGAAATAAACCCTTGATAGTAACATCGTACTAGTGAAATTTTCAAAGTAAATTTCAACACAAATTATCACGATGAAATTCCTCAAAGTAAATCAGGACACATTACTTAAATATTGAAATAACAACTTGATCAAAAGTGAACCAATATTGATAATTTCTCATTTTTCATAAATCAAATATTTAACTTCAAAGTCTTTTTGGAGATATTCGATATAAATCATCATATTTAATTAATTAAGGAACATGATAAATAAGCAAAGATCATCCAATAACTGAAATCGGTTACACTAACAATCCAATGGATTGAAACAACATATTTTTTATTTTAACGCATTATTTCGTGATTAATTATTTCATCTAAATTTTATCTGAAGTGAGAGATTTCACGATACAAAAATAAATTTAATGTTGGTAATTAATTGAAAACGACGCGGAAAATTTGATTCATGCGATCCGCCCCTAAAATACCGGACCAATTCGTAGTTCGCACACATTCGAGTGTGCAATTTCAGGAGAAATTGTCGGCCGTTAAGTAATATAAGGTAGGGTCGGCACACTGGCGTGTAATTGTCTATTGTATTATTTCCTTAGATTCAATAATTCGCTGAAACTTCAGTCAACATTACCCATATAAGGACCTCAGTCGATATCTTCTTGTTCGCGCATTCTACTCATTGTAAGAAATGCTTTGTCTCACATTTAATTTCGTTAAAGTTATTAGTTCGATTTTCATTTTAGGGTAAAGATTATTTCAATGCCTTTGACGTAAATCAAGGTTTAATACTATTATTATTATTTTAATAAAGAATACATATGGCAGTAATCATAGGTATTTTTGTACACCTTCAAACATAGGGCTTATAAAAACATCTTTCTGGTTGGTTGGAAGAGATTGCCACATGGCAATAAACTCGCCAGGTAAAAAAAAAAAAAAAAAAAAAAAAAAAAAAAAAAACAAAGCGGAATAAAATATCAGTGCTACCTGACGGGATTAGTGCAAAGCAGGTTCGTAATCGGAACCTTCTGCTTAAAAATCTTACACGTAAACCGAACGGCCAAAGACATCTTATTTTCGTTCCAATTTATATTTATAAAACCAATAAATTTTAATAAACAATTAAAAAAATATTTTTACCTTATGGTTTTATTTTTTTATTATTTGAGGGTGCTAACTCACTCTTGATATGCATTTAAAAAATATTAAAGTTTGAGCTCAGCTTGACACTCAACTTTAAAATAGTGGTATATTAAATGGATAAAAAGCTCATATAATAGTGTCGATAAACCATGTGGATTTTCTCATAAAATATTGATAGAGCAGCTTATATTATATAACAAGTTAAATATAGTAGTGCATTTAATTAATTATAAGCTCACACGAGTATTGATAGACCATGTGGTAGTTTATATTATATAATAAGTTAAAAATAGTCGTGTGTTAATTGGATAATACGCTTTCACAAGTACTGATAGACGGCCTTCGTCCCTTAGTTGGTAAGACGCATGTCTCTCAACCCGAAGGTTGCGGATTCGATCCTCGTTGGAACCCAGATTTTTTTTAAATAATTCCAGTCTAATTTTCCCTCTAGGCCTCTTTGATATCTTTCTGGTTGGTTCAAAGAGATTTCCACATGACAATGACAGCAAAAGTGTAATACAAAGCAATACAATAAACCATGTGGGAATTGATATTATATAAAAGTTAATATTATTGGTACATTAAATGGATAATAAGGTCACATAAGTATTGACAGACCATGTGGAGCCTTATATTAAAATCAAAATGAAAATAGTTTGATGAAAATAAACGTTTTAAATAGTTATTTGATTAAGGGTTTTGTATTTTTCATATTTGTGTAAAAAAAGCAACAAAAGTGAAATAATTAACCTATCAAAAAAATGTTTTTGTTTCATTATTTGTTATATCGATTATTTTGATTGAAAATATTATTTGTCTGAAATGGTATTTAATATTTATTAAGTATTTCTGGTAAACAATAAATTGCGCGTTTACTTAGCTGAGTGTTCTTTTTAATGTCAATAGGCAACACATCTTCATGTTAACAATTCCGGTAGCTATTTCGATTCTATTTAGCCTTATTATTCACGGTAACATGATAAACAACACATGGTCACTTGTATGTTTTGTCGTTACATGCACGGTTTGTTTAAGAATTCAGCAGCACGGATAATATCTTCGCCGGTAGCACGTACGCTGTTCTTTGAAGATGATAAAGACATGTATTTGTTCATCTTTGAAGATAATATTAGCCACTCAAATGTGACGGGCGTGCAAAGAGACATCAATGGAACAACGAGTCCTGAATATTAATGGCGTACACTGTGCAAATATGCGACGGCTGAGCGATATTGTCGGTATCCTGTCGACTGCACAATATTAAATTCACGCTCGGGATCATTCGAACTATCAATCCGGCAAGGCCCCCAATGTGTTGACCATCTCATCACCTACTCGATTTAACCATTAAACCAAACTCGAAATTGATCATTATATCATTCTATTTGTCAATCATTAGATTCATAGTACGGATCTGACTGATTTGTGATACGGTGAGTTAGATTGAATTTTTTTGTAAGTCAAGTTTCAACTGTAATTTACTACTAACGTGTTTATATGGTAGCGACTAATTCTAACTGGTCATTTGATTACTACTAAGCGACTATTTAGTAAAGATCAAATTGCTAAGAAGAACTATAATTTTACCTTGGCGGATCAAAACAATCTCATAACATATTATTTATTTAATTATCCACTTCACTAAAATTAATTGCGAATACATATTAACAATTCGAAAGGTTAAAAATGTATAGCTTTATAATTTATATAATTATATGTCTAATCAAATAAAAATAAAATATACGTGATAGGGATTAAAAGCAGAAAAAAATCTGAAAAATGTACAGGGAATAAATAATATTCAAATTGTTAAATGAATTTAAAAAAAGAAAACCTTGAGAAGAATGTTCGATAACCTCAGCAGTACCGAAAAAGAGACTTCCTGTGAGGTGATATAGGAAAATTGGATAAACTCTGGAAAGACCAACCATGTCTGGTAGGATTTTTGTGGGCAGATATGAAAAATACGTCCAGGCGATGGTCCTCGAATGGTAAAAGGAAAAAATGAAAAAGGTGAGGGAAAATGGCGATTATGATTATGAAAGAAAATTTGCAAGAATATTGAAAACAAGAGTGTGCCAGCCATGATTTTTAAAATGAAATCCTAGTGGTACAATGACAGAAATAACCTGTTGGACACTTGTGTAACTATGATATTTTAGCGTACACAAAACGAGACAAGTAAATTTTGTTGGCACCATTGGGCTGGGCACTGACCTACCCGACAGTCTCCCGACCACACTCCCCTCTCTCACATCCCGAGCATCGAAGTGGCCAATACATAATTTCGTTTTGTTATTACATTTCTCTCAGCAAGATCATTTTCGTGGCTATTATGTGTTAATGTGTATTCATGTATTGGCTCTCAAACGCATTGTTATTGTGGCGTTGTACAATTGTTAAAGTGTATCTTCTTCTATATTGATAAAAAGAGTTTTTCCTTGAAACATTACCACGCTTTTTTTAGTTCATGCCATCAAAAATTATTTCATGTCGATTGAATGATTGGTTCCGCCGAAACGCCAGAAGAACCAGACTTGAACCTAGATTTTAATTTGTATCTCGAAAACGATAAAGATACATCATTTTTATAAATACCAATGTTGTCTCAATGATCCCACCCATTCGATATATCGCACATCAAATCGGGTCTAAGGTACAAATATGTCCACAACACTAAAAAACGCACAAGCAAAACTTTTGTTTTTTGCAGGACACAAAATATCAAATATTGTGTACGCTAAAGCATTAAAATAAATAACATATTAAAAGGGTTTGTATTTCGTTATAAGCAATAAAAAATGTTAAAACAGAGAGCATTTCTCTTCCATTTTTTAGAGCCCGGCAAATACTGGGTACTCAAGCCAATATATGGTATAATAAATAATTTGACGTGCCTCAACTTAGTTTATAAACTGTGTACATTGATTGGATCATTAAATCAACTCTAGGTGTATGATAATAAAGCATTTAAACATTTGAATGTTGACAAGTTTCACGAAAAAAAAAATGAACAAGTTACAGTCACAAATTAAGATTACAGCTCAGAACAAGATCCAAAAGGTAGAATTTTTACTCGATAAGGAATAAAAAGCATTATTTTTATATCAACTTCGGTGTTGACTTATGAAAATTCTAAATACAGACCCATACACATATATTCGTACCATCATGCCATTTCCCTGTCGGGTAGGATGAGAGGATAGAATGCCAGCTTTCCCAATCGCGACTAATATCTTTCGTCTCCTCTACTTCTTCATATAATGCATCTTTTCTTACAGCCCCTAAGATTTCTATATTTTTGTACATTTCTTTCTTTTAATATAATTCACTTGATCCAGCCATGTGTTCCTCAATCTTCCTCTAACAAGCCGTCCACTCTCATTTGCACTATATATTTGTTTTGTTAGCCTTTCTTCACCCATTAGTTCTACATGCCCAAACCATATTATAGTGTTTTTCTTCATCCTACTCAACATATCAGTCTAAAGTTCACACTCATCCCTAATCACTTCATTCCATTTTCTGTCATATACTCGTATCGTCCCGTCCCCCAATGTATTCCTCTCAATGCACGCTATTTCTACACCAACTATTCGGCTCCTTTCACTATTTTCGAGTTGCACACGTGTAGAAAGATTATTTTAAGTATCTGTTCAGTCAATTATGACTTAAACCATTTCCATCATAATTTATCAAAATGAATAGGTCTGAAAAATTTATTGTAACATTGTGTTTGAAAGTGTTATTTTTAAGAAACTCATTGTGTAAAATTGATGTAATTTTTTTCAGATTTTCGAATTTATTATTCAGACTTTTGAATATATGTCAGTGTGGTCAGGAGCTCTACGTATACCTGATACATACATGGGGACTAATTAGCTTAACTCACCTCTTATCTTTACGGGAGGAGTAAACGACTTATTACGTAACATACGTTGTGAACGAATGTCAAATGTACTCACTGCCTAGAACAGTGCTTCTCACACTTTGTGTTCATTGACCAGTTTTTTTCAGTACAATCCATTTTTTAAAGCATTTTGTTACTTTTTTTATTCGAGTATTTTATAAAAAAAAGAAACGAAAAGAATGAGTTACAAATACATTTTTTTAAATCTTTAGGTTGATTTAGTAAGAAAAATATACTAATATTTTTTTTTATTAAACCACAAATAATAAGAATTTTACATTTAAATGTAATTCTTCTTTGTTTTGTATTTTTTCTCGATGCGGTCACATAACAAACTGCTCGCGGCCCAGCAGTGGCTCGGGTACCATAGTTTGAGTAGCGCTGAACAAGAGGGCTGCATCTCCTTTCGTATGATTTAGTGGGATGATGGAACTGAACTTATATGCTGCATACGAAAGAAAAAGAATAATTTATTTTACAATAATATTATTCACATTTATATGTTAAATTTTTTTCTCAAAGCTTTTTCAACGAATCGGTCGACCATTCCACACTATACGAGGACAAAGTCTATGGTTTAGTTGATAAGACACACGTCTCCCCTCCCCTTCCAGTCCAGGGTTTAGTTGATAAGACACACGTATCCCCTCCCCTTCCAGTCCAAGGTTTAGTTGATAAGACACACGTATCCCCTCCCCTTCCAGTCCAGGGTTTTCGAGCTTGATTTCCGTTGATAGACATATTTTTACCTAATCTGGTTTTCACTTAATGCTCGTTTCTGTTGGTTGGATGATATTGGCATATAACAATAAATTCGCGACATTATAATGTATCCAGTGAAAGTGTAATACATAACAATACATACACCGGTGTAACTGATAGGGAGATTCGCTGTCTCGGCCTTATATGGGAAGGCAAGGAGTACCAGGCTGTGGACCGACCTGGATAGAGGAGGTTTACGGCATCCCTGTACCCCTTCCTGATAGAATGTCTAGGGTGATGATGATCATTGTTATTTATAAACGATAATGAGTCACCCCAATTATCAAAATGATAAATCTAAATTTTAAATTATTGAACGCATACGAGAAAAATCGACTTTGAACCTGTTTAGATATATTTGAAGAAACATAACGTCGATTTATGTAGACGTGTAAGAAATGGTTTTTTGTAAGATAGAATGGACTTGATATTTGTGCACATAGGATTAAGATAGAATGAAACGATAAATCATGGACTTGATATTTGTGCACATAGGATTAAGATACGCTTATTCTAAATTTAATTTTTTTTGGATATGTGTTCGATTCTCAAACGTTTTTAAAGTATAATTTGAAGTCAAATCCATTTTATTTCGTTAATTACACTTTCGTTGTAGATAGTACAACCTTGCGAGTTTATTGCGATGTGGAAAATTCTTCCGATCAGTCAGATGTTTAAAAAATCCTTAAGTGAAAACCAGACTGGAACCGTTTTAAAAAATCTGGGTACTTTTAGTAATTTCGAAAACGTTTTTATATATTGTATATAAATAATGTTGAGTATTTTTTAGTAATTTGGACAAAGTTTTTATAAATTTCTATGTTATCATAATATTCGGTAGAAGCTTTTTCATATCCAAAATTTAAAAATAATATATATTTTATCGTTTCGTGTAATTCGATCTTCGGCCTATTTATATTTTATCCAATATCCCGATATCGTAAAGATAAGAAATGGCATTTTATAGATTTCATACCCTTAAAATCACGACACTATTTGAACTTTAACGACAGAATTTCACGTTTCGTTCATTTATTTTCCGGGGTAATAAAGTCAAAATCACGTTGATTTTTTTCTATTTAAAAGTAAACATTAACGTTTAAAAGTTGAACTTTATATTCAAAAAGGAACCTCCCCCAATAAACATTTTTTGGTTGGCTAAGGCTAAAATATAGATTCTAATAAATGGAAAAAAATCACGAACATGTAAAAAAATACTGAGCTATTTTTTATTTAACATATTTGATAACCTCCGGGCTGCAAACACTTGACACCTCCTGGTAGTGTTTTGCCAATATTATGAGGACAATATAAGTTCGACCAGTAGCATAATATCCTTCGAAATCTGATTTTCTTGACTCAATTACAGGTCCCATAGTGAGTCCAGAGTCACAGAGTCCCTGGTGTTTTAGACTATTTTTCATTAAAAAATATCATTGTTTTGGTTTGTATCTTTTTATAATATAAATTTAAAGAACGCTTATGGAACGATATTTTTATTGTATCATATTTTGCTGTAAACAGTACAGCTTGGCAATTTTATTACCATGTGGTAATTTCTTACAACCAACCAGGAAGTTGTTCAAAAAGTGCCTTAAGTGAAAACGAGTCTGGAATCCTTTTTAAAGCCCTTGGGTAACGGAAGACTGACATTTAACCAAATAGGTCAACGGAGATCGTCGTTCTTGACTATATAAAACTTCAAGAAAAAAAAATGTTATGAATTGTGTGTACTTTTATTGTTTAATATTACAGGTAATGTTTAGAAGCTTTTTACTTTAGGCAATAACGTCGAAATATTATCCTTATCCCTCTCAATTTAATATTACAGGTAATGTTAAGAAGCTTTTTACTTTAGGCAATAACGTCGAAAAATTATCCTTATCCCTCTCAATTTAATATTACAGGTAATGTTTAGAAGCTTTTTACTTTAGGCAATAACGTCGAAATATTATCCTTATCCCTCTCAATTTAATATAACAGGTAATGTTAAGAAGCTTTTTACTTTAGGCAATAACGTCGAAAAATTATCCTTATCCCTCTCAATTTAATATTACAGGTAATGTTTAGAAGCTTTTTACTTTAGGCAATAACGTCGAAATATTATCCTTATCCCTCTCAATTGAATTGTGTGTACTTTTATTGTTTAATATTACAGGTAATGTTTAGAAGCTTTTTACTTTAGGCAATAACGTCGAAATATTATCCTTATCCCTCTCAATGTTTAATATTACAGGTAATGTTTAGAAGCTTTTTACTTTAGGCAATAACGTCGAAATATTATCCTTATCCCTCTCAATTTTATATAGCGCCGTTTAGAGAGGAAACTCTCCTCAAGAGTGCTCTAACTCGAGACTCGATTCAGTGATATTAAAAAATCACGTCTGGCAGCTATAGCAGCGCCTGAGCGAATCATGTATAACACTTTATTTGTATACAGTACAACTTTTTGGGATTAGTGCCATGTGGTAATCTCTTGCAACCAGCGAGAAAGATGTTTATGAGGCGTTAAGTGAAAACCATATTAAAAACATTTTTTTAAAAACCTGTTCCAGCGAGAATCGAATCCGCAACCGCACGGTAGTGACTCTGCCTATCGGCAATTATCTTGATCCTATTTTAAAAAGAATTACTTTTAATTGCTTTGCTGACCCTATTTTATAAAAAAAGCCTAATAAATAGTATAAGACAGGCGGGTTACCAATTAGGCCACATACTCGTATGTCGTCATTTAAAACTGTTTATGTAAAATGAAATTTAAAATCGTCGAAGAAATTATTTGCAACGTGCCAAATGAGCTTTTTGGTTTCCAAATAGTTATGTGACGATATAAATATTACAAGATAGAGGCTGCATATAAATAAAACATGAAGTATTATCAAGAGCTGGAAAAGTTAGGCGTTGGAAACAGGTGTTAGAAAAAGGTTATTTTCCCTATTGCCGAGGGAACATAATATTATGCCGATATGATTAGATAAAAAATAAAACTGTCCGCGTGCCACTGGTGATTTACGACCAAATATCAAGTTGGCACAAAGATTTTTGCAAAGTGGGGAATCCCCTGAATTTACGGTGACAGCTGCTGATTTTTAAGAGAGATTGGACTCCTTGTATGGAAATACACCTTTATTTAGTCCTAATATATTTTAGGTAAATGTCATCTAATAAAAACGCGGAATTAGTTTTAGACATGAAAGAATTCTTATCAAAACGAAATATAGAATTGTACAATTGAGGTAAAAGAAAAATTATGATTATTTCAAATATGTTTTGAGCCTTTTGCTGTTCAGTTGGATAAGATTTTTCGGAGTGTTTTATGGTGCGGTTTGACTTATGATACCGACGTTACGAAAACAGTGCAGTTTTCGCCTTCAGGACTTGTTCGTAGTCAACTTCGCATACCGGATACCGCTGGCTTACAGCAGAGTCTTAACTGCAACGTGAGCGCATGGCTCCGTCCCGGTTCGCGACCGTAAAAAACGTGAGTGCGTGGTTCCTTTCCACTACGGAAGAACGAGCGCACGGCTACCACTAATGTTTAAGTTGTTGTTAATTTTCATTTAGCTGTCACTTCAATTTGATTACAATGTATCATGCGTTCAATTGAGAAACGGCGGCCTGTCTTGATGAAGTGTTTGAACAAAGCTGATTTTTCCGAATAAGTGAGTCTGCAGGCCCTCTTATGTTTTTTTTCTCTATTTTATTATTATATAAACCTTCTCGGATCCCTGGCAATCTAATCTGTCGACACGGCTTGAATCTTAAGGGTAGGTGTCTATGGGATATATTATAAGGTTTCTCAGCTATGACTTAGTACCGAATATTGTTTAAATTTTATATTTTCTCAAGATTTTGACACTGTTACGGACAGAATCTGCTTTGAAAATGTTATTGGGTAATTCTGTCCGAAACATTGATCATAAACCAAACCACGCGGTAAAGCACTCCGAAATTTTTTATCCAGCTAATGATTATTTCAGTTTTCTTTTTAGGTACGCCCTTTAAGGTATTTAATGAACAAAAGTCATCGTATTATGATTTATCTAGGGTTTACCTTATTAGATATTCATGATTTTAAAGATAAAAAGTAAGTTAGACAGGGTGAACTACCATATATGAGAAGAAGAACGTTGTGGGAGAGGCGAAAGTAGTATGTTACGATAGAAAAGTTTGGCGCTGTGCCCTCTCTGCCTAGCCCATCACGAAAATGGCGTGATGGTTTGTATGTGTATATTGTGCAAGTTGTTTTTTCTTTTCAATAAATAATCATAATCGATAGCTTATATCTGAACTAAACAATATTTTTCTTGAACTGTAGGAAAGAAAGTAAATTGATGTTTTATAGACACATACATTTTGTTTGATTTATATGATAGAAATCTATATGATCAATGTTAATAAAACTGGTTACAGTTATATAATGTGACACATGACTTTAATATAATATTCAAACAGGTAATTATTTTGTCAAATACTTGGAAATAAATCTGGAATGTAAATTTTACAGCAAAACGTCAGTTGCGTGATATGAGTCGCCTAGTACGAATATAGCCGTGAGTTTATAAATAAAATGAAGTGTGTAAAAGTAAAAATAAGCAATTAAAAAAATCTATACATCACAGCACGTGAATAGAAATAAATGTTTTATGTTAATTAAAATCTGACAGAAATCAATTTTATCAAAATCAACAGGGGAGGGGGCAGTTATTGTAATGAATCTATGAATCGTGCGCGACATTTGAAAGAAAAATAGTTATTTGGAAAATATCAGAGGAACAAAATACAATAATTAGAGGACGACTTCCGAGGCCGAGGCCTAGTTCGTAAGCCGCAAGTCTTCCGTCCCGAGTTCCATTTTATTATGAAGGGTTGCAGTCCGATTTTCACTTTAGGCTTGTTAAAAACCTTAGCGTGGCTGGAAGAGATTGTCACATCGCAATAAAATCACCGGGTTGGACTGTTAATAACGAAAGTTTAATACAATACAATCATCATTTGAAATATATAAAAGGTATTATCGCATATTTGACAAAACAAAAATGATCAATGACAGTTCTAAAGGGAAAAAATATCGTTTATGTTATATTTGCGAATCCCTGAATACAGCTCTTATATTTTCTACTACGATTCCCATCACAATTTACACGTGTTTTATCAAATATCCGTTGAATGCGTGTCTATTTTATTTGAGTTTTTTTTTATTTTACAAACAAAAATATCATATTTGATATGATAATACATAACACAAATGGTCGACAATATAATAAGAGTATTATATTTTATCAATTTTTCCAAAAAAAGTATCAAATTTTATTTTATTCAAACAAGTGACTAATTTGAAGACAAAGAAAAAAAATATTAATATACGAGTATATCGGTTATCATTAATTCATTTCTGTGTCCAGACCTTCGATTATTTACTATGTTAAGTGTTTCCAGTAGGATGCAATAGAGATCGCCCTATCATTGGGATTAATCAGGTTTTGCCCAGATAATGTAAAATTTAGTTTTATAGATAGGAAAGAAACAGATTAAAACTCTCCAATATAAAAATTAGATTAAGTACTTGTATATTTTTGTACAAGTCTTATGCTTTCATTTAATAAAGAATATTTTAATTATAAGTTAATGGACTCATAGTGTTGAAACTAGAGCTGACGCAACAATATAAGAAGAAGGAACCTTCTTTGATCATCAGAGATGAGAATATTACGAATCATCACGGGAAAATATCTTAGTGATAGGGTAAGAAACTCTTACATCTGGCAGATCTGCAACACAGATGATATAGTCTGGTGAATCAAGAAGAGAAGGCGGCACTGGTGTGACCATGTAGATATGATGCGATCGAATCCCAGGCATAGCGGCACACGAAATCCCGGCTGGAAATCGCATGCCAGGAAAGCCGCCTAAAAGGTGGTGATTCCAGGTGGGGTTATCTCCTAGGATTTTTTTCGCAACATAACATATCCCAGCCACACGTTAAGAAGAAGAAGAAGGAATTATAAGTACAATCTACAAAATTAAATGCTAAATGGCGTTAAAAAAAGAATTGTAAAAGTGTATATGTCAACAACACATTTTCCGCAAGAATATATGCCTCAAGGCAACTACTTACATACGCTGTAATTTATGAACGTTGGTAACACCTGAAAGATACGAGTATTTCAAGACCCTCTGATATCTCTCAATCAATACTTAAAACGTAAAACCAAAGAAGTTTAATGATTTTATTTTTATAAAATTAATCGATAATTGTACAGTACATATTATTATATTACGTCAATTTAAATAGAAAGCTTTTTTATAATTTGACACGCAATTGAAAATAATTACACTCTATCAAAAGTGGAAGCTTCTCAGAATTAATTATTCCTATTAAAATCGAATATCATATTCTAACCTTTAAAATAAATCAATACGCAGAAGACGCGCAGATACGAGTACGAGTAGATACGATGATGTTAAGAGCACTTTACGACTAACAATCTGTTATTCAAATAAAGGTGTCTTTATAATTAATATATAATTTATTATAAATATGTAGTATTGGCGACGTGTAACTTTATGTTTCAGAAAGCATTCAAAATACCAGAAAATGAATATTTATGTTTACAATGACTACGTGCTCACATAATGGTCGAGTATACTTCGAGTAGTTTATGGCTAACCTACCTTGAGTTGCCTCGGGCTGACAAGCAGTTAGAGCTATTTTAGTAATCAGCCGCCAAGAGCTAGTTAAGGAATATTGCTCGTCTCCGTACTCTTTGTCGACCCAATTCTGCTTCCCCCACTTGTCGAGTCCGTGTATGACAAATGAACATAATATGCGAGTATCGGTAGTTATTATTGCACAAAGCTAATTGTGTCCACCCAATAACACTTTTATGGAAGTTTCAACATTTGTTTGGAACCCTTATAGTCGGGGAGAACATATTTTCCACCCAATTATTTACTTACACCTAAAAGTTCTTTTACACTTAAGACCATTCGACCTACTGAACTATTAACGAAACAATATTTTTCCAAATGACATTTGCAAAATACGAATATACTTGTAGAGCAAGAGGAAAGGAAATAACTCAATTTAAGTATTAGTATTGCGACGTATTGAAAAAATCTTCTACATTACATTTTTAAATATTTACTCCTCAGTGTTTGTCAGATAGTCGATATGTCATATCAAAGAAAAAATTGCCCGCTGTGTTTAAATTGCAATAATAAATAAATTTATAAACGGTGTATCAAAGGTTTAAGCTTTAAGTTTATGAAACTCCAATCAAAATATACACGAAATAACTGAAACAGTTTTAAATAACCAAAGATTGCAAAAAATCCCATTCTAATAAAATATTTTCTTTGGTTTAGTAGACCATACACACGCCTGATGAAACCCAAAAAAGTGCTCTTTTAAAAAACCTAGATAATTTCGTCTTAAGTGGGATTAATGGAATAAATAACAAGTAATTATTGTATAATATTCAAGCGAAAGTTTTTTTTATAAAAAAAAAAATTTATTTTACATAGTAAAACGTAGTTGGTAAAACAACTAGAGCATTCATTGAGTCACCTCTAAATACTCGTAAATATCAAATTCCAGACCAATAGCTTAATAAAAAGTAATTTTGTAAATGTTCAATAATGAACATTTTCAGGTTATCGTATACGAGTAGGTGGATCTTCATGTACTATTTGCAAACGCGCGTATACCTAATTACGAGTACCTGGAGCGCCTGATGCCGATATACTCTGTCTGAAATGTGATAAAATCCATTTAAGTAACACTTCCTTCTACAGAAGAAACGGAGGAACAAAAAGATCTGATAATTCAATTTTGCTTACTTCGTTTACAACGAGTGACGACGTAAAAAAACAATATAGCCATTAGAGGTGATTGGAGGAGATTGCGATTCTCGTCGACATTTGGAAAGAGGCACCGAGATAATAGAAAGTGCCCATTAGACTCTGGAACCTTTCTGATTTAAAGGTATCTTATCTGACATGATAGTTCCATGGTTTAGTCACTTGATGAAATTCAATCCTTTTACTATCTTACACAGAAACAAAGAGAAGTAGACCGAGTGGAATATCAGTTCTTGAGAAACACATTTTTTCATGCCATTAAATTGCCACAAGATTTTTATTATCAATTGTATTGGTTGTGACACACATTCAAAATCTGAGGGTTATTTTATTTCCCTTCTATTTATTTTTATATAAATCTAAAAACGCTTTTACGTTGGAATTTAAAAAAATGTATAGTTTGTTAGAATTATTATACTCGTATAATTTATTTCATACATATTTCTATATTTACAAGACAACCTAAGCGCAAGTGGGGAGAGTTTGTCGTATAAATGTTGTTTAAAGAAAGTCTTTCACTTTTAGTATTATCTATTTCACTTATTTTTTTTATTACTTACATTTTTTTAGTCTTTTCAATTTAATAAAAAGAAAATAAATTTATAGTCGATTTAATTTAATATAAAGAAAAAAATACATTTTTCAATATTCGCATTTTGATTTACACTCTACAAGGCGAATACACTTAATACTGATTGCTTTATACACGTAAGTGAATGGAAAAAGCAAAAAGAATGGTCTCGCCGAAAAATTCTTGTGTACGATAAATGTTGTTTGTAAACTGCTAATGAATCTCAGCAAAGTTTTGTTGCCACACTTTCATGAGACCCAGTTTTGACATACAGCTGAGTCTCATGAAAACATTTACAAAAACAACGAACAAGGAAATACCTGCATTCCAATACAGAAATGTCCTATTTATCTTGTTAACCGGATCTAATCCAGAATTTATGACAGTTGTTTTCATATTCTGCTACCCAAAATCTATAAAGTAAATATAAGTACTAAAAAGTTAAAATTTGTCGAGTAGTGTTATTTAAATATTAAACCTATTAACACACGACACAACATCAATATGTTTTCCGTAAAACGGAATTTGAAAGAGCTCGTTCCAGTTTTATTCGTCTCGGCATGCCGACGATTATGTCCGCCCATTGAAATGGTAGCGGCAGTATTGTATCTCTATTCGGAGTCGGCCAACCGGAGACAGCCAACAGGCAGCACATACAGTCAACAACTCCGCACAGAACAGAAGAGAGACGGTATGATGGGATTAACCCGCAGCATATTGGAATTTCGATATTTAAATATAGCTGTGTGTGAGAAGTAAAAACACTGCAATTATGATCGATTTGAATGATTTTGCACAGAAAAGTATTTGTTTATAAGTGTTGCTTTTAGAATGTTAGGTTAACCCAATACCAATCTCTTTCGTAATCATATTCATTTTCAACTGTCCTAACATTCTGATTTAATTTAATATAATATCCTGAGTACATATATTATATAAAAATTCAAAGAATTAACTCTGATAAAAAAAACTATCGGGTTAAAATAAGTTCTTACTGTTTTTGAAATCGACGAACTTTATTTAGTATTACCACAAAAAATCTCTCAATTTATACAATCTATTTATTTATTACAATTAAACATTTAGGCTGAATACCTAAAATTAGTTAGTATCCAAAAAAGGAAAAAAATCTATTTTTAATACAAGTGCATATAAAAATATTTAAGTGACAGTTTTTGAAATATGCATAATTTTTTCAAATCTCTTTTGTAAAGTTGGGTTAAATGAGTTATCATAGTTTGATCTTTGTAAAACGATATTTTAAGTGACAAATCCAAATACGACATGGCGCCCTCTCAGTCACAGATGTGTCGAGAGGAATATCGAGTATTTATTTAGCGTGATGTTCTAGACATACCTGAACAGACCAAATGTCATAGAGTTCACTCGTTTTCAACTCTACCAATTGTGGCAATATCGAGAAATAAAAAGTATGACTTATTTATTCGTTGATGGTAGTCTACTCAGCTTGAAGAACATCAAAAGAGTGTTCATTTTAAAATATACTTTTAAAATCAAGTTTCTAAATACCCCGTTATAGTTGAAAAAGAAGTAAAGACTTTTTTTCAATAATTTTATCCTCAAAATTTCGTAACATGTGTTTAAAAAACATGAGATGAACCCATTATATCTTATTGTGAACCACATAAGAACACCTTACCTGGACATGTACGTGGATGTCCCCGCTGCGGTCTGTGCTCACGACGTATTTCTGAAACAAAAGGAAAAATGATTTAAAATGCTATTTAATAGTTTATTTTCATTTTCAAGCGGCAAATAAGAAATAAATCAAATAAAGAGAAAAGTTACAAAAACAATAGGCCAGAGAAAGATAAAATGTATGAGAAAAACAAGAACATGTATGACGAGATATATGGAGGGAGATGGACGAGACGAGTGCTGTGTGCATGAATAGAAAGGCGTGGAGATATGTCCTCTCTGCCAAACCCAGAGAGGACATAGTGCTATGGTATGCGTGTAAGTAATTTCATTTAAATTATAAATCATCCAACAGTGGTGCTCTGATGTAAAACACTGGCTGTGAAAACTTTTTTATAGAGGCAACATAGAAAACTAATTTAAAAAAGCTCGAGACGAATTTATTTTACTATTTCAAATCGAAAACCTAAAACAAACGAACTGTTTTGTATAATTTTTTAAGTGTAAATTGCTAACGTTTCACAGTCAGGGAACAAAAGATCAATTAAGACGACTCTGGAATATGTTAAGAAGTCAAATGTGAACTTCAGTGAATAAAAAAGTGTACACTGGACAGTTACAAGTAGACATTACTTTATAATTAAATTTAATTATAAAAATAGAAGATAAAAATGGACATTATAAATTGGATTTATTTGAATTTGAGCTTCATATGTATCTACATATGTTGAAATTGTTGAATGTCCTACACTCATTTAAAATTCCAAGTTTTTAGTAGAAAAAGAAAGAAAAAAAATTATAAATTGGGTTTTTAACTTATCAGAGAAACTTTTTCTTTGAATATCCAATTTCCATTTTCCCTGATATTTTTAAAGAAAAAGTTTGGTAATCTATTATACTTTGATTAAAGGACTGAGAGAAATTGATAAGCCATTTTTTTGTAAAATAACAGGTTTCATTCTTGACAAAAACGATGACTTGTAAATATTAATTATTATAAAAACCCTCCTTTGTAAACAAGACATTAATTTTCAATGATTATTAAAAAAAATCTAATTACTTTTAAATGCAGTTTTGATCTTGTTAAAGAAGTTAGTATTTTTAACGAATACATTTATGGTATTATTGTTCTTATTTGATAAAAGTGGTATTATTATTTTGATGGCGAGAGCTTACTGTGATTGTGTTTCTAGTACATATTATGTATTCTTAATTAATGTTATTGACTTATAATTGCTCACTGGCTGGGATCCCACAAATTTGAATAACAAGCCATTTAAAAAATTGTCTGCCAAACGTTACTACATTTTCAAAAAAAATTAAAATCTTATAACACATTACACATAACCGAATGCTGCGGAAACTTTTCTATTAAGTTATCAAATCAGAAGCATCAACATAAGTAACGCAAACATGAATAAAAGATCAGAACACTAATTTCTGTGGACAACACCAATCAATCAAGTAAGACACACCAAAAACACAAACAAATACAGGACAAATAAACGAATACAGGCATGTGTCATGATTAATTATTGTTCCCTTTCGTATTTCCCCTTCAACATATCCGAATTGGTGATTCGGACATGTTGAAGAGCGTGGCCGGCAGACAATATTTTCTTCGTTCCAGTAATCGTGGCGTTCGATTTAGAACTACTAGAGTAGGCACGGAACTCGCCGTTAATCATAGGACGTGTTGGTAAAACGATTGTAAGTTATGAGAGCGTATACTGCTACCTGGAAACTCATTTTTACCAGACTGTAAGCTTTTTTTTATTTATTTTTTGGATACCATTGGGGGTCGAGCCCGAAACCCTCGGATGAAAGTCTAACGTCTTACTAACTAGGCCACGAAAGTCGTCATAGTTTTCATTCAGGAATGTTTTATTCTTGTTTAAATCCTCATTCATTATATGGGAGATTTATACAAAGGCTTTAAAATACAGTAAACACATACAAATGAAAGTGACTCTTGATTCATGTTAAAGTTAACGGGAGTTTATTCAGGCTATTTATTTGTTTCAAGTTCGAAGTTTATTGAATTTCTATTTATATAAACAACATTTCAATCTTCGAATAGTGTTGTGGCAAAATCCTATATTTCATATAAATAAACAAACAAGTGTCTAATTCTGTATATACGAGAACTGTACTAGGTAGTCGTAGTCGACACGTGTGTTGCGAGGATTACTAACTAGGTAACATACTCGTATACTCGTATCTTTGGCAATCTTCCTACGTTCCGCATGTAGACGTTTCCTAGTAACAAGTTAATACAAATTTTTGATTTCTCTGTTTCTTACTTATCATATCTAGCCACAGGAGACTTCATGTCTAAAGTAGTGACCTCAAGTACTTCATATGTAAATAATATTGAAACTAAAAGTGTACGAACTAAATGCTATAGAAACCAAAAGTATTCGAAATAAATATTTCTATCGCTGGCCTTTCAAGGATGAAAAAATAACTTTACGTTTCTGTACATTCATTTACTGTTTATTTAAAAAAACATATCACGTTAAATAAAACAAAGCTTTTATTTTAATATAACATAAAAAATGTTTTCAGGCAAGATACCCAAAATGACATTAGAGACAGAAGTATGGGAAATACTACTGGGTAGATTAAGACAGATAGAGGATAATAGTTTAGTTGACTTGATTTATTTTTGAATGCATGTGTCTTTTCTTTTTTTATCTTTCTAACTACTCATATTTTTTAAATTTATATTATAATTATTTTAATATTTTGACGAGTACCCATAAAAAAGTCCATGGCGGGAGTGAGGTCTGGGGAGCGCGGGATTCTTTTAAGGCTACCTCTACGTCCAATTAATCTGTTCGGGCAACTTTCATCAAGATACGAGTAGGCCCTCACATCACGATGGTAGTGAGGAGGTGCACCATCTTGCTGGAAATAAAAACCCTTCTCATCCTTAAAACCAGGGCTGTGGAGTCGGATGAAAATTTACCGACTCCGACTCCGGCTCCGGCTTTATTTTATACTCCGACTCCGACTCCAACTCTTGACTCTGACTTCAATTTTTATTTTATTTTATAATTTACCGCGTCTACCTAATGTATTTATATTGACTTATTAATAATGGATACAGGTATAAATAAAAAATTTATTATATTCGTACACAAATGAAACAATTTAATAAAAAAATATATAAACAATACGCATTAAGCAATATCTACACACACAAAAATAATATTAAAAATATATATTAATATTTAAAAATAGAATTAAATAAAACTTTTAAAATAATTAGAAAAACAACACAGGTAGGTATTAAAAAAAATAAGAAAACACTTTAAAATTAAAAGGTTGCTTCATTTGTTTTCATACCTTAACTAAATCTTATTTATATTGTTTATTATTTTTTTTTATTTTCCTAGAAAATCCTAGGAATCTAAGTGCAGGAATTTACTATTTATACGGCTGCAATAAACTGAACGTAATCCCCTTTTGGGGTTTATTGCGATTATAAAAGTCTGCATAGTATCAGGCATGAAACGACGAGAGGTTAACTGGTTAACACATACCGTAACGTTATTAATTAAAGAAAATGTTAAAATAATTAAACGGAGTCGGAGTCGGTCGATTTTTTCCGACTCCGCCTAAAATGTTCCGACTCCACGACTCCGGCTCCGACTCCGACTCCACAGCCCTGCTTAAAACTCCTTACGAATGCGTGGTATGACAAATTCTTGCAGCAAGTTCGAGTAAACGGCACGACGTAAAAGTGTGACAAAAAAAAAGAAACCCTATAGGCGCTCGATTTATTATTAATATAGTGAAACGTTATACTTGCTGTACAAGTACTCTGTCACTTTTTTTAATATGACTCATATAACTATTCCATCAAAACATTCTCGGTTCAGACGAGACAGAGCGTAGATAAGATTAGGAAGACGCGTAAACAAGACTTATTCTCTCCCTGCCTCAAAAGAGCGATGGAGGGATGGTTGTATATGTATAATATATTCTCGGTTTATAATAGTGTTATTAAAGCTGCATTATATAGTACTTTACAAGTCATTTATATTTTAAAGCAAGTTACACTAGCAGCTAAGTACAAAAAAAAATGCTAAACCGACCAGAAAGATGTTAAAGAGGTCTTAGTGAAAACCAGGCAGCAACCATTTTTAATAAAATTGGGTACCTACGAGAATCGCTACCCGTTACCCCTGGATCGGAAGACCGACGTCTTACCAAATAGGCAAAGGACTTTGTGGTTTTATGTTTTTCCATCATACGCTCGTTTTGTTTGATAGTCAGAAGATTTAACCAAACTCATCGGTCTGCGTCAAATGAGATAGACTGGCATAAAATAAATCCAAAATAAACGTAATGGATTAAAAAGAGAATTTTGGCTCACTTCGTCAACATTGTACAGTATACAGTTTTCATAGTACTCGTATTTCATTTCATACTGTACAACCTAGCAGATTTATTCAATCTCTAATAGCCAACCATCATAAAACGATATCAAAGAGGTCTGAAATGAAATCTAGATTGATATACTTTCAAATAAAAATTAAGTACCAGCGAGAATCGAATTCGCAAGAAGACAAAGGAATTACCAGCCCGGTTGCGTTTTTACTCTACAAGTCTCTTTAATTTATGAACGCAAAACAAAATAATTAAATAAGTTATTTATTTCTACTACTGAGAAATTAAGAACAAAAGAGCAGGATCATGTTTTCAAGTTAAACAAAAAGATGCATAATAACATTTAAATGAGAAACGTTCTGTGGAATAAAAAACAACAACACATTACTTCTGGAGTGCGGGCGACGACGGTGACATTTGAAAAATGATGCGCTTTTTAACATAAACACATAATAAATTAAATATTTTCTCCCTACAAATATGCTAGCTCATATAATTTGCATGATGATTTATGAAAAGAAAATGAAATATATTTTTTCTATTTCTCACTTTTGAAGATCATTAAGTTTTGGAAAAAAATAAGATCGATGAATTAAACCAATTTAGGCAGTTAACGAGCCTCGTGGAGTACAATACTCGTACAGACTAAGTTGATTCCATTTCATTCGGTGAAATGGGTGTTCGTTTTTGGACCAATCTAAAAAAGGGTTTTATTTTGATTCGAAATAGATGACTGGAATAGTATTTCGTCGCGTATCACCTAAAAAACTTCATCATATACATCCAGGTGGAAAAGAGTTTGAAAGTGAGATTAAAATTAGAATAACATGTCCACTATCCATCAGACCAACGCTGCCACTGATGTTCGGACACATGTCAAGATTATTTTGTGGGGTTATTCTCAAATGTTGGTTACTTGATATTTTATTTATGTGGAATTAACAACGTTATATGTCAATATAGATCACACACATACTTCCGGTGAAACATGCCACCAATTAGACCTAAACATTGCTCTCGTAACAAACCGGGATATTCGCCTGAAGAGATAGGAGGTAGAAACTGTGACATGGTGATAAAGGATATTAATAGAATTATAAACTAATTTCTTGTTCAATATTCATTAATTGAACATTTTTGGCAGTAACCCTCAGACGCAAACTTACTAATCCAAACATTTGACTGCGCCAACACACATTATATTGACCAACGCAAAAGAGCACCTAGGGAAACTTTCAGGGGGTAACGAATGAAGGAAGCAGTTCTATAACAAAGCCCACCAAACTATTTAACATATTCTAAACCTGGTCCGCAATTCTCCATATGGTCCTAATGCCACAGTTCGAAGCCATAAAAAAACATGAGTTAGACCTTATGTTGAGACTGGTAGACAAGTTCTATTAGGCTGGTATAAAAAAATCCTGAGGCAGTTTTAAGATATCGTTGTCTGTGGTGAGGGCATACTAAAAATACGAGACTGATGGATCTGAGAATCTTGAATCATGTTGACGTAACATAAAGATTTAGGACATCCATCACCAATCACTGACTTTGCTAATAGCTTCTATACCGAGGTATGGGATCCTCAAGGCTGGTTTGGTTGCCATACCAGATTTCGGCATTCTGAATGCATGTCCCAGCTGAGTTTTTCCCTGACTTATTAAATAACCACTGTATTTTAAGAACCTTGGGCACATACGAGTATATATTTATTTACATAAAAAAATGTTCAAAAATTTAGCATAGGTACACATACTTGTGATATACTCGTACATGTATGCCCCTCGTATTTAAAAAAACATATGAGTAATCAAAGATGCTTTTTTTGTTTTTGCACCAGAGCAATAATGTCGACTTCTGGGTCCTAGTTGGTAAAATGCCTGTCTTCCAGCCCAGGGATTGCGGGTTACATTCCCGTTGATACCTGATTATTAAAAAAAGGGGTTCCAGACGGGTTTTTAATGAAGGTCTCTTTAACATCTTTATGTTGAGTCGAAAGGATTTGCCCCATGTGAGTGAGTGTGAAAATGTAACACAGTATAACAGTTAATTTAAGTTAAAAAAGCCCGAAAGTGTAATTCGGTAGGAATCGATTCCGATTCCCCTGGGTTCCAAGTGAACATACTCACTACGAGGTTATGGTGCTGAACGAATCTGTTGATTACAGCAGTGCATAATATTGTGTATGGACTACTTATATTATCAGAAACCTTCTTCCACAATAAGTATGCGAGAGCATAAACTAATTTGTCGCACGCAATAATTCTGCGTAAAATGTAAAGATCGCGTACAAAGTGGTACATGACAAATTCTGACGTTTCGCATACTAAATATATGACGATATTGTGCGTACTGCCAGCTGAGTCAGCTCAAGAAACACGAATTCCATTTCTTCTCTAACCAATTTTCTAGACCATAAAAATGTTATTAAAAAAATATACGGCAGCTATTGTTGGCAGCTAAAGAAGTAACAAATAAGTGTTGATCATCACAAATATAGCCTTTAAAATAATTCAATTATTTCATTACACAACAGATTTATACTATTACGCCGTTTCGGTTTCGGGATAGGCAAAAATAAGAAAGCACCAAACTTTCTAATCGCGATATACATCTTTCGCCTCCTCCACATCAATGCACTTTATCATACAGTTCCACTTTATCATACAGTTCCAACGATTTTTATATTTTATGCATCTCCTTTCAAAATATAATTTACTTGATCCAACCATACTTTCCTTGGGCTTAATCTTCAAAGTCTTCTACTCACATTTGCACGGTATAATTATTTTGTTAGTCTTTCTTCATGTACAAACCATCTTAGATTGTTCTTATTCATACTATTTAATTCACGTCAGTCTTAAGTTCTCATTCATACTTAATAAATTCATTCATTATTCTGTCATGGATTATAACCTCATATATTATTCTCAGTGCACGTATTTTTACAGCATTTCTTTGGCTCTTTCAGTATATTTCCACGTTCTTGTTTCACTCCCATACATCAGTGTTGGTATTAAAATACTGTTGTGGACTATCATCTGTGAAGTTTTTAATACTATATGTAACTCGTATACTTGGCAGTTTTTAACGATTTTAATTATATACAAACTAATAAGGAAACTGCTACTTAAGAAATCCAGGTTTATTCATAAAAAAAAATCCTGAATAATTAATTATACATTCCTGATATCCGGTCAACAAATTGCTTGAATAAATTTGGCTACAGTTCTAATCTGATTTAAATTAATTGTGAGAAGAATTTCAGTATCCAACGTATCCAAAAGAAGAGATTTGTAAGAAAAACTTCAACAATGTCGGGGAGAATATTGTGTGATGATAATTTTGCGAGATCGTAACCAAGAAAATAGATTTTTTTATAAATTATAGCTTCATCATACTCAATTCATTGAATATACTTTATATTCGGTTATGATAATTATTTTATTAATTTATGTACATTGTACATCTGGCGGGCTTATTGTTACATACAGCATCTTTCCAACCAACCAGCTTATTATAGAATCTATGGCAAATTATCCAAAAAAATCATTGATTCACGGAAAAAATAGTCATCTCTATATGGAGGAAAATAAAGAACATTACTATCAAAGGGTATTTCTGAGTAATGTAACATTTTTCAATTCTCTCATGAATGTTATTAAGGATGGTGTATATTTGATGACTCCATGAATCACAACATTCATGTACTCAATGAGTAAGTCGGAATGAACTGAATTAAAATAAGCAAAATAAATCTTGGCAGTATGAGGAATGTGAGCTTTTAACTGTCCACTGTCCACTCTCAATAGCTTTCCTGATATCATCTTGATGAAAGCTATACTCGTACTATGTCCAATTTGAAAAATGGATTGCAAGAGAATAAGCTTATTTGAAACTACATGTGCCGTAAATTGAGCACAAACAATGAAAATTTGAAGCATCAAATGTTTTTATTTTTACACATCCAAACCATCCTGTTATTGTTTATACATATTTTACAAATTAGTATTTTAAGTTTATACTCGTATATGTACAAATTAGTATTTTAAGTTTATACTCGTATATGTACAAATTAGTATTTTAAGTTTATACTCGTATATGTACAAATTAGTATTTTAAGTTTATACTCGTATATGTACAAATTAGTATTTTAAGGTTTATAAATTTCCGTTACTATCCATCCAAGAAGAATGCTTTACTTTTTTAAGTCAACACAAATTTAGTTTTAAATTAAAATGTTTAACAATCTTAGACTAAACATCTTAAAAATTATACTTTTGAAATTATCAATGTTTTTTAATAATAATTCTGATAAACTCTGAGCTCTTTTCCCTTTTTATGATTCTAGAACTCAAAACGGACTATGACGAATGTTACGAAATATTATCAAAGACATTGAAAGAGGAGCCTTCTATAATTTTAATCTGAGTTTCAATCATAGATAGATACAATGATACCACGAAGATAAATTACCCAAAGAGACTAGATAAAAGGCTAACGAAAATCCGTCTTTCAATAAAATTGGTTATTGATCGGGGATTTATATACACAACTAACTATTCAAGAGTAAGATGGATGTAGTATGATTATGAAAACGGTTAAGCAATATTTAAGACAATTTTAACATATTTGAAAAAAAAATCTATGTAGCGTAACGTTGTATTTTAATTTTGTGTAAAAATAACCCAAAATATAAAACACATTTTTCCAATTTATTTAAAATATTGTAAAAGCCTAGAACAATAATTTATGTACAAAATATCAAGCAAATTATAAAAGTATTTCATAATTAAATGAGGCCTTATTTTTTCTAACTATATTTTCCCACTTACTCGTAAAGCATCGACAACTTTCCTTAACATCCCAGAACAGATCAAATGTGGGTTGGATTTCCATCTTAAATACACAGTACTCGTATTCAATACATGTTCAGTAAAAATAAATAATATTTCAGTAATTTACTCGATTATTGTTTGTGATGGGAGATTTTTAGATTACTTTTATTGAGAAACCTTTAAAAATATCCTTTGATAATACGGACATTTTAAATAAAACTTAAATACAAACAGTATTTAAAAAAAGCGTTAAATTATTAATTTTTACTTTATGAAGAAAGCAATAATTTTGTAACGAAATTAATAGTTGTTAATTTTAGAAAATATTTGCTTTTTCTGTTCCTTTTTGTAGAATAACAAATTCTATATAAACATCAATCAGTAAATTTCCATGGAGTTATTTATTATAGTGTTGAGTTGGATACAATTATGGCCGATGTTTCGAAGGCGTTGCAGCCTTTATCTTCAAGGTACTAAAAACAAAAACTATCAGAATCCGATCGGATCCTGCGCTAGTCGCCGCGAACGTGAGGCGCGCGAGTGCGAGTTGCTAATTGGGTGCTTCTTCCTTGCTTTCTATAATATATTCGGTAATGTTTTTCCAGATCGCTCTGAGAATAAAGGCTGCAATGCCTTCGAAACCTCAACCATTATTTAAGCCTACTCAACACGGTAACAACTTCGAAAAACGTTTTAAATTAATGGAAAAGAGCCGGGAAAATCTTTGAACATATTAAATTCTCAGTTTCCATAATGGCACACGTGAGAAAATTTATTACAAACTCAACTCTTAAAACAAGTCAATAAAATGAACGTGAAGGCAAAAATAATAGTGAAGGTGAAACTTGTTAAAATTTCCGAAGCCTCCTCGCGACAGTTCACATTTCCGTGCGACGCGCGACGTGAGGGTTCACATCTAACTATACATGTAACTTCATCGCGTATTAGAGAGAGGATATTTCGAAAATAATCATTCTAAATACATGTACAAGTATTTCCTCGCATTCCCCAACAAGTTACTCCAAATGTATCGTAGAAAGTTAAGATGTTTATTTTCAGATAATTTTTATATCTGTCATACTCGTACTTATGCGACCGATAAAAATAACCGCGAAAGCCTACTCACATATTTTGAAAGCTGTCAAACTCAAAATATTTGAAAAATCTCATTTGGGCGGGGGCTGCTAATATACGATTTGAATATAATTTGTTTGAACGTTAAAAGGTTTGTTATTTGGTCACTCGTAATTATTCTTAAGCATTTCAAAACATGTATCCACGAATTTGGTTCCCTTTCAAACTCCACGATAATAGAGCGCAACCTCTTCTCCAGCAAAATTTTGTATTTCGATTCAATTTAAATGAAAAAATCCTGGTGTTAAGTATTGGAAGAATTTTAATGACTGAATCTCGGGAATGGCTAAATGATTAAAGTACTGTTAATGTGTCTTACATAACTAACTGTATTTACTGAATATTATCGCAATATTGCGAAGTTACCTTCCCTTTTAATAGTATATTCGTATGACAGAACCTTTTTTCACAGATTCGCATATGCTACCAAAATAAATATATTATTATATTTTGAACTTTTTACAGAATTAAAATGGATAAAGACCATTATTGCAAATATATACATCTTTATATTCCGTACTTAAAAAACTTTTATATTTAAAATTAAACAGTTTTTTTATACAACAGATCAAAAATAAAATAAAAAACACTTCATACATAACCATGAACAAAAAATCCAATAAGGGGAACAATAAAATTGAAGCAAGCATTCAAGAAAAGCGGAAAACTTCAAGAGCTGTTTAAGACCTGATGTTTTTTTTATTTATGATGGAATTAAGCAGTTGCTAATAGCGCATTTTCGTGTGAATTTAATTTGATAAAATATAATATTTATTAAGTACAGTGTTGTATGAATTGGAATAATTAAGTTACAAATAATAATGAAGTGATAAAAAAACCGAAATAAATTATTTTTTTATTCAGCGCTCTCTAATTGGGTTATTCAGCAATACAAGTGAGGATGTTTCAGTAATTCAAATGGAACCCGAGGGAAACACGGATTTCGTGATATAAATTTACAAGTTAAAAATATAAAAGTAAACAATAGGTGTGTACATTAAGTAACAGTAAAATAACAGCACAAAAATTAATTAAGAAAGCCATTCACAATTTTCGTAGTAAAATTTGTTCACCAGGTGTCAGATAGTTTATTAACTTTCATTATGGAACGATATTTCCAAGTTTTCATCAAGAGAGTCTTAGTGAAAATAACATCAATTACTTTCAAATACAACTTTCAAATGGATAAGGAGCTTTTGTCTTAATTTACTTCTTTCAGTTTTTTTTTCTTTGAAAATAAGATAAATTCTATGATTCTATCTTATTTTCAAATAAATACTCGTAGAATGTTAAACGAATCTAAAAGTATTATTTTCTTCTAGATAAATTGATGTTACTATAAAAGAAATGGGAGAATTCGTATAATTGTTCTAGGTGAGGAAATACTCGTATAATGAATATCTTGAATGTTTCCGATTCGTATATTGAAGATGTATTTATGGTACGAGTACTTTGAAGATATTTTTATGGTACGAGTACTTTGAAGATGTATTTATGGTACGAGTACTTTGAAAATATTATTTTATATATGTATATGTATGTTATGTTATTTTTGTCTAAATCAAATGAGGATAACGAAGAACTAACATATAGAGATAGATAGAGAGAGAGAGAGAGAGAGAGAGAGAGAGAGCACTTGTCATATTTCCGGATGTTTTAATTACATAAGATATTTCCCATTTGGATGAGATTTGTGGCCTAGTTGGTACGACGTGAGTTTCGAGTTCGATTCCCAATGGTATCTAAAATAATAATGATAAAATAGGGTACCAGTTTAGTAAGAGTTCGTTTGGTAATAATACGAGTACTTGTACGCGCTGTAGATGCGCGAGTATTGTTGCCTGGCCACGGATTGTGTGGTAGAATTTCCATTACGCGGGAAGACGAACCGTGAGTTTCTTTTTTACTCCAGTGGTTCTTACCGAAGACTCAATTACGGAAATCGAAGACAATTTTATCTCGCGACCACGCTCTTCAGCATATCCGCATCATCAATTTGGATATGTTGTTGAAGGGTACCATACGAATGATCAAATAAATTTGAATAATAGTGGTTTCTATAATACTGTTTTTACACAAATTGGATAGTACTAATTTTAAGTGAATAATCTTGAATAAATAAAGATAATGTTAAGCACTCTTTAAAAATACAGGGAAAACTCCACTATTTTGGAGGAACTTTTTGACTGAACGATAAATGCGGGAAAACAATAGATGTGGGAATTTATTAATAAAAATATTAATACTTTAATGTTAACGTATATTAAAAAGTATTTGCACATACACGTAAAGGTGTGTGAATAAAAATATAAAGTTATTATGTTCCATCATTAACAAATCACATATATCGTTTTAAGTACAGTACATAGTCTTTCTTTGTCATTTGGATTTGGCGGTTTTATTTCCATATGTAAACAGTATGTTTATTGTTTTGCAAATGACATTATTACTATTACATGTGAATAATTATTTTTCAATATTTCGAAAGGTTCGGCTGAAGTGAACATTGAGATTATTATTGCGCAGCCACACAAAACATATCACACTTCTTCTTTGTTGAAGTCGCGTATGTGGGTCATCGGTCTATAATAGAATCAAGACACTAATACACGTTCCTTCGTTAATGAAAAGGAATTTCAGTGAATTCCATTGTTTTACAAATAAAATAATTGAAATCCACGAATTTTATTGTTTTACAAATATATATAACAATTCAACGTAAACACACCAACACATCGATCAATAAGTCCCGGGACTAACCAACAGATGGCGTCAAACTTTCCGACATTGTGTCATTGAGATTCCGACATTGTGTCATAGAGTTACATTGTGTCATACGCTAATTTTGCTATTTTCAAAACAATGGAAAAAAACGAATTTCGTGTATTGATAAAACATTGCTTTTTAATGGGAAAAAATACCGTTCAAACTTAGCGATGACTTGAAAAGTGTTATCCGGGCTTTGCTCTGTCGAAAACAACCATTTGTCGGTGGTATGCTGATTTCAAACGCGGTCGTACAGACACAAATGATGCTGAACGCTCTGGTCGTCTAAATGAGGCTGTTACACCAGAAAACATAAAAAAAAACATCAAAATCGTGAAAATTGCAAAGTAAAGTTGCGTAAGGTAGCTGACATCCTGAAGATATCATTTGATTTATTATATAGCGTTATTGGAGCGTTTGAAAGCAGAAATTTCAAAAAAACGGCCCCATATGAAGAAGAAAAAAGTTCATTTTCATCAGGACAATGCACCGTGTCACAAGTCGATGGTAACTATGGCCAAATTGCATGAGTTGAACTTCGAATTACTTCCGCACCCACCGTATTCTCCAGATTCGCCCCCCAGCGACTATTGGCTGTTCACAGACCTCAAAAAGATGCTCCAGGGAAAGGGATTTGGCTTCAATGAAGAAGTGATTGCCGAAACTAACGCCTATTTTGAAACCAAAGATAAACCGTTCTACACGGCTGGGATAGAAAAGTTAGGAAAGCGTTGGAATGAATGTATCGCTCTTGAAGGAGACTATGTTGATGAATAAAGAAAAAATTTGGCAAACAAATGTTGTTTTAGTAGTTAGTCCCGGGGCTTATTGATCGATGTGTTATATATCGTAAGATTTTACAATATGGTAAACACATAATATTTTAGTAGTACCCAAAAAAAAAAAGTTTTTTAGTTGCATTATATTTGACCCTTCTGTAGAAAGGTGTATCTTGGCCGACGCATGCTTTTAGTATGGTTTCGTTATGTAAACATTACCTTATTAAATAAAACTTTTTTTTTACAGTTTAATTCAGAATTTGAAATGTAGGCATTTACACCACATGGTCAATTTTTAAAAACGATACTGTTATTGTAATCTCGTCGTAAGTGTCAGGCTATTAAAAATAATTTTAATATCAAATGAACCCCTGGAAGAACACGATAAAGAAGAGTGGATAAGCTAAAAAAATGTAATAGAAGTAGATCCAAGTCAATCAATTATTACAAAAAACTAGGATACTCTTATTCAACAATAAAAAATGTTTCTTAAAAATTGTTGTGAAATTTGGAAATAATAATTCCACATGTTTTTGACCGCAGAAAATACAGCAGTAATGCTTCAAAATATGTGAAGCTTTAGTTAATCGAGATTTAGAAAAGAGGTTACTTACCGTCATCTTAAACGCAAAAGACAATGGCTATCCAATGGTTTAGCAAATAAATCTTTTTTTAATATATTGGAAGTCAAAAGAGTTTTTCCATATTTTTTTTAATCAAAATCGAAAGAATATTTCGTTGATGCATTTAAAAAATGTTTGAAAGGGCCCGTGGTTCAAATTACTAACGTAAATTATATTCAAATCATCATTAAAGCAATACATTTATTGAAAAAAATAATTTGTTTTAATAAAAAAAAACGTTTCTCTTATTACCCCTAATATTTAACAAACTCTAGAATAAACCGTGTAAAATAGAATTTGCGTAAATGGAGGGATTGCTGTATATTTTTTAAAAATGGTTTCTAAGTTCGACTTAATCTCTCAAGTCTACCAAACCGAACTTCTAGCCATTTCTTAAAATAACGAGAATATTTTGGAGTTTCATCACAATTCTCATCATCATCACGCCATATCTATTAGGGTAGGCAGAGAGAACCAATCTGCACTTCATTCTATCCTGGCATACATCTTTTGCTACCACACTCATACACTACGTCGTGCATATTCTCCTATTATAAAGGCTTTTTACTCTCCCGTCTTTCAAAATTTGTTTATTTTGGCCATGTTACGTTCTTCTATTATCTTCCCAAACTTTTCGTAACTTCTATACTACTCGTATATATTGTTTTCGTCAATCTTTCATCATTCATAATTTCTAGGTGGATTCTTTATTACTTGCACAGGACTTCTATAAATCCGTATTCTTTCCTTACATACTCATTTTTTATTCTGTAAGACATTGTTTTCCCATACATTCTACATAACGTTCTCACTACACAGAATTATGATTTAAAATTACGAGAAAGGTATTTTAGATGAAAGGTTTTTATGCTGGTTGGTACTTCGCGAACTGTAAATATTGGATTCTGACATCAGATCTACCTGGAGATCCCTCAGCAGCTTCCTTACAGCATTTTTTATTTTTTCGCCTGGATGACTCTTTAGTAACATTGTTCTCTGTTTTGGATATACAGGAGACGGTATCTATTTTAATTGGTATTTTGTGGGCTTATGACCACCTTTGAAGGCTGAGTTAAGTGCTCACTTTATGCCTATGCAACATTCCTCATTATACCATAGATTCATCTCTATACATCATTTAAATGTTTTTATTCTTAGTGCAGACAAGATGGTTTTTAGTCTTTATGCCATTTGTTGACGAACAATGGTAAGATTTTTTAACAGATGTTGAGGAAACCTCTTTATTCTGTCAATACCTCATCATTGTTTGTTATACAAGCCGGATATTTTTTGGCTTTTGACAAAGCCCATTACACTTCTGTAGAGGGTAATATGTGATTTTTTGTTTGGTTTTAGCGAAGGGTTATATATGTTTATTTTAGGTTTTCAGTTACTTCGCGAACTGTAAATATTGGATTCTGACATCAGATCTACCTGGAGATCCCTCAGCAGCTTATATATATATATATATATATATATATATATATATATATAT
>OX463838.1:30380217-30501942 GCA_949825065.1 Odontocerum albicorne
AAAAAAAAATTGTTTTTTTTTGTCCGATCATAAAAATTAATATTTTTCATCAGCTAACTTTAACTCATTATACTGTAAAAATAATGTACTACGCTAACCTGGCAAGTTAAACCAAAAGTTGGCCTGTTTAGTCAAGATTTCAAAATGGTACAAAACATACCTACGACTTCTTTAAAAATTATTTAAAAAAAAATATTTCTGTATTTAATGATAACACTTTTCAATAATCAAAGATAAAATTTAGTAAGTTGAGCGAGACAGACGATGAAGCGCATAAACATGTCAGAGTAAGACAGCCAGTGTCATCATTTTGACGTGAACGAGAGTGAGACAGATAGTCACAATTCGGCGTGAGTTAGTATGAGACAGGTAGTGAGGCTACTTTGAAAAGTGTCCTCATTAAATACGGAAATTAATTTTTTTAAATTATTTTTAAAGGAGTAGGTTTATGTATTATACCATTTTGAAATTCTGACTAAACAGGCCGTCTTTTGGTGTAACTTGCCAGGTTAGCGTAGTACATTATTTTTACAGTATGATGAGTTAAAGTTAGCTGATAAAAAATATTAATTTTTATGATCGGACAAAAACAATTTTTTTTTTCGAACGTGCAGGTTTTTTTTGTTTTATATCGGAGTCCGACTAATAGCAGGGTTATCTAGGATTGCGATACAACCATTAAAATCATAAAATATGGAAATTTGTAGTCACAGCATATAAACATTTGGCGCAGGGTAGCTACTTTCACAATTTTCGAAGAAATGCCTATAACTCGAAAAGTATAAGGCTTTTTCAAGATTTAAAAAAAATTCTGAACCGTCATAAGCTGGCGTCTTCCTCGATAGCGGCTTGGCGTTGAGGCACGGGACACCCTGTATATAAAGGGCCACACCATGGTCACGTTCTCACCAATACTTGCGTATTTGACAGTAGCATTCATACATGCGCATCTTGTCACTTACAACATTTAAAAAGGAAAATCGCGAAAATTCAAGTACGAGTATAATGGGGAAAGGAAGTATCTATATTTTTACAAGAGACCTAAGGAGCCGCACTTAACCCAACGAAGAGCCGCATTTCCCCACGTCTGGTCTAGTATATAAATGATAAACTCTTAGTTGAGAATGGGGAGAGGGAGTAAGGCGGGGGGGGAGAAATTTGACACTTTTAAAGGAGCGACACTGATTAATAATAGGTTGCAGAAAGCATGTAACAAAATGTTGGACTGGTTAAACAGTTTAGGGCTGCAACCAATCGACTATTACCATATTAATTTAAAGGAGCGACACTGATTAATAATAGGTTGCAGAAAGCATGTGACAAAATGTTGGACTGGTTAAACAGTTTAGGGTTGCAACCAATCGCCTATTACCATATTAGTTTAAAGGAGCGACACTGATTAATTATAGGTTGCAGAAAGCATGTGACAAAATGTTGGACTGGTTAAACAGTTTAGGGCTGCAACCAATCGACTATTACCATATTAATTTAAAGGAGCGACACTGATTAATAATAGGTTGCAGAAAGCATGTGACAAAATGTTGGACTGGTTAAACAGTTTAGGGTTGCAACCAATAGACTATTACCATATTAATTTATTCAACACACATCAGGATATGGATAAAAAATATTTCAATATTATAATTGAATTATTATAGCATGTGCCTCGTTTTATTTATGCGACATAACATATGTTATTGCAAATCAGAATTATCTAAATTATTATGGAAATATGATATTTGGGCGACATCTGTTTATAATTTACTTTTTTTTTCCGTATAGATCTGAGTAATTATTATTTTAATTGTCTGAAGACATGATCCATCTGCTAGACACTATGCAGTTCGATCCCACCACCACCCACGCTATTATGGGGGAAAAAATAAATCTTCATCCAGTGCAATCTCACTAGAAGATCGAAATCTTCTTTATTTTTATAAGCGCGACATCATGTAGTGACAAAGCAGGAACTGGTGTAAGGGACTCGTTCTCCAATGGCGACACACCTGAGTGTGAAAAGAATAGTAGCAATGATGGATTTAAGGTCCGACATCACGAGAGAAGTATGATAAACTGACTCACAGCGCAGTAATGTAGATTGGATTAATCCATTCCAAATCTGAAAAAATACACATCGCGGTAAAATAATAAATAAAAATTTAACTGCACTTTACCTGTACTAAGGAGATCTGATGGCGTAAATGGAAGGTGGTGAGACAGGTGGAGAAGAGAGATTTTATTTTTTGGAAAGGGAGTCACCTTGCATAAACACGTCAGGTGAAAGTCTTCCGGAGTTCTTTCTCTTTTCTGTCTCACTAAAAACTTGTTCAAAGAGGTTTGTTTGCCTGCGTTTTAAATTATTTTTAAGTGAGCATTGCATTATCATTGAAAATGTATGTTCGAGAACCAAATTAAAACAATATGTTCAAGAACCGAATTGTTCGAGGTGTGAGACGTTGGAGAACCGAAGTTCCACTATATTCTTAGTGGTACATATCAAGGCACAGAATGAAAATATTATTAGCAGAGCTAAGGCACAAAATGAAAGTATTTTTATCAGTGTATACCAGGGCAAAGAATACAAGTATTATCACAGTACACAGAATGGAAGTATTTTCACCAATGCGTACCACACAGAATGGTAATATTATAAATATTATTTTTTTTACCCTGGCAAGTTTATTGCCATGTGGCAATCTCTTCCAACCAACCAGAAAGATGTTTTTATAGGCCCTAAGTGTTAACCAGACTGGAATCCTATTTTTTTAAAATCTGGGTTCCAGGGGGGATCGAACCCGCAACCTCCGGATCGGCAGACAAGTGTCTTACCACCAGGCTACGGAGGTCGGCTCCGAGAGCCGCATGCGGCTCTACGTTAGGTTAAGTGCAAGTCTCTTGTAAAAATATAGATACTTTCTTTCCCCATTATACTTGAATTTTCGCGATTTTCCTTTCTAAATGTTGTAAGTGACAAGATGCGCATGTATGAATGCTACTGTTAAAGACGCAAGTATTGAAGAGAACGTGACCATGGTGTGGCTCTTTATATATAGGGTGTCCCCTGCCTTAACGTCAAGCCGGTATCGAGGAAGAGGCCAGCTTATGACGGTTCAGAATTTTTTTTAAATCTTGAAGAACATTGTATAGAATGGAAGTATGAGTATTATTAGCAGTGCATACAAAGGCAGAATGAAAGTATTATCAGCAGAGCATACCAGAACATAGAATGAAAGTATTCTATTAGGTAAGTATTCAATTAATTTGTTTAAGAAAATTCCAAAATAACACCGATGAGAATTCCAAAGTAACACCTGAGGAAGAACAAATTTAGATAATTTGAGATGAACCAATCATTTACTTGGTAGAAGTATTACCAAAATCATTTACTTGGTAGAAGTATTACCAAAAAATTACCAATTGAAACTAAAGATGCAGAGGTAAAATTTGTGGATGGAAAGTTGAAAACTGGAAGAACTAGGGTTGGTGATAATACTAAAGATGAAATACTAAAATCACTATCATAAAAGTCAACTAAAGTATGAGTAACATGGACAAGTGGTAATGACCCTTTAACATATAATTGCGAAATGGAGTAATTGTTCCGTATTTCAACGAGGGAGACAAATGATACATAAATGATCCAAGTATCACTTTTCTAAACCAAGTTGTGCAAATTGTGGTGTCTCTTAAAAACTCAATGTGTAAGAAGTACAGCAGACCACAGATCACACTGATGCAAGCCATTGAGAATAATTGAGGATTCAACTATCCAGTACACACACTTCTTTTTTATCTGGAAAGGGCGTAATATTATTGAGTATCGTGAAGTAAATTATGGAATATTTTGAATTAATACAAAATAAATGTTGATACCATCCAAAGCTTAAAATCCTTAAATAAAAATATAGTAAGTTATGTAGGAGTAAAAAAAAATCGGAAGGATTTCCAATTAAAACTGGTCTAAGACAGTAATTTTTTACATTAATCTTAATGTAAATATGGTATTGTTTGAAAACTAACAAAATACTATGATTATATTACAGAAAAGGAAATATGAAGCAAATTCAATAAGATAGCGGTAGCTGAGTCCTTATATAAGTCTGACCAAAGAAAAATTGAGCGTGAATACAAAATTCATGAATATTATTTTTATTTCATACTTTATAACAAACAAGATAAATACTCTTTTTTAAGACATTTATCTCATGTTTTTTCAATCTCTTTTCTTATGCTGAGAGTTACGTCTCAACTGAAGGTTTTTTTCTATTGTCCAGCTGTATACACAACAAGATCTCTTATTTTCTCAGTTTCTTTATTTCATTGTTTTATCATGCTGAGAGTTACATCTCATCTTTAGTATTTTTTCAACTGTTCAGTTATACACACTGCAAAGTTAAAACATAAAGCAAGAGATTGCCTCTTTTTCCAGCCCATCTTTCTCTTATTTTTTCAATCTTTTTTTAATCATTGTTTTCTCCTGCTGAGAGTTATATCTCAACTGTTGATCTTTTCAACCATTAAGTTATATGCACTATAGAGTTAAAACATAACTCGATAAGTAAACTTGATCATTTTTGTCTATAAACCACAAAAATATTCTAATCAAAGTCATTAATTAGATTATTTTTGTGGTTTATACAGACAAGTAGAAAACTCCTATATTCTTAAGAAATCATTAAATCGCCCTTAATGTACTTTATACTCAAAAGATGGTTATTAAATCATAATTTTATTTTTTTATATGCAAATGCACAAAAAGGTGTTAAATGACAATCATAATTCAAATTTGTAATTAATGATATTGCAAAGGTAGATTGGGAAGAAAAAAAAACTAATAATGTTGTTTGGTATTTTATATTTTCTAAAAATTTTAACTTATTATGTGAGAGAAAGAGAAATTCATGAAATATATACTTATAATATAAATATTCTATAATAATTGTGATTAAGTATAATTTGTGTAAATTGCAATGTTGAAAAATATTTTTTTGAAAATTTATTAATCATATCTTAATTATATTAAGGATATTTGTTTATTTTTATAAAAGTACGCAAATCAAAATTGATAATTTACAAATAAGGGTATGTCACATAAAATGTATGGTATTTATCAGGTGTACAAATAAGCCGCCGCCGTTTGACAAAAGTTGGCGCCACCGGTAAGTTATGGTTAAAATTGTCAGATGTAAAACGTCATTGTCGTAAGGTTTGACATCTGTCAACAACATAACCTTGAAATATTAGTGAATTTTTATCAGTATAATATATTCTTTTGTCTGCGAAAATGTCAAGTTTCGAGCCGAATAAGCGTTATTTGCGGGAACTTTTGATTTACTTCTTCAATTTGAAGAAATACTCGTATGCAGCTGAGGCGCATCGATTGCTTGTAGAAGCATATGGTGAGGCTGTCTTACGTGAGAGATGTTGTCGTGAGTGGTTTCAAAAATGTAAGAACGGTGAATTTGACATCGAAGACAAATAACGTAGCGGAAGGCCGAAAGTGTACGAAGACGCGGAATTGGAAGTATTATTGGATCAAGATTCGTGCCAAACGCAAGAAGAACTTGCACTTACATTAGGAGTGACTTAACAAGCAATTTCACATCAAAAATCATTGGGAATGATTCAAAAACAAGGAAATTGGGTTCCATATGAACCGACACCGAGAAATGTTGAACGCCGATTTTCCACATGTGAAATGCTGCTTGCCAGGCATAAACGAAAGGGTTTTCGTATAGTCACTGGTGATGAAAAATGGATCCACTATGATAATCCAAAAAGGAAGAAATCATGGGGACCCCCTGGCCATGCTTCAACATCTACGGCTAAGCCAAATTCATGGGAAAAAACTCTTGTGTATTTGGTGGGATCAGCTTGGTGTCGTGTATTATGAGTTGCTCAAACCGAACTAAACCATTGCTGGGGCTGTCTACCGAACACAATTGATGAGATTGAGTCGAGCACTCAAGGAAAAGCGCGCCCACTACTACTCCAGACATGACAAAATTATTCTCCTGCATGATAATGCATCGTCCACATGTGACGGCGCCGGTCAAAACCTATTTGGAAACACTCAATTGGGAAGTTTTACCCCACCCACCGTATTCACCAGACATTGCTCTTTCTGATTTCCACTTGTTTCGATCGATGACGCATGGCCTGTCTGAGCAGCACTTCACATCATATGAAGATACCAAAAATTGGGTCGATTCGTGGATAGCCTCAAAAGATGAAGCATTCTTCCGACGCGGTATCCGTATGCTGCCAGAAAGATGGGAAAAAGTACTGGCAAGCGATGGGCAATACTTCGAATAAAACATGAGGTTCCATTCTTTCACAATAAATGCACAATTTTTGATAAAAAACGGCGGAAACTCATTTGCACACCTAATATTTTTTCAAGAAACATAGAATTACAAATCATATATATTCAGTTTCAAAGAAGAAAAACATTTTAATACGAAAAAAAGGGGCCTTTCAAAGAAAATTATAATCATTAAATAAAATGATTAACAGTAGTATTACTAAAAGTGTTAAAATACGAGTACATTAGATCTTTATTTTATCAAAAAGTTTGACTATTCTAACAGTTTGATAATTCTTAAGCAGAATAATGATATTTCTGAAGTAGAATAATTGACGAGTGATAGAACAAAAAGTGATAAATACACATACACATGCAATCTCTATTCCCTTATATAATATTTGTAGATATTTTTTAAAAAGCATTAAAATCCTTATTTAACATGATTTGAATAAAGGTGAGGTGGTCAAGGTGTTTGAGTCATGTATTGAAGATGTCGCCTGTCAGGCAAAAAGTAAGAACGATGTTTTATCTTGACTCAAACTTGATGGATCGGACGTTCACCCTACACTAAATACTAGTGTAGCAATTAATTGAATTTAAGATGTATGTATATATAAGATAAGAAAATTACATGAGAGATGACAAACAAACAAATTATATTTTCAGATAATCCACGTATTGATTAAGGCAGAAAGATGTGGGTCAATGATGCTTTTGAAAACACCAAGATAGATGGAATGGAGAAAATTATTTTACCCATTTTATTAAACAAAAAAATAATTACATAAACAAATATTGAAATTATAAAATATGCCTTGATGTTATGTTTTAGAGAAAAGCTTTTTTGTTTAACTGGTGTTTAAAAGGTGTTTATTATTTTAACATGTGCTTTATTTTCTTTTTTATACTGAAAATGAATTATCTCATACAGCCTACAATAAATTTCATGCAGAAAAATGTACGTTATTATATAAATTATTTGATAGTATTAGATATTTTCAACTTGATTTCCATTTTTGAATATCCATTAATCAAAGTTATAACAAATCAGCAAGTATTTTAAACAAAAACCCAAAAAAACAATATACTTAATAAAAAATTAAAGATTACCGACGCAGAGTATCATCAAAATATTAAATTGTCAAAACTGAAATAATGAAATTTTCATTTGAAATTTACGAGAGATTATTCATTTTATGAACAAAAGTAAAAAAAAACATTATGTTTAAATAAGCTTCGATTTTGACAAATATGCATTAAGAAAAAATCAAATTGATTTTTATTACAAATCACTTTTCTTCATTGCTATTATAACAAATTATTTACGAGTGTTTCTAAGAAACTATATCTATATAATATGACAATTTGACTAAAGCAAAATATCAATAAAGAAAATCACTTCTTAACATTTACTGCAATGAAATTACATACAAGCAAAAAAGCTATTGATTTGATTACGATGTAAAGGAGAAAGTATTATACATATTTTATGATAATTAGAAACTATGACAAAGTGATTTAATAATAAAATTATTTAAGTGGTTTCTAATCGAACAATAATTTGAATATATGACACAAAATTTTAAAATATATGCATGGCTAAATGCAAATGCATTACAGGAATGTTGATAGCATGAATAAAATTCTGACTAGAAGTAGAAATTATTCATTTAGCAAAAATAGCGCCATGATTTTAATATATCATATATTTATACGCATTACAAAATACATATAATAGATTAATTTAAAAAATATCTTAAAATACATTTTGTCAAACACAGAGAAACCATTCAATATTTCAAAAATTAATTGTCATTTTATTTAATATTTTGTTTGTCAAAAGAGCATATATAACAATAAATATTTGTAACATATATTAAAATGGGATATTAATCTAAAGATCATCAGATGCAATAGTAATTATATTCAAAATTATTAATCTGTACTTTAAGTGCTAACATAATTCTCAACTTATTGCTTAGAAATTTGATGTCTTAAAAATAAATTATTCAACTGTATTTTTTATTTCATTTATTACTTCATCTAAAGTCTCCTTAATATTTTCTTGACAATCACTTCGCTCGGCGACAACCCTTTCCAAACCAACGTATACTTCACGGTCCCTCAAATGGACTTTTAAATTATTAGATTTCAAAAGAGTCTTCATAAACTTACAAATATTTTCGATAATTTCACACTGCAAATTATTGAAATTTGCTTCAATCATAATTTTCAACTGTTTTCCAACATCAGCTTTGATTAATTCATTGATTAATTTTATACCAACAGGACTGGACTCATTAAGGCTGGTGTTATTTGGGTCATTTATATTGAGATTTGCTATGTCTTCATTGTGCTCCAAAATACACAGAGTACAAAGTATTGTGAGGGAAATGATTGCTTCGTTCTGCATTATAGCATGTGTTCCAACGAGCATGTTGACAAGGCAGGAAACACATCCATCAACCTAAAATAATACAATATTTTGATAAACATATAGGTATATATATATAGAAATGCGCCATTATTTATTTGCCTTCAAAAATAAAAAATACTCTCATTCTTTGTTTGTTTCATTATATTAAATTAAAGCTTATATTTCAATAAGAATACTCATCTTTCATTATGAGTTTTAATAAAAGATTTTATTCTTTCACATTCAATTCTTTAAATATAATATAATTTTGAAACGTAAATTAAGTTTGAAATTTTAACTTAACACCTGGCAAAAATAAGCCATTTTATCGAGAAAAAAAAATATATATCACCTTTTTCTAATCCCTCAAATATTTTAAGTGAGGCAACTTGAAGGAATAACATGGGTGAAGCTTTGACAAAATTGTTTTAATGAATTCTCAAACATTTAACTCTTTAAAATGATTTTTGGACCTACATAAAAAAACTGTAAAAGCTAAATTATCAAGACAATTTTATTTGTGGGTTGTAGAAAGACTGATATAAGGTCATTCCCATATTTTTTTAGTTTTGACAAATTCTGAAAGTTCACAAAAATTAAAGTACCTGTGTTTTTTTTTATTTAGTGTTTGTACCCCTCAAAACCAATCATGAAAATGATTTTATTCTAAATATACAAGTGAATGCAGGAATTATAATTGGTGGTGTTTTGTTTTACCGGTTTAGTTTAATTATCAAGAAGTAATGAACAAGTGATTTAATTACATATTGCCCTTTTTATGTACATTTGCTAAGAAATTCCTTTTCTGTGTGATGAAAAGGCTAAACTTTAGCAAATCCTCTATTAAAAAACAATTTCTTTGAAAAAAATAACCTGATTATATTAAAATAATTTCTTCTGCCCAAGGTGCTATATCCTATCGAAGGCTACCATAATGACAATATTTAACTTGTTCACTATTATAGCCTGAAACACTCAGTAGAACTGCACACAAACCATTCCTGCAAGTTCTATGGCCAAGAAATGGGATATTTTCCTCTGCCTTGTTTTCCTTTATTGGGTGGTCCGGAAAGTAATTTTGTAAAATTTGTTATCAACTTCAATGAAATGATCTTTCTCCATCTCTATTATGATAAATTCCTGCATACTCACATGAATTATCATGGCCAGATCCTTGGAAGAGTGCAGCTGTCGGACACTCCAGGCAAGCAACCGCTGTGCCTCTCCTGTAACTCCAGGGTGCTCCCAGCGCGCTGCCCACTGCACCACCTGCTCCAGAATTCCACTGGACACCAGCTCAACTGCCACAGATTCTATTCAAACACAATATTTATTGTTGCATAAATAACAGAATAATAAATAAGGTTCTGTTAAAATTTAAGATCTAGGACACTAGCTTTGAAGACAATATCAACAACCCTCCATCCACTTTTTATCCCGAACATTATTTTATATCATAAAGATAATATATTGTAATTTGTTTAGTCCAACACTGTTTATTTCACTTTATATAACGGTATAACCCTACCAATTTCAAGGTTTTCACCTCATCATCAGGGGAGCACAAACAAGACTTGTTTACACATATGCGTCTAAATATTTTTTTAAGCAAATATATGAAATATTCCAAGTTGGGTTTCCTTAACTTATTAAAGTTTTCATGATCAGAAAAGTTAATAATACTTAAATTATTAACTTTTAATTCAAGAATATTCCTAGAATCGGACATATTGCTAAATTGCCAGATTTTAATTTTGCTGTAAAAGTCGTCCCCTGTCTTTTGACAAACAATCCAGGATGTTTCTCAAAGGTCATAATGGGTGATGAGTTTTGAATTTATGTGAATAATCCTGAAATCAAGCAACAACCCAATCAGAGGAAGTAGCGTCTACAAAACAGAAAAAAGGATGTCAGGCCAAGTGAAATATCAAGACAATAATGATAGTATTTTTCAACAATGACGTACCAATCAGTAAGGAGATTGTACCCTATGGACAGAATGTTAACCAACAGTTTTACATTTATGCAGTTGTGTCTGCAGGAAAGCATCAGGAAGACATTCGGGTGTGTCACACATTAAAAAATAGGTCTTGCATCATAACAACGCACCTGCACACACTGAGTTGTCAGTCAAGAAGATTTTGACTAAAAACACTCTGGTTACAGATTTGCACAAGGCTTTGATTTTCGACTTAATTTTGTTACTGAAATTCAAATTAGGATTTGCAACTATGGAAGAAATCCTGGAAAAATACATTCAGATCTAGACACATTGCCAAAATATCACAACAGGAAACGTTTTTAGAAATTGGAGAAGTGCTTTGATAAGTGTATTGCTTCTAATGTTTTATTTAAAAATTAAAGTTATGACAATAGAAGAAAGAAAAGTTATGGAAATTTTCATACAGGTAAGTATAACTATGGGATTGTGATCTTAAACCAAATAGTTAGTGTGGCAAGTGTATTTTCTTACAGGTAAGTATAACTATGGGTTTGTGATCTTAAACCAAATAGCTAGTGTGGGAAGTGTATTTTCGCATAGACAAGACAGAAACACAGATTTTCTTAATATAAATCAATTGATTTCAGTCACATGTTCTAAAATACCATATCCCATAAAAAAATAATTTATGAATAAAATTAATTCAAGAATTATGACAAAATATGTTTTATTTACCTTGTCCATCCACAAGCATTCTTAAAGTAGCCAATAGTTTGAATACCACATGATATTGTGTTACACTGGGTAACATCTCAGTCAGCACAGGTAAGATACCCTTTTCGATAGCCAATGGTTTATTTATCTGAGGCACCACAAGATTCCTTAATGTACTGAGTACAGCGTGCTGCAGTCTGATATCATCTTCATTACTTTTGTGTAATGAAAGTATTGCTGAAAAAAATATGTACTACATTGAAAATGTATGTATTTTTATAAAAATCATATAAATGGAGTTTAACAAAGTTTGTGTCTTAGCGATAAATATTTTTTTTATCGAATATTGGCTATATTGGTAATGTTAATATGAATAAAAATATCTTTATTTCATTTTGGATAGTACTAATAAATTAAAAGCATATTTAATAACAAGCAATCAAATAATAAAAATCTCAAAGTTTTACAAATTTTAATTAATAATTTGCAAAACTTACCCAATAATTTATCAAAGACTCCTGAATCCATCATGTATAAACAGTGAGTATCTGTACGAGCAAAGTTTCCTATTGCCAACACAGCTGTGGTTACCAAATCCATATCTTCAGCATTCAGCCATCCAACCATTGCTGAATAGACCTCTCCAGATCCATCAGAATAGAGCAAATCCATAGACTCATCTAAAAAAAAAGAAAAAATATAGGGTAAAATACGGAGAGATGCCCTGCGGCTAGAGACGCCACATTCTCAAAATCTCAGATTTGTAAGACAAAAATGATAGTATTATTGATGGTTTATGATTAATTTAGATTATAAATAATATGCAGATACAAAGTAAGTTTTTTTTCATGTATTGGGTGTTAACATAAGTTGTGTTAGTTTTTTTCCAATTTAAAAATGAGCACCAAAAGTAAAATAAAATGGTAAAGGTTATACGTCATTCGAAAGAAAATTTTCTATTCTACAAGATATTGTGTTTGATTTTACATTACATAACTTATTTTATTTGATTACAAGCCTTCAAAATGGAATGTCAAGTAGACGAAAGTGAGCATTTTCGACATCTCCATCTGTTCGCGTTCAATTGAGGGAATAAAGCTGCCAAAGCTTCTCGCAATATTTACGAAGTGTACGGTGAAAATGCTATGAATTAAAGGACAGCTCGTCGATGGTTTTTGCGTTTCATAGACGGTAATTTCGACCTGAAAGACATGGAGCGTTCCGGGCGACCAGTGGACTTCGATGAAGAACGCTTAAACCATATTATTCATGAAGATCCCCATCAAACCACCGTAGAATTGGCTGAGCAGATGAATTGTAGTCACATGACTATATAATGCGATCTTAAATCAATGGGAAAAGTCCAGAATTTCGGCGCTTGGGTTCCACATGTTTTGAGTGAAAACAACAAAAATCAACGTTCGACAATTTCTGCTGGATTGCTCACGCGTCATCGAGCTACGCATGGCCACGAGCAAAGGTTCCTTTACCGCATCATTACTGGTGATGAAAAATGGATTGAAAATTGGTGATGAAAAAAAAAATATTAATGAAAAATGTTTGAAGGGGATCTTCATGAGAATGTGGTTTAAGCGGGCCTCATCGAAGTCCACTGGTCGTCCGGAACGCTCCATGTCTTTCAGGTCGAAATTACCGTCTTTGAAATGCAAAAACCATCAACGAGCTGTCCTTTAATTAAAAGCATCTTCACCGTACACTTCGCAAATATCGTGAGCAGCTTTATTCCCTCGATTGAATGCGAACAGAAGAAGGTGTCGAAAATGCTCACTTTCGTCTACTTGACATTCCATTTTGAAGGCTTGTAATCAAATAAAATAATATATGTAACGTAAAAGCAAACACAATATCTTTAATATGTATAACCTTTACCATTTTGTTTTATTTTTGGTGCTCATTTTTAAATTTGGAAAAAAAACGGACACAACTCATGTTAACACCTAATATTTACTAAATATTTCTGATTTATTTCGACTGTGGAGTATTTTATGTGGTTGTAGCATTTCCCCTATACCATTGGGAGACGCCTCACTTAAAGAATATTTGTTTAGATGGTACTGTATCTTGATGTTTGGTGAATTCTAGGATGCCAAGGAAGTATATGAAGAAAAATAATGTAGTCAGGGGAGAAAGAACTGAATAAAATCTAAAATTATCTATAGAAAAAATGTAAACTAATGAAATATCTAAGCATAAAGCACAGAGGAGATATGGTATTCTTTTTCCAACTTTGATAAGACAACTTCAATATTTACTTACGTCTAAAACTAGATTGGGGCCCACAGGTACAAATTTCCAGTTTATTTTTTATTGTACTATGCGTATCCAGAAAGTAAGTGTACTGAGGCTCTCACGACCGGATGGATTTTATTTTCGACATGTTGGCTACACTTCCGTGTAGCCTGACCCTTCCCCTCCGCAACGAGACCGGTTCGAGGTCAGTACGTTGAGAAGTGTCGACGCAACTACACGTTTCGTGAAAAATGTCAATCCAATCTCCCGCCAAGTGCGAAATACGCGGCGTCATCCGTTATCTCGTTTGGAAGGGAAAACCTCCGGTTAAGGTTTATAATGAGGTGAAAACTGCATAAGGTGATAAAGCTATGAATCGTACGAGTGTGTACAAGTGGTGTCGCGAGTTTAAAAACAGTCACGTCACACCTCTTCACCCTCCGCCAAAAAGTTCAAAACCACAATTTCAGCCAAGAAAATGATGGCATCCGTGTTTTGGGACTGTCAAGGCATAATTTTAATTGAATATATGCCTCAAGGGGAGACCATCAACTCTGCAAGATACTGTGAGACCCTAAAAAAATGCGGAGGGCGATTCAGAACAAGAGGACAGGCATGCTGACAAAGGAAGTCTGCCTGCTGCACGACAATGCCAGACCACACACGGCCAACGCCACGAAGGAACTGCTCGCCTCGTTTAAATGGGATGTCCTGAACCATCCCGCGCATTCCCCTGACCTAGCACCTTCAGATTACTATCTCTTTACCTCCCTGAAGCTGTACATGGGTGGAAAAAGGTTTTCAACCGACGAGGAGGTAAAGGAGGAGGTGGAGAAGTGGACGGAGGGGTTGGCGGGAAACTACTTCGAGGAAGGCATCAAAAAGTTGATACCCCGCTTCACCACCTGCATTGAGAGGAATGGCGACTATGTCGAAAAATAGCTTACATATGTACTACGGTAACCACGTAATTTTTTTGTTTAAATAAAAAAAATTGTAACCTACAAAAATTCAGTACACTTAGTTTCTGGATATGCCTCGTATTTTAATATTTTATAATTAAATTATTACAAAAATTGTATGATTTTTATATTTTTAGCTTCACTAGGATTAGAGAATGAAAAGCACCTATCAAGCTAAATTAAATGACTTGCTGCTTCTGTTTTTGCTTCTAGTAGAGGTTCAATCCATTGTCTTGCATATCAATATACAGAAAAAAATTGTATTTCACATAAACATTTAAAGAAGGAAAAAGCAGGACAACATTGGCTAATGTCTTTTCTAGAACGAAATACAGATACATCAGTCACACAAACTGAAGGCTATATCTTTAGCTAGAGTTTAAGTGTCCACGTCAAACTGGCTCCATGAGTCTTGCACGATTTATAACTCATTTTGAAACATATGTGGGAAGGATGATATTAAAAAAAATATATATGTGACTCCCCTAGTTAAGTTCATATTTTTTTAGCTATGTGTAAAATAATGTATGAGTGTACAATTTATAATAAATAAAAGATATTATATTTATTTCCAAAATTTTGTTTTAATTTCCAATTTTTCAAAAAGTGCAGCATGTTTCCATATTTTACCCAATGTTTCAATAAATAAAATTTAAAGAACAAACTCAGGTTTAAATAACTACTCATTCTCGTAATATAAAATAAAGATAATAAAGGATTGTTGAGTATGAAACTGCTGCTTTACTTTGGCAGCTTAAATTGAGATTTATTTGAGTTAAATCACTTATAATAACAAAAATGTTGTTGGATGATAAATTCAAAATTTGACTATTGTTATATTTCAGGCATTAAAACAAAACATATTTCTATAGTATAGATGCCAGAAAATAATAGATTCAATTCATATTCGAAATCATAAATTTATTTGTGAACAAAAGGGTCAACCACAAGAATTATGAGGAAGAAAACAATTTACCTCCAGTTAGGATTAATACAATGAGATCACAGGCTAACTTCATGACGGCGCGCTTCTCCTCATTTACAGCAAGAGCACTGTGCTGCTGCAGCAAACTCCATAACAGTTGTGGTACTTTAGCTTGAGCGAGAATGTTTTTCACGTCATCTTTAAAATGACAAATGAAAATTATAAAATACACAAATCACAAAAAAATTAACATAAAATATTTTTAAAGACAACAGTTGCAATTATTTATTGAATTTGTATTAATATTCTAGAACTCTATTTTCGCTTAAGTGATTTTCACCAAAATGTGAATCAATTTGATAAATAATTAAATTTGAGTAAGTGACAAGCCTGTTTCACTTTACTTAATTATTTTCAAACTGTGTGAAAATATTTTAATAAAGGGAAAAAAGGTTGTCGTTCAATCAAATTTAATTAATTGTTGGATTGCTTCACATTTCGATGAAAAACACTTAAGTGAAAATAGAGTTCACATAAATAAATATCTGGTGCCCTTCAGGAGAGTAACATTTCTGAATAACAATCAATGTGAATAGTGTTATAATGAGGGTGTGCAGATCCAAGATTGGGATTTTAAGCCACCTTAGAGTGCACAGGATGGGGTGAAAATCATACTTGTCAGCGATGGATTGCCTAGTTATGTAAGTACAGTTAAAGCCCATTACTAAGTATATACATAGTAAGGTCTAAAAGTTCCGACCCAAAATATGAAAAAGATGATAAAGTAAAACTTTCTTTTACTTTTCAATATAGTCACTATGTAGTTCAATATTTTTTTTAGAACGATGAATAAATTTTTCAATACTACTGAAAAAAATTATTCTGTGATATTGTTCTGAAAATGGTGTAATACTTTTTTGTCACTTTTAATTTTTTTTCAGATAAATGTGCTTTCAGTTTTGAAAATACGAATCACTAGGGGCCAAGTCGGGACTATAGGGTGGGTGTTTCTATTCTTGGAAACCGCAGGGTTAAATGGCAGCATTTGCAGCAACTGCACTGGCGCATTGTCGTGCAATAATCTCACGCTTCGTGACAACTTTCTTCGGCGTTTTCATGGCATGCTTTAATTTGTGCATTAATGACATATAATATTCGCCAGCAACTATAGTGCCTCTCTTTTTGAAGTCCATTAGTATGATTCTCTGACAACCCAAAAAAATGGTTCCATAATCTTTTTTTGGGCTTGTGTCACCATGACTTGTTTGAGCTATGGTGTTCCTGGTGCACTCCATTGAGTCTCATTTTGACAGAGGATCATGGCACTAAACTATAATTCTATAACCCATGACAGACTCAATTATTTATTTTCCTTTCCCATCACAGAATGTTAAAAATTGATTGCAACATTTAAATTTGGACAGTATTTGTGAGTTTTGGCACCCATCTTGTGCTTGCCTTATTCATGCCAAGATGATCGTCCAGAATTCAAAGCACTATGGTTTTGGAAAGCTCCTATTGCTGCTATTTATTTTGATTTAAATTTTTTATCTTATAAAACATGTTCTTGCACTTATCCAACTGTTTCTGGAGTGAACACTTTTGGTGGTCTGTCTTGACGAGGGTCATTTTAAATCAATTCTGTGCCTAAGTGAAACTTTTTAGCCTAGTCTTTCACTGTGAAATATGATTATTGTTCGTATTGAATTACAAGGTGACTATTTTGAAAACTTAAAAAAATCCCTAGATCAACAAGCTTTTCAGCTTTGGGCACCCTAGATCTAATCTGATGTGTTGTTCTGGTCTCCAAATGAATATTTTCTGAACAAATTTGTACTTTATATGTTTTACTGTAGCTGTCACCATTTTAGAGACACAAAATAAAAACTGTATTTATCTATTCCTCAATTATTAACCATTAGAGTGCCGAGAGTCTATATATAGATGTTTTATAGTATTGAAAAAAAATGTCCAGCAGTAAAACGGTTGAAATCGACAAAGACCCTAAACATGTCAAAAATATTGTAGATAATATGGGTTACATTTTCAATGGAGAAAGATTGGGCTGGTAACACTTTCTATCTTTATTTCACCTTATTTTATGTAGCTGTGTTTTTTGTCTGGCTTGATCAATTCAAATAGTATGCACTCTTCACTATGCAACCACACTACACTAGTAAGCTAGGTTTATTTCAATTAGTATGTGGAGCAGACATGGAAAAAGGAAAAGATATATTAATTCTAATATTCATTAGCTCGGAACTATGAAAAATTGAAGTTTTTATTCTAATTGTAAACAGGATATAAACAAAAACCATTCAATCAGTATTTATAGAAAAGTAGAACATCGTTCCAATAGCTATAAAAATAATATTTTACTCTCTACTGATTGAAATCATGCAACGGTATTTTTTTGGGGCTTACAATGAAAAAAAACTCTTTTTTACTGTTAATAATTTTGGACATGTTTTTAAAACATTTTTTACATGCCTTAAATAGTTAAACAAATTTCCCGATATGTCAAACACTAATTTGAATTGAAATTATAAATAAAAATATTTTATTTAAAAAAAATTACAGAAAAATATATATAAATAAAAATTATTATTCTGTGGAATATATTATATTTAAAATAATATACATTTCAACTGAAAATAGAATAATCAAAAGTTTGCAAACATTTATCTGAAATGCATAAGGTAAAATAAAATGCAACAATTTCATGTGTCCTTCATTTGACTTTGACGTTTGTTTGCAGAAAAAAATCTACTATAGTAAGAAAAACAATAAGATCTCATAGGGATATTTTAAATAAACAAAAAGTAAGAAATAGTAAGATTATAGATTTCAACACATGGTTTTACTAAAAACATTGTATAGTATTATACTTTTTATTAAATTTTTAACTAATAAAACGTTTTTGCAGATAATAAAACTAAAAATGACTTACCGTGTTCTGATTGGGCATGTAAGTGCTCTAAACACATCTCTGATATTTCTATATTTTTAGTTTCCTTTAATATATCAACGACAAGAAGATTAAAGTCACTCTTCAATATCAATGAAGGTTTATTATCCAAAATAACACTGACCACTAAGAGCAACATGCTCAAACATTCTTCAATAGCCTCATTAGATTTAAATTCAAACAACAGCACATCATAAATATGTCGAGTTATGTCAGTGGCGATAGCAGCTTCTATATAATTTGTTCCTCCAAGCAATAGGTTTAAGAGTAACTTGCAGACGCACAATCGCACCGAAGAACATTCACTGTTAAGGCTATCGTGATCTTCTATTGTCTTCGGTAACAATTCAATAATAAAAGATATTCCTTTCAAACTCAAAATTAAATCTCTTCCAACATAATTATCGCAACAAATGTTACCCAAAGCGCGACAAGTTTGCTTTATCAATTTAAGATTACTAGCATCAATAGATGACTTTAAAAATTCAAGTAACATCAATATGACATCTTTATTTGAATAGCTTTTTCTCTTCTCCTCGCAGATTGATTGTTCTGCTATAGCGCGAGCAGTCAAACATTTTATTTCCCCGTCCGCATTGTGTAAAAGGGTAGTTAAGCTTTGAACTATATTCGTCTTAAACTCTTTGCCTTGAGAAATAATATTGCTTAGAACACTTTTTATTTTAGAATTATCTTCAGCATTTATAGCGTCAGCCAGTTCGGATACCAACACATCTTCACCTTAAAATTCAATTTGAATCGGTTAGCATAAAATTTATTACAATTTTTAAATAAAAAATGACAATTGTTCTCCTTACCTTCCATTTTTGTATTATTTAGAGATAAACTAAATGAATTATAAACGCATGAAATTCTCAAAGTACATAGTCAATAAACACCGGCGAGATAAATAGGACGTCGAATGACAGATGTCAAATATTCTAAGGATTCGTTTACACGGTTGATGCGGGAAAATGTTTTATATTACATAAGTAGGAACTATGAATTTAGTATGGAAAAAAATAATTATAGTTAACTTTTCAAGTGTGTTAATAAAAAAAATACATATTTAATAAATTTAAACTACGAAGGTAATGAAATTCACTGAGCTACCTCGAAGTTAAATGTCAAGAAAAAAAGAAGAAATATTACCTTTGACTAACTTATTAGGTCATAGCAACTTCATTTGAGGACTGATTTTTTTATCATGTTACCTTTGAGACGAGGCGTTTAGAATAGCATTTTCTCCATTATTAAGGATTTTTACCTCAAATAATTGACATGTATAATTTTTTTATTTGTCAATCAATTTACTTGTTTATAATTAAAGTGATTGAAGCTGATAAAAAATCATTTTAAATATTTTTCTATTTCAGTTAGTAAAAAATATTTAATCATAACACATCATTTTGCAATATTACTATACTATATATCTTCATAGAAAAATAAATTCTAATTCATTATTAATGTTCTGATTTAATAGCGCTGGGACACAAAAAAGTGACATCCACTTGTACACTGAATAAAGATAGATTTTCACTAGACAGCGGTCACTACGCAATATTGATCGTGCGAACTTCACAACAATCAATCGATAGTCAAAAAGCTACAGGCAGAAAATCTAAAAATCGGACTTAACACATCGTTAAAAAATGTGCGCAAGCCATGTTGTACCGTAGGCACACGCTGCTCAGCTCACGGTCGATATAAGAACAATTCGTTTAAAGCACTCCTCGAGCAACATCCATAACCTCCTTGTGAAAACTAATCTTATGGTTGGAATTTACTAAGTGACAAAAGTAACAAGTATAAAAAACAATAAAAAAATACAATTGTTTATTTAAATAAATTTTCAAAAACATTTATTGGACATACCTATGTACATGAAAAAAAAGATTTTACCCAAATTTGAACTATTTTGTATGGGTTTGAATGTTTTTGTTTCAGACAAAATAAATATACTCGTACATTGAAATGGTCTTATATTTTTCTTTTTACGTACAATTTGGCTGAGAAAACACTGCATTCTATCATGGCAGAGATACCTACTGCATTATATTCTGGTATTTACTGCATTCTACGCTGGCATCCACTGCATGCCGGCATAGAATGCAGTAAATCTATCTTGTCATACACCTTTCACTTCTGCCACGTGCATATATAATATTTTAAAGATTTTTTCTCTTTATTCTTACAGATTTTGATAATTTTGCCATATCACGTTTATTTATTTCTGGCATTAATATTATGCCATATATTTCTTTTTTTAAACAACCCCAAATCTCTAGTGTCCTCGATAGATGACGGCCTATAAATAAATATTTTTTTTTATGTAAAAATGATCTATTTTTTATGTTTAATAAAGGAATATTTATGTAAAAAGGAAACAAAATCTTAATTGGGTATCTTAGTTTTTAATGACTGAACTGATAAATGCTTGAGAGGATGTAGCTCAGAGCAGGTTTTGAAATAATGACCATTGGTTCAGAAAGCCAACATCTTAACCAAGCATCGGACGAAAGATAATAAAGGAAAAGTTAATATCTCGCTCAAATTTAACAAAAAAAAATACAATTTATTTATGACTGACTGATTATAATTATAACATAAAGATGAATGTTAAATTGTATTTACTATAAATTATGTCGTTTTATTGGGAATACCTATGTGTGTTTTAACCAGCTCGCATGTCCACGGACTGCGAGTAACTTACTTACTTTCATTGTATTGTATTACACTTTCGTTGTGTACATTATAACCTGATTGGTTTATTACCATGAAATATCTTTCAACCAATGAGAAAGAGAGTTAAATGCCATTAAGTGAAAACTATAAAGAATCCTTTTCTTTAAAATTGGTGTCAACAAGAATCGAAACCACAATCTCCAAATCGGGAGACAGGAATCTAACCAACTAAACCAGTATAACACTTTCGTTGTTTACAGAACAACCTAGCGAGCTTATTGGCATGTGTCCATCAATCTCTTCCGACTAACCAGAAAGATGTTGAAGAAGTCTTGTGTGAAAACTAGACGTTAATCCTTTTTTTAAATAAATTGAGTTTCAACAGGAATCGAACGCGTTCAAGTCGGGGTTAGAAAATTGGTGTTTTAATGCTTGATTAACAAATACAATAATTTTCTCGCGGCATCGCTCATCAACTTATTCTCATCACAAAATAGTTACTAAAACCAAAATAAAATAAAGTTAAAATTAATTGCATCTTCTACATCATAGGTTCCCAAAGTGGGCAATACTGGCATCGGGAGAATGTGGTGGGCGATGTCAGGAGTCAAATGGGCAATAACAGATTTTTGAAATAATAATGTCGTGTAAAAATGTTTTGAGCATTTTATGTTATATGTAAAGTAAATATTTTTTGCATGAGATATAATGCGTTTTAGGGTATATTAAAATAGCCGCTCTAACCCTTTTTCCAGGTATGGGTACTTAGATAAGTAATCGACAGTCACAAAAAATGGTACAGCACTAATTTCTGCTAGTCATTAACCGACCAACCATCAAAGGAAACATTTCTTTTCATGTTTCGCGACTCCGAAAATTTTATTTTCATCCCTTCTTCGAAATTTCACAATACAATACATACATACTTATATTTGCTAGTATTTACCATAAGCTATTTCATATTACTGTTGTATTTAGTTTAATATCATTTGTACACTGTTCAACATACAACGAACAAAGTTAACAAGAAAGTGTTACGAAAGTTTAAGAATTTATCACCGTTTCATAAACGCGTCGATAATACAAGTGAGTGTTATTTTAATTTTATAAATACTACTTTATTGTGATTTTATACATTGCCAGTGATGTCCCTTGACAAAGTATCGCCTTTAGGCAGGATTTAAAATGGCACCTTTATCAGTATACGTATTGTACAATATTTACACATTTAAAAAAATTAGAATGACATTGAAAGCAGCTCCATTTTTGTTATTTTCTTAGCTTCATAGCTATTATAACTAGAATGGAAAATAAAAAAATCCTGTATTGAAAAATTAGAACTAATTTTAAATATGTTTTTAATATATAATTTTATGGGAAGTGCAATTATAATTGATGTCTCAGGCGAATTTATTGCTGATATGTCATAAAATTCATATCCGAATCCATTGAAAAAAATATAAATTTTCTTAAAATTTAGTATTGTATCATATGTTAGTTAAGTGAACGAAATCTTTTCTAGCGCCGTGAAATTTAATTCATTTCAAATTTGAGGTTACAATTCAAACGAAGATATTATTACATAAAAGGAAAAATAAGTAAATAAAACTTATTTTATATTTTTGTGCTCACCACAATTTTTCAGAGTTCGCTAACCACCTAATTGAAAACACACATTCGTTCGATATTAATCGTGGTTTGCGGATTCTACGCAGAGAATTTTGCGGGTTTGCGGATTGCCCCATTCACAATTGCATCACATCTCTCCCCACTTCACTTCCCCTATCTCATCCCTTTTAAATTATATTATTTACAATTGTACAGAATATATTTTTAACAATTTAGTTTATCTTCATAAGACGGTGGTCTTCGAAACCGGTTGTAAACCTAAAATAAACCTGCGGTGAACACAAAAATATAAAATAAGTTTTTTATTAACTTATTTTTCTTTTTATGTAAAACATGGCACCACAAAGTGAAACTATAGTATTTTCGAAGATTCAAGATAAAGAAGATATCGTTAATTATTAGAACTGTTAATTTTAGTTTTTCAATTGTTAAGAAGCAACTAACAATATCACAGTAAAAAAATTCAAAAAATATTTATACGTATGACTATTACGAGTATATTTATATTATGTTTCCTATATGTATTTGCCGCCCCACAGTGAGCTGGATTGCGTACGTAGAAAATATTATACAATAATAAAATTCATCTTTAATATTTTTACTTAATTTGATCACGTTTGAAAACTAATATGTTAACGATATGATAACAACAGAAAACACAAAATATTTGCATTAGTTACAACGTGGTAAAGCTGTAAAGTCAAAAATGCGTGAAATGTTATTAATAATGGAATTTTGTTGCATTATAATTCTTAGTGTTTTTACATGATTTCACAACTTGTTTGTTGTTTTTTTTTAAATATCATTATTACGAGTGATAGTAGGCAAAGTAAAATAATAATTATTAAAAATATTTACAAATATTTTTGTGTTTTTTGTTATCATGTCGTTAACATATTAGTTTTCAAACGTGATCAAATTTAAGAAAAAATAGTAAATATGAAATCTTACTATTTTTTTATCATACGAACGCAGTCCGGCCCACTAGGCCCTCTTAGAATAATAATTCAGTTAAATAAAATTTTACAGATAAACCCATGGCGGAAACAAATAAGATATGCAGGCAATATAATGTCGAATATTTGAAGTATGCCATTATTCAGTCGCCTACGAACAAAACATTACTAATGTGTCTAATTTGCCAAAAAGTTTTTTTCCAATGAAGTTATGAAACCTTCAAGATTAGAAGATCACCTGAAAACAGTTCATGCTGACAAAAATAATAAAAAATTGTCTTATTTTCAAGCACTCAAATATACATTTTTAAAACAACCATCATTGACAAGCATGTTTTCAGCCGCATCCAAACAAGATAAAGATGGGTTACGAGCCTCTTATAACATTTCCTTACTTATTGCTAAATCAGGAAAATCACATACTATCGGAGAAGAACTTATCTTACCAGCTGTTAGTGAGGTCTTGCGTACTGTATTGTACATGCCAGTTTCTGATATTGTCAAAAAAATCATTTGGGCAATAACACAATGCAACGAAGAATTGATCAAATGTCTGAATATGTGGAAATCCAATTATGTGATATTTTAAAAACAACCCAATTCTCTTTACAACTCGATGAGTCTACTTTACCAGGAAACGAAGCTTTACTTTTAGCATACGCTCGATTTATAAAAGAAGAAAAAAATCAAGAAGAATTATTGTTTGCTAAAAAATTGATAACTCATTCTAAAGGTGAATCGATATTTAATATATTGAAAGATTTTCTTGAAGAGAAGAAAATACCTCCGCATAATATCATGTCAGTTGCTACTGATGGGGCTCCAGCAATGGTAGGGTGTAATCGCGGGTTTATTTCATTTTTGAAAAAAATGGTGCCAAATGTATTCGCTGTGCATTGTGTGATTCATCGACAACATTTAGTTGCAAAAAATCTTAGTGATCGCTTGCATCGCTCATTACAACACGTAATTAGACCAGTAACCCCATCAGAAGTCATGCACTCAATGATAGATTATTTGTACAGCTTTGCATTGAAAACGATGAAGACTACACTCGTTTGCTACTCCACACAGAAGTACGTTGGCTGTCAAAGGGTTCATGTTTAAATCGATTTTATAATCTCTTCGATTCAGTTGTAGAGTTTTTTCAAAATAAAGATAATTCTCTACGAGAAAATTTAATGCAGTTTAAATGTGACAGCCTATTTAACTGATTTATATAGCAAATTTGATGAAACTTATTTACACCTCCAGGGAGATGAGCTAAATTTAATTAAAACGAAGGCTGTAATATCTGCGTTTGCATCGAAACTAGTCCTGTACAAACGTAATTTAGGACGCAAATAATTTAGTCAATTCCCGAATCTTTCCTCGGTAGAAAAACTGGATGACGACATTCTTATTTATTGTCAACATTTGGAAACACTCCATATCGATTTTAAAAATCGATTTAAAGGTATCCTTGAAATGAATATTCCCGATTGGGTTTTAGACCCTTTCTCATATACTGAAGAAACAGAATTGAAATTAGAAGAAAAATTGATTGAAATATCGACAAATGAAGAATTAAAATTTAAAAACGGGTATCAAAAGTTTTGGTTACAAAACCTAATAACCAAACTTTATCCGGGACTATGGGTTGTAGCACGAAGATTTTTTATTCCATTTCCGTCATCCTATTTAGTTGAACGTGGATTTAGTGCAGTCATAAGTCTTAATTAAAAAGAGGAATCGACTACAAATAGATGTCCGGGGAGATTTAAGGATGCTATTGACAAAAATAGAGCCTAATATTGACAAATTCATAGCACAACACCAGGCTCATCCTTCTCAATAAACGTTAATATTGATTTTACTTTTTTGTTTGAAATTAGTTAGAGTTAGAATAATTATAAAGTTTTTGCTTGTAAGTGTATATTTTTTTTGTTTTATTTTATTAAATAACTTTATAAATTCAATTCAAAATTATTTTATTTCCAAACTTCCTATGTGAAATTATAAAAATGCACATGTTACATGAATATATTGGTGAATATAAAAAAAAATACGCATAGATACACTTACTATTTACAATTATCTTAAATAGAGATACAGTTTTCCAAAGGTGGACGATGAAAAATATTGACCTTGAAAAATGGGCGTCGAGTCAAATAACTTTGGGAATCTATGTTCTACATGCACGAGCAATAACATAACGAGGTGCTGGCATCTGGGCAGTCGCCAGGGGTGCCATAACACGAAATTAAAAACCTAAAATTCCAAGTTTTAATACATTGACAACATCGAAAAACAGCGATTATTAAAATTCACGCAAACAAATTCCACTTAGTACAAATGACGAAAACAAAACTATATATGATATACATATTCTACATTACATATAAAAAGTATTTTATCATCCATAAACTAAAAATCCACCAATTTGTAAGCCTGCATTGTACACGTACAAACTCAGTCAAATAAAAGTACTTGTTGTTTAGGTTAGGTACGATCCACTTTCAATTTGGCTTTCTGCCTAATTTTTATTGCATAGTCTTCTCGGTTTGAGCAACTTCTTTGTAATTCTTTTTCAAAATTTACAAATTGGTAAATCCCAAATACATGTTTTACATTTAACATAAATTCTTGGAATCTGCACAAAAAATAAAATCGTCGAAACCGTCCTATTTCGTTTCTTAAATCTTATAGTACAACCTGTGATTGTATCTATTGATATTTAAAAAATGTTTTTTCGTTGTTTTATGTATGATATATGTTTTTTATGTTGTTAATATAATAAGACGTGTAATTTTTTGAAATGATGTTCGAAATACGACTCTAATAAATTATTTAGTAGATTATTATAATTAACAAATTAAAAAAAAAAGAGCGCCGGGTCATGAATTTGCAAGGATGTCAAAAACCTAGCTATGCCTCTGCACAAACTTTTCATTCTAAGTTAATCTAAATAATGCATCAAACGAAGTCCTTTTGTTAAGAATGAATATCTATCTATTAAGGATGTTTTCCATTGTTACTGAGGTTTGCATGCTTTCAGGAGCTGAGTTAAATAACAAACATATTACCATACATACTTATCATAAGGCGCACTTTAGACTTAACACTTGAAGGAATTAAATATTTTTAATATTCTTGAAGATAGCATAAATTTTAAACGCCAAATAGTTGGTAAAGTGTTGTCGATATTGAAATGAAGCACAAAAGACAGACATTCTCGGGCTGAATGAAACGCACTGGAAGCAGAACGAACACTTGACCACAACAAAAAATAATAGTATACTTGATGAGGATACATAACATATTATACACCTTTAGCGGGGCGGGGCTGCTGTCAAACTATCACCAAAACTCCAACATTCAGTGATTGGTTATAACCCCATTATTGATCGAATCATACACATAAAAATAAAAACATCTTCATGTATATAGTACTTCGTATAATTCAAATATATGCACCAACAGCAAGAAAAAAATTGGATGAGTTTTACTCCACCCTAACACGAGGAATGAAATAAATTCCAAATAAAGACATCATGAAGATAATAATAGGTGACATGAATGCAAAAATAGATAATACGCAGAATGATGATCACCTGAGAAACATTGCTGGACTCCATGGAATCGGAACATGAAATAATAGAGGTGAAAGATTCCTACAGTTCTGAATTAAACACAAATTATCAATAATGAACATATCTGACATCTGTACACTTGGCTCTCTCCGGGAGACAGACGTCGAAACCAAATTGACTTCATTATCATTAACTCGAGATGGAGATAATTTATGTTCAATGCAAATACATACCCTGGTGGATTGTAAATCGAATCATCAACTTCTTGTGCCAAAGTTAAAAGTCAAGTTCAAAAACATACGAAGAAATAGAGAGAGATATCAATAATACATAGCGAGATTAAATAGTTTAATTTATCCAGATGAAAGTCCTGAAACATCTTGGAGTAGAATAAAAATATCGTCACTGAGCCTGTAAAACAATGTAAAAACCGACCGACTTCTCAACGAAAACCCTAGATATAGATATCTAACAAACGGGATCTTATACTATACAGCTGAGGAAATAAATTAAGGAAAGGGATGTTCTAACATAGAAAGATTATAAATATTATATAATTGTATCAATAAAAAAATATCGAAACACTACTGTTAACATAAGTAAGAAGTTATACAATAAATAATATATGCAGAAATAGAAGTTCTTGAGAATGGAAACGAATCCAAGGAGTTGTATGATCAATGTAAATTATGATAACAAATCGCAGTAACAAACTGCCACTACATGATATGAATCATTGTCTAGAATCGATTCGTGACTTTATATACCTAGGCTCCTGTATTAACAACAATGGGGGATGCGAGGTTGAGATGAAAAGAATGGCAAAAAAATTTTAAGCTGGGAAAGGTATATAAGAGCAGAATCATCATCACGACGAAAGTGGGCCTAATAGACGACAAGGCGGACTAATTTCTCCATTCTCGAAGCACTGAAAATCACTATGGCCGAGGCCACACCAAAATGCTTCGTTAGGCGCTAAGCTAAATTTTACGTGACTCATATACTAGGTGACTTTATACCTGGGCACACCAAAGTACTACGCACAAATTCATTTGTATCATCAAGTTAAGATACTCGTATTGCCATATTAATCTACTCAAAAACATAATGATATGAGAGGAAACACCATAACAGACATTGTTAAGGTATAGAAACATAGATACAGTATTGTACAAAATTATATAAAGAGGATGAAGATACTCTGACCGGTTTATTTGGATTAAATAACCGAGATCCATATATCATGCATCTGAAATAAAGGATGCCGTAATTAAATTGAAAAACAACAAATCGTCGGAAAGTGACTGCATAACGCCAGAATTATTCAAACGCTTGAGAGAAAATTGCAACAAAATATTTCAGAATATATGTAACAAAGTATGGATGATAGTAATCTGGGCCTCGGGTCTCAGTTTATCCCGATATCAACAAAGGGTTCTACAATGAAGTGCGCGAACTAAAGGACTATATCTCTCAGATCACATACAAGTAAGATACTGCTTTCTATCCTCAAAAACCGTCTAAGGTCTTACATTAACAGGCAGATACTAAGTCGAGTTTGTAAAGGGAAAAGGAACGAGATAACAAATCGTCAATATTTAACAATTGATAGAAAAGTGTCGTGAATTCCCGATATCAGCGGTATTATGCTTAATAGATTATGAAAAAAGTATTTGATTGTACAAAATTGGAGATATTGTGACACGTCTTTCTAGAGATGAGAGTACAAGCACACTTTTTGAACCTTATCAAGTTACTTTGACTGAAGCAAAACTAAATTGTTAAAGTAACTTGTAGTCAAAACATCAAGTCCAAGCAGTTTAAAGAGCAAAAGGATGTACAGTAAGGGTGCATTCTCTCTCCTGATTGATTTAACTTATATGGATAATATATTATAAGGAGAGCATTTGAAGACTAGGACGACGGGATTGCTATTGGCGGAAGAAAGCGTTCACATATGAGATATGTAGATTACACGACTTAGATTGTCACGTCAGAAGAAAAACTTACCACTCTCTTTCAAAAGGTAAAAGACGCGAGCAAGCTTCTGAACCTGGAAGTGAATAGGACAAAAATTAAGTTGATGATGATAACTGCCACCAAAATATGTGAATCATGGCCTGAAAGTGGTTATTGGCTTTGACACCAGCAGAAAATACGAGGTTGAGGTGAAAAGAAAAATTGGAATATATACCATAGGTGAGCAGAATTATTGTAAATACATCGAAAATACGTCTAGTTAAGTCTTCCTAATATTTAACATATGTACGGCGCGAGACGTGGACACTAAGTGCAAGCGAGGGACATAGAATAGATGCATTTGAAACGTGATGCTGTAGAAGGATACTAAGAATTCCATAAATGATAAAGCGAATTAATGCCTCCATTTTTGAAGAACTGAGAGTCACAAACAAATTTTCGACAGGATGCCTACGGCGAGTCCTTCGATTCTTTGGGCACATTGCCTTTGAAGACAGTTTAGATAGGATTGTTAGTATTTGAATGTGGAGAGACGACGCACAAGAAAAAGAGCTCCAATGCGTTGGACTGGCCAAGTGAGATACACAACAGAACTACCCATAATAACTGGCCTTCGAACTGCGGAGGGCAGGGATGGACGGAGAATAGTCGTTGAGGGCTATCATGGTAGCCACGATACTGTCATGAGCTACACGACAGGATGGAATTGGTAAAAATTAAGATTTGCTAACTAACAGAAAAAAACCTAGTTTGGGTTTAAAATGATAGCTGAATTTTTAAAACTTCTCTCACAACGTTTCCTTGCCATATTAATATGTAAAAATAATCCTATTTCAGATAACTTATGCACAAACCTAATATAAATTACCATAAGAAATGAGATTCCTGTTTTTTATAAATAATCCAAGGGTAGCTCAATATTTTTGGGAAACCATTCTTAACGACATTAAGATTTTTAAGGAGATAAAAATGGTGTAAAAGTGCAATTCAGAAACAAGAATGTTGTTTCCTAACGCACATTTTCAAATTCATGATCGGGTGTAGTTTTCATATAATATACAATTGAGGGAAAATACCCCCATGGGTCGTGGGGTAAGGACAATACGATCTGTTTTTTTTCAGATAATCTTTTTCGGGCATATTAGACTCCAGGATGAGCTGTCCTAAGGATTTCCTCCAGGCTTCGGACCTTAGAATAGCTAACACATAATACTCGTACGCCCTTAAAGTAAACTATTATAATACGAGTATTTATAGGAACTGGTTCGGCCACGATTTCGAATGTGAAGTGTCAGGCAGTGACATAAATGGAGGCGTTTAATGACACCCATGTGTTTCTGATGAAACATATAGGGTAATAATGAAATGAAAAATAAGAAGTGAACATTAATTTAATGGTTCTCAAAAATATGTTTAAAAAATAATAATTGAGTTTGACAATGCAAAAAAAAGTTTTTATAGACTAAATAATTCAGTTTAAGTTGTTTATATTATCACTATCACATTGAGTAATTACAATGTGTCCAAGATCTGTCTCCACCCAATTTGATCATGAGAAAATCGTCATCGATTTTCTAATCCAAGCAAATATGTGTATGTTTGTGAAAAATGTACTGAAAATACAACAACACCAGACACGGAACACATGAGTGCTTAGCAAAATGTTAACCACCGTGCCAACTATCGCTGTCCTTCATTCAAGCTTTGCTGATTGAATATTATCATTCGATACAAGTGCCACGGCCATTGAAATCTTTCAATCTATTACCAAATGTTTTAAATATTTGAAAATTGTTTATTCAATTGTGAGCCTCGTGTTTGAAAAATAAGGGTGTTCGTATAATTATTTTTTCTTTGTTAATTTGTTGGAAAAGATAAAAGCAATACTTAAAAACTGCATTGATTTATACTGATGAAAATCTCGTTTTAGAGCCTATTGTATTAGGTGCTAACATAAGTTGTGTCCGTTTTTTTCCAAATTTAAAAATGACCACCAAAAATAAAACAAATATTGTGTTTGCTTTTACGTTACATATATTATTTTATTTGATTACAAGCCTTCAAAGTGAAATGTCAATTAGACGAAAGTGAGCATTTTCGACACCTCCTTCTATTCACGTTCAATCGAGGAAATAAAGCTGCTCGCGATATTTGCGAAGTGTACAGTGAAGATGCTATGAATGAAAGGATAGCTCGTCGATGGTTTTTTGCGTTTCAAAGACGGTAATTTCGACCTGAAAGACGTGGAGCGTTTCGGACGACCAGCGGACTTCGATGAGGACCGCTTAAACCATATTATTCATGAAGATCCCCTTCAAACAACCATAGAATTGGCTGAGCAGATGAATTGTAGTCACATGACTGTATACCGCCATCTTAAATCAAAGGGAAAAGTCCAGAAGTTCAGCGCTTGGGCTCCGCATGTTTTGAGTGAAAACAACAAAAATCAACATTCGACAATTTCTGCTGGTTTGCTCGCGCGTCATCGAGCTACGCATGGCCACAAGCAAAGGTTCCTTTACCGCATCATTACTGGTGATGAAAAATGGTGCCTTTATGTGAATATGAAGAAACGGAAAGAATGGGTGAGTTATGGTCAACAAGCAACGCCCAGAGCGAAACAAGGTTTGCATCCGCGCAAGACGATGATTTGCATCTGGTGGGATTGGCAAGGCGTCATCCACTACGAGATACTTGAACGCAATCAGACAGTCAACGCGGAGCTATACATTCTGCAAATGCTGCAATTCAACAAAATCAGCGGCGCAACACTGCAATTCAACAAATAAGGCTGAATCGGCAATATGGCGATATTCTGCAACACGATAACACACGCCCTCATATCGCCAACATTACGAAAAATGCCATTCAAACGCTTGGTTGGGAAGTCCTGCCGCACCCTCCATATTCTCCAGACCTCGCGTCGTCGATTTCCACCTTTTCCGGTCGCTTGCGAACAATTTGCGCGGTGTTTCCTTCAATAATGACGTCGAATTGCGGACATGGTTGGACGAATTCCTCGAGTCAATACCGGATGGTTTTTATCGCACAGGCATTGAAAAATTTGTAGAACGTTGGCAAGAAGCTGTAAATAATGAAGGAGAATACATTATTGACTAATTTGTTGTAATTTTTTTGTTGCGTCCTCTTGTTCTGTTCATTTGGAAAAAAAATGGACACAACTTATATTAACACCCAATATAATATATTCGAAGATTTTCACAGCTATTTTCCACTGGTTTAAAATAGTTTTCGGGGTTATTACCGTTAAGTTAGCTTAATTGGTGGTTGATGTTTCGAATTTATAAACAACAAAACAACAGTAAAGATGATGAAATGCATCGTAAACCTACATGGCTTCCAATTTTGAAAAGATACAGACAACACAAAAAGGTAAATTCGGAATTGCTTTGTAGGGGACTCTGGGTCCTACGTTGGTGGTCGCGAGGTGTTTACATCGCGATTGTAAAAGCGGATAGATGAGCGTTTCAAACACATGTATAAGTTACGGTCGCGAGTTCTGGTAACTACTATATATGGGTCTTTATTGTGTACTCAATATATTCGGTTATGGTGAAATGCCTTCAAAACGTCGGTCATCATTTGAGCGAACTCAATTCGGCAACAACTGCGGAAAACATTTTGATTTAGGTAAAATAATTCTCATATTTCTGGCTTATGCAGTTGAGAAGTCGGTGTAGGTTATTTTTTTCATATTACTGTCCATCCGTAAGACTACGTTGCTTGCTTCGAAATATTCAATCTCTTTTCAATGACGAAATGTGTTTCTCCATAGCTTATATTTTATTATCTTTGGTGAAATTAGCAAATATTTTGTTTTAATATTAATTTTTTATTTGTTATTGAAGTATTTTAGTGTGTTCAAATTCTTATTCTTTTTGAAAATAACGTTGAACCTTTTACCAAGTAATTCGCATTAATCTAGTTGGTTGGAAGAGATTACCGTATTGAAATAAACTCACAATTTGTATTTTTTACAATTAAGTATTTAAATAAAAGTAAAAATAAATAAAGCCTTCGATAAGATAATTAGAAAGGCGATTTGGTATTTTTCAGTATGCGGGTTATTGATATCAATGTTGGTTCTAAGCATTGAATGCGTTTTTCATTGCCTTTGATATATTACTTGCTACTGAGTGCAAGCATCTTTCAATGATTTCCACTTTTTACCGTATCTTCGTTTTACTGTATAAAACCTGTAAATTTCATGAAAGACCTTTCTCATCTATTTTATGATCTTCTCCTCGATTTTCTTGTATCTCGCGGAATCCAGTCTGAGGTTTTTTTTAGTTTTTGTTTCATATTATATTCTCGCAACGAGTACCACTCATTCCCATTGGTTTTTGCAAATCTTTCGATTATGTCTGTGACTTCCGATTGAATTATTATCCACGTTATTGTCCTTCTATATTTTTGCGTTATACCCTTTACCAACATGCATATTTTCATGCTCCTTTGTATAGTAATGAGTGTTGTATTATTTTAGGTTTATGGTCCACGTTTCCCACCAGTGATAATGTTGTTTCTCGACCATGGTCTTCAACATGTCCGCACCGCCAATGCTGAGATGTTGATGAGTAAGTATCACACGAATGAATGAAAAACCTTTGTCTCTGGTATATATGAGTTTCAAATTTGGAGTCTAATTAATTAATATTTGTCTATTGTATCAATGTCCATGAAAGTATGTATTTTGATACTTTTGATCAGAGCTCTAAAGTCGACAGAGGGATCAGAGCTCTAAACATTTCTATCTATGCACACAACTTTCGTTTCCTCCACATTCGTACATCTCGCCATGCACTATATTCTATTTTTCATATTTATCACTTTACCCTCTAAAAATCTGGTCCAGCCATGTTTTCCTCGGTCTACCTTTTACACGCACACATTGCACGTAATTTATTCTCTCCACGTGTCCTTACCATATTCAAACGCTTTATCTTATTTAAAACAACCATTTTATCCATGCATTCATTTATGATGTCTTCGTTAAGCCTTCTTTCATTTATTGACACTCCGCATGTTTTCTCAGTGTAGGTATCTTCACAGCATTGATCTTACTTTTATCCTTCTTTTGCCAAATTCATATTTCATTTCCATAGGTCAAGATGAGCACTAGCGCATTCAAGTGTTTTATTCGATACAATCATATCGACTGCATAATATGTTATCTGTGTACTTAAATTATATATTAAATACATATTCTTGAAAATCTCAATATCTATACAACTCTCAAATTTGAATCATACTCGTATAAACCTTCGATAGTATATTACGAGTGATGTTTGAGAAATGAAAATCAAAAACACCTACATACCATACACCTACATAAATACGTAAAATTTAGATAATAACTCGTGTATTTAATTATATTTTTTATTATTCTTGCAATACCCGAAAGGATAAAATGTTTCAATTTATTTTCCATACGTGAAAAAAGAACAATAATACTTCAAGAATAGATAAAAAATTACCTATAAATTTTGACGAAAAGCGTTTTTCATGAATTTAAAGAATAATTTTTATATCTACACATTAAAATTTGAAAAATACAACTCTTGACTATTGAACGTAGTATATTTTAAAAACACCATTAGTGTGTTTGTTGCATTATTTAGTAAGAGCTTGAGAAATTAAATAAGTAGTCGTTCAAAAAATGGCGCTTGTTTTTACTCTTGTTCATATAAAACTTCTCAGTTATAATTTTCCTCTGTAATATTTGTGTACGAGCTTCCATGCATTCCTATTTTCTGTAATATAAAAATGCATATTCACCTCCCCGTGAAACATGCAGGGTGGAAATTCATTCACCCCTGATTGCAATATAAAAACAAATCTATCCAAAAACCGATATATCATCCAGCTAAATAAGTTTGTTCTGCTCGGGGAGAAAACCTCCCTAGATCTGTCCGGATCCGGCGCCGATCGCAGCCGACGCCACCCGAGGCGGGCGCGCGGCGTGCGTCCCCACGGAAGGCGGGAAACATTTTGTGCCATGGCGCACACGCGCCACTAACGCGGGAAAGGATCGATAAGATAAATGCGCAAATGCGATTGGTCGAATTAAATCAATACAACGCGCCGATTCTATCGATTTTTGGCCATTTCACATTTCCCCTCGTTGCGACAGTTTATAGGTTACCGCGATCCCTATTAATTAAATCTTTTTAACTAGTTTTTAATTTTTTTACTTCTATTATAAATTAATTTTGGCTATCGTATTTTCTATTTGTATTTTTTTATGAAACTTTAGTAATGAATCGTGATCCATGATAAATATATTGTATTGAAGTTTCGTGTTGTGATTCATGAAATGAGTTGCCCCGGCAACTGTCTCAAGCTATATTAGTAATTTACAACGAGTGCGAGTGAGTAAAAATATTGAATTTTTTAAAGGTTTTTCCTAAATTTTCAACTGGAATCTAACAAGATTCTTTTACCATCTATTTTTTTATATTTCGTTTATAACTTCAGTGAAAACAAAACTTTTCCACGACAAAATAATTTTCCAAATTGGATTATTTTCTGTAAAATATGTTTTTAGCTCGAATCTTGTCAGATTGCTTTTGGTTTTTAGAAAAATATTTTCGATTGTCACTTGACATAAAGTAAATATTTTCCTAATATCTTCATATTCAGGTTTCATTTCACTCTGTGATTGGGATTGTAGACATTTTCCCGCCAATCAAAGAAAACTAAAGTGACTACATTTTATTATTTTCCTTGTGGCTTCTTATCATAAGGACTAAAATGGCGCAAATATTTTTTTAAATGTGTATTTTCTGAATCTTTTTGAGGGAGAATAAGTTCATATATCTGTTAAAAAAATTATCTGTTATTGAGTTTCGTTTTACAACTTCGTTACGATTGTACGTGAGTTGTTTGTTAAATGTAAAACTTCATTTTATTTTGCTTGAGCTTCTCCTCGCATTTGTTACATACCGGTGGGAATAAATACAATGTATTGTATTGTATAATTTAAATACTATTGTCTATTTCAAACTTGCCTTTTTTTCATAGTCAATTTTGACGTATTTTTCTTTTGCGTTAATCATGTTTTAGTGCTTATTCGCTGGTGAATTATGCACTTCTTTTGGCGTTTAGTAAATTGTACACTTTTTTAAATTTATTTGGAGGTATATATTTTTATTAACATTTTAAAATTGATACATTTTTGTTTATTAAATAAACTCAAAGAATATTTTCCCAAGAAAAATATTCGCTCTGTGCTTGCGAGCTTATGAGTAAACTTTAAATGAAACAAATTTAAATTAAATGTATATTCGTTAATCTTCCAAAGTAAATTTTCGCATATTAATGATAAACGCATATTTCCAAAGCATGTTTGTTTACATAATGGTGAGTATAATAAGTGTATTTGATATTACAAGTGGAATACGTTTTTATTTCCTTATATCAATTATCAGAGTTTGTACATTTATTTTTTAAATGGTTTTGGTGATTAAATTTAGGTATTCAAAAAGAATAGTCTACAATGTAGTGACACAATTTAATTATGAATGAAAATATAAGAAAACAGATTCAATATTCTATCTAAAGTAATATCAATGGGGGAAAATAACAGGAAAAGGGGTGCTTAGACATGTTCTCATGATGTCATAAGATAACATAGTTCCTAATTACTTTCCTATCAATTTTGGGTTTGTTTTCTTTTGCCAACAGTCTGTAAACTCTGCTTGGCTACATCATTACCAGCCTGCCTGATTAGGAATAAAAGGGTGTAAAAGTTACGAAAGATTATACAGATCCTAGTACGAATACATACTTTATGAGTACATAATTGAACCAAAAGATGAAATAAACAGCTAGGATGAAATTCTTAATAAAAAATAGCTAGAATGAAAATACTTAGTATTATTTGAACCCGTGATGTTATCTCATCATAAAGTCTTTATAAGATTTAATGAAATTAAACTTTTTCAGATAAACAGTCACATTATGGATAGCTATCAACTAAAATGGCATTCGCATTCAAATCATCTAAATGGATCTGTGGCAGCATTACTTCGCTCGGAGAGATTCACAGATGTTGTCTTGTGCACGCTGGATGGCTATCAAATTCCCGCACACAAGTTCATTCTCAACTCCTGTAGCATATATCTCAGTAATTTATTTGAAAACCAAAGATCAAGTCATCGGATAGGAAATAATATTATTTATGTCATTTTGCCTCCAGAAATTACAACAAAAGCCTTACAAATTCTAGTCGAGTACATGTACAAAGGTATTTATAACACATTTCAAGTTTTCGTTACAATTTAATAATAATAAAAGAACACTAATGTCATTTCTTATTCCGTCATATATTGACACATTTCATATTTTGTTATAATCTTCTATATTTCTTTGTGTAGAAAATTTGACAACTTCTTAAATTTAAAAGTTGTGTAAAATATGAAATTCGCGAATTATTTCTATTTTTAGAATTTTCATTTTGAACAATTGTAATAAAGGGAAATTTTCATTTTGAACAATTGTAATGAACGTAAATTTTAAAATGCTAGACTTCTGAAAGGTTGGTTTCTTCTAATAAGAAATGAGCCTAAATACTGTAATATAGAATTAATATAAGAACTACTCTGTTTTTTAGTATGAGTATGCTATACTTTAAAGTTAAGTTCAATCAGACCACCACCCACACTGTTATGAGGGACAAGATAATTCTCCATCCAGCGTGATCTACGCTAGAAGTTCGAAATCTTCATTATTTATTTTGAGCGCGACTTCACATAGCGACTAAGAAAAAACTGCCCAAAGGAACTTCTTATCCGGTGGTGATACACCTGAGTGTGAAAATAATAGTAGTAATGGTGGACTTCAGGTCTAACATCACTGGATAAGGGGAATGATTCGCAGCGTAGTCAATATACTTATAAAGTGACTTAAGGCCTGGAGTTCAAACAGCCCAGCAAGTTGCCAGTATTCTCACAGAATATTTCGAATGCAGCGAAACTATCCTTTGAAGTCACTAGATCGAAATAAAGTGGAGTTCCCTCCAGAAATTATCGACTCAATTATCATCCCAGTTCCACAAAATGTGCTATGCGGATTGATTCAGATGACTGCAAAAAATGCTATACTATACAATATTAAATAGTTATTTAAAATATATGAACTTAAAATTCAATAACTACATTTTTTATCACTAATATAAATATTTTTTTATAGTTAACAAACTCCCAAAAAAATGTAACAATGAATATTTTAACAATGAACTTTTTCAGGTGAAACAACAGTTTCCAATGATGTTCTGGAAACTGTTTTAAAAGCGGGAGATGTTTTAAAGGTTAGAGGGCTTTGGAGACAGAATGATGATAGAAATGATATAACTACTGATAAGCTTGTAAATGAAGTTGTAACAGAAACATTAAATAAACAGCAAATAAATGCAAAAAAGACTGAAATAAATGATGTGCAAAAGCCAAAGATATCTGTAAAGAAAGACGATAAACTTCTTCAAACCTATGCACCTATTCAACATTTGAATTTAACCAGGCAATCTTTCATAGGACCTCCAAAGTTAGTTTTTATTAAAACCACAGATGCAACTCAACCCTTAAGAGCATTAGCTCCCAAGCCTACAACGCAAACAATAATTGTGAAACCAGATATACAGATAATCACTGAAAAATCAATACCGAAGGAAATTCCAGTAGCTACAGCTAATACTGAGGAAAAATCTGTGGTAAAAAAAGTGGATAAAAAATATGTTAAAAAGCCTAGAACTGAAATACCAAAACCTCCACCAGAAGTAGAACTACAAGAAAAACAAGTTATAAAAAGCAAAGAACCTGAAAAAATACCAGAACCTACTGAAGGTAAATTAAGAACTTGAAATATTGTGTAATGCATGCTTTTTCTTGAACTTAAAATATTCTGGTAAAATAATTGTATTAATTTTCAATGAATATTATGGCTTTATTAGCAGGGCTGTGTAAGTAGTACACACAGGCGCCCATTTTGGTAGTCAAATAATTACCTATTGTAATTTTTTCTTTGAAATATACATATATGTCTAAAATATTCTTGAATTAAACTAAACAAGTTTCAAAGTTAAATATTTAAAAAAGTTATTATTTATGTATTAAATGTTATTTTCAAAATCTAAACATTATATTTCAAACATCAATTTAAAGTAACTGACTATATACGAGTATGTAGATGGCTATTCCAAACATTGAAACATATATTTCGTCAACATTTTGTTCAATATCTGATATGATTAAATTTCATAAAACAAGCTAGTTTTTAAGTATCTGGTCCACTATATGAATTGAATTTTGATTTGCATTTTACTTCAAAATTATTTAGTTTGTTGTCAAATTTCAAGAAGCAATATTTTCTATTTTGCACACTAGAAGCACTACCAATAACAATGAACCTGTTTATAAGTAATGAATGAGTTACAGCCAATTAACATAAACATATATTATAGAGAAATCCATGGGTAATATTTTTAATATCAATATTTTGAATGGTTTTCAGAAGAGCCTTTAGAGATACCTGAAACAATGACTGCTGTTGACGTTCTTATAAAACCTGAACCAAACTGGGAAGATGAAAATACGGATGATGAAAAGATATTTCATTCTGAAATAAATATTAAAAGCGAATTAGAAGATTTGGGTGCGGAATCCATGGCAGAAGAAGATGAACAAGTAATGATATAAAGACTTATAAATTTAATTGTCATTGGATTTCAAATGAGTGTCATTAAATGATGTATTGAGTATTATGAAAATAGTAATGACACTTATTATCTAACTTATCTTTAAATCAAAATTTCCCTTATCCAGGTAGTTAATATTTTTTTAATAAAGACATTTTAACCAAAATTTAATAAAAAAAAAAAGCATATACTTGTTAATTTATTAAAGCATTCAAATATTTTTTTTTAATGAAAAATGATTCCAAAGTAAACAGCAAACATTGATACATCATTTTAATAAAGAACAATTAATTTCAGATATACAGTCCCTTGACATGCGAGTTATGTTTTGAAGTTTTCCATATTCCTGCAGAATGGGTACGACACATACAGACTCATGCTGAAATGGCAGAACCACAAAGAAAACGCAAATTAAGACCAGAAGTAAGATCATACATTCTCTTTTTTTAAGTTTATACACCTATTTATATGTTTTTAATTAAAATATATAAGTAGTCATGTCAAATTTAATGCTGCTTACATGATTATATCTTGAAATTTGCTACCTCCCTTGCTTCACAATGGTCAACCAATGCTAAAAATGATACAGATCTAACAATCGGACACATTCAGAAAAAAATCTATGCAGCCCTATTATTGTGTGATGACACTATGATAAGCTCATGGTAGACCAAGATCAGCTTGTGAAATGGCCACAGTTATGTGGGAATCCAGCCTAAATGTAAACCTATATTTTAATACAAAATAAATAAAAATGTAAGAATTATATTTTATAAATTAAAACATTATATCCTTTATATTGTTTTTATTCAACTTCATAATCCAAGAAAATGAAATTTGTAACAAAATGCCTTATAAATATAGCAATCTTTTTTTTTGTAACTATATTTTTTTACTTTCGTTGTATGCATTTCAACATGGCAGGTTTATTGTCATGTGGCAATCACATCCAACTAACCAGAAAAATGTTAAAAAGACCTTAAGTGAAAGCCAACTCACAACCCTCGCTTTGGAAAACAGGTGCCTTACCAATTAGGACATTGAGGCTGCACTGTAACACATTTTGAAGAGTCAGTAATCATTATCTTCTTGGTGTATTGTATTACTCTTCTGGTGTACGCGATACAATCTGTTGGGCTTATTTCTGCAAGACAATCAACTAAAAAGACGTCAAAAGGTATTTTATAAAACACAGACTAGGATCCCTATTTTTTTTTATTCACCAGGAATTGAGCCTGAAACTTTTAGTTTGGAAAGCAAACATTTCCTATTAACTTGGATGTTTACATTAAAAGACAATTCATTTTGAAAAAATGTGGGTTTAAAATTAATGAGGACAAAAGTTATCAGTGAACAGTTATCACAAACAGTGATATATTTGAATTGATCAAACCCAGCTTGTAATCAAATGCAACATCAAAAAAATTACTACTATTATTATTAATACATATGAAAAATAAACTTTATATAAACACCCCTTATTTCAGTGCGAACAAAATGAAGATGGAACAGCTTTGCTTCGATGTGATCTTTGTCAAAAGCATTTTCCCAATCCTGCAGAATGGGTTCGCCATATACAAAATATTCATACAGAAACAGGTATGTATCAATTTGTCATTAAGATTTACTAATTATATGGTAATAAAATATCTCCATATAAGTTAGATCACAACATTCTAAACTTGAAATGAAGCTACACAAAAAATACTAATTTCTTATATAGGTACACAATGAGTAGAAAATTACATTCATCCTAATTGTTTTTTACATTCTATAATATAAAATTTCTGTAATTCATTTGATAAAACCATTGTATCCAATATACATTATGATATTGGTAAAGTATAACAAAACCTTCAAGCGTATAAAAGATCGATATAGGTCATTTTAGGTTTGGTTGTGTTTTCATATCAAATTCAAAACCTGAGTAGAATATAATTGTTGTATCACTGAAAAGTTTCCAGAAACAAAAGTGTTACTACTGCAAACCCTGACTAAATGTTTTTTTTAAGAAAATGTGAATGTGAATAAACAGATTGGATTTTTTAAATGTGTCTGCTTTACTTTATGGAACTCCAGAATAAAAACTAGGCTAAGACATGCTTTTTAAATTCCACTAACACAGTTTTATAATTGCAACTCTAGTTTCGAACTTCTTTCCTTTAATTGTTATGCTCAAATGTATATCATATAAATTCCACATATTTGCTAAAAAAATATTATTTAGCTGATTTTATCATTACATCAATATACGATTATAAAAATAGTTCTAATAATCTTTCAGAACTTGCTATGTCCAACAATAATGCACCACCACGAAGACATAACAGATACATATCTGGTGAACAAAAGAAAACATGTGATCATTGTAAAAAAATATTTCCATCGCATGCATCTATGGTCATCCATCTAAGAACTCATACAGGTACTGAAACAAGATTTTTACTTATTAGGAGTAAATGACTAACCATATGTAATTGATTAATATTAACTTTTTAATAAAACTAAATTTGGTTTTTGAATGGATCAACAAGATTAGAATTAAAAAATAGAAATAAACAGTAATTATTTTTAATTAACTTATTTTCAAACATCTGAGTAGAATCCTAGAAATATATAGAAAATCATAAGTAACTCATGTGATTTTTATTTTATTTTTATATACATACTTAAATATAATAGAAAAAAATTGGGATGAAAAATCAATAAAATTACCTTAGCACTTTCATAGTATACAGTAAAATTCCTAATTATTTAATTTGTTTATATTAATAAAAAGAAATTGATCATCTCATTTTGGAATTCATAACAGACTGTTAATTATCATCTCTATGGTTCATTACTGAGGGTCATGATCTATGGGATGTTGATGGTACAGGTTGCGACGACACAACTCCACTCTTCTCAGTCACTTGCCATTTGTGTGGTAGTCTAGAGGCTTATACCAGTAAATAAATTAATAAAATTAGATAGAATAAAGCTGAAACTGCAATTTTACTAGACCATTATATCTGAAAGATATTTAAGCAGAAATCCAGAGCATTTAGTTCTGGCGAGAAGGCGGAATACTTGATTCTCTTTAATATATATTATTTATCAAATTAGCTGCCACCTCTACTTAATAGAAGAACGTATGATGAAATGGATATTTTTTATATTTTTCTAGGTGAAAGACCTTTCGTATGTGGCTTATGCAATAAAGGATTTAATGTCAAATCAAACCTACTGCGTCATTTAAGAACCTTGCATGATACAATTGTGAGTCCTGGCAATGTTCCTTTATTACAAGAAGACCTATTGCTAACTCCATCCACCAGTGCACAGGCCGCATCTACATCGTCCGAAAAGGAACCAGATGATCCTTCTTGAGATAACGTTGGAGAAAAAGAAATTCAGTCAGTAGAACAATGCTCTCAACCACTGAGACTGAAGTTTAAATACAAATCTAAACTTCGAAAACATAATAAAATAGCTGGAAGAATTAAAAGGAAAAAGTTCTTTTCAGGCTCCACGCAACTGACTGAGGGAAATAAATCTCTTTTTCTCAAACAACGTGCTCATTTATTTGCTGCAAAAAAGTGGAAATAAACCAAAGAAAAACTATTAGTGTTAAGCAAATTTGTGTACCAGTTCATCAAAAGTTTTAAATATACTGCTTCAATATGTGTGCCATATATTATGTACATATTACAAATTTTTCACAAATATTTTTTTTTTCACTTTATTAAAATTAACTCAAGATTATTATGACTGTCCAAGAGGTTAAAAATATATTTGTATACCTAAATCTCATATGAAAAAGGATCTTATTATCATAAACTTAGACTCAAATTCATAGTCCGACCATAACAGTAAATCTCAACTATTTTTCAATGAAGAAATTATTTAATGTAAAATTTCGTACAAATTTGTCATAGCTTTCTTAAATAAGGGAGCCACATAGTTGTATTACCTCACTTTCAAGTTAGGAGTGTGTGACATCCGACTCGTACACTCCCAACTATAAAGTGAAGTTTTGAGGTAAGAAATTAGAATTTAGGCCGGACTATGAATTTGAGCCTTGATAAATGTGTTTATTTTCAATAACAAATAAAAACGTTACCCCTAATGGTTCGCCTCAAAAATACCTAATCTATGACCTTTTTCTTGCTGGGAAACTTCTGCTGGAGTAGTTCAAAGGGGAGGCATTTGGCATAACATTTTATTGGTTATTGAAAATATTTCCTTAAAATACTGGTACAAGATGCTCATTGTTTTGACTTCCTTCTTTGAGCAACAACATATAAGTTTTGTCACATGAACATTTGAGAATGCAACATACAATGTATAAAGCATGATTAAAGCTAACCAAACCTTGAATCTTTGTGCAAATTAAAGCTAACCAAACCTTGAATCTTTGTGCTTTATTTAGCGTCATTAAGATAAGTTTCATAGGTAACCAGGGTCTTCCTCCCAGGGGTTTTGGGTTCAATTCTCAATAGTTACCAAAAAAAACATAAAAAAGGCGCCAGTCTGGTATAGTTCGCCTGGTAACAGTGCTCAGACATGCTTGATGTGTGTTACCTGTCCATGTGCAATAGTATTTCCAGCATCTGCGATGGCAAACTGTAGTAACTTGCTTACTCAGTGGTTCTTAACCCGAAGGCTCAATTACTGGAGCCAAAGACAATTGTACCTCCCAGACACGCTCTTTACCATGGCTGCATCATTAATCCAGATATGTAAATGGATACCATATGAATGAATGAACAGCAAACTGTAGTCTCTTTTTAATCATATGGCATATTTGTTTCAACAGAATTTGATATGTGAAAAATCATCTCCCAATGCATATCCAAATTTTTAATTTTATGGCCCTTAAGGTCCACCAAAACCTAGATCGAATTTTGTGTGCTCTGGTCTGCTTAATGTGGGAAAGGGGGTTTAGATCCAGAGTAATTGGTTCCAAAATTATCCAGTCTAGCTTGAAATTTAAGACATGTTTCAAACAGTATGGAAATTGATAAAAGACATACGAGGGTGGTCCGATAAGTACTTAGCCTACAAAAGAATAACAAAAATTTTGGAAAAGTGGCGATTTATTTCTCAACATAATCTCCTTTGAGTTCGATACACTTGACCCAGCGATGCTCCAACTTCTTTAACCCATCTGAAAAATACGTTTTCTGGAGGTCTGCAAAGTAGGCCTCCGTGGCGGCGATAACCTCCTCATTCGACTCAAATTTCTGCCCGGCGAGTGACTTTTTCAAATTTGGAAACAAAAAGAAGTCGCACGGGGCCAAATCCTGAGAATACGGTGGATGGGGCAGCAGTTCGTAGCCTAATTCTACCAATTTGGCCGTGGCGACGGCGGAGGTGTGAGCCGGTGCGTTGTCATGATGGAAGAGCACTTTTTTCTTCGCCAAATGGGGCCGTTTTTTCTGCAATTCGGCGTCGAATCGGCCCAATAATTCGGCATAGTAGAGCCCTGTGACCGTTTTGCCCTTCTCCAGGAAGTCGATGTAGATCACACCTTTTGAATCCCAGAAAACGGTGGCCATCACCTTTCCGGCCGATAGGACAGTCTTCGCCTTCTTCGGAGCACGTTCACCGGGTGAAGTCCACTGTTTCGACTGTTCCTTGTTCTCGGGTGTGTACCAGTGTATCCATGTTTCGTCGACGGTCACGAAACGACGCAGAAACTCCTTCGGATTGCGCTTAAACATCGTCAAACACCACTCGCGCACCTTCAATCGGCGGTCTGCCAATACGAGATCGTGGATTTTTGTCACGTTATCCTCCGTGGTAGCCGTTTTCGGGGCACCTGGGCGTGGCTCATCAAAATCCGACGTGCGACCATGTTGAAACTCGTTAAACCAATTTTTGACGGTCGCCATTAAAGGAGAAGAGTCACCGTACACAGCATCCAAGCGCTCTTTGATTTCGCTACGCGATTTCCCTTTCAAAAACAAGAATCGAATCACCGACCGATATTGCTCTTTTTCCATTTTTCTCAAATCCGCGGACACGCTCGCTTCCACACGCGGTCAAAACAAAACTACGCGTCCGATTCGGCTGAAATTTTGACAGTAGCTGTCAACGAGAATGTACTACGCGATAAAAAATTGCTCTTGCGATAGTGGTGCCATCGGGCGGTGAGGCTAAGTACTTATCGGACCGCCCTCGTAGTATTTTGTTTATTCCTCATTGTCACTAAAGGAATATAAAAATAACAAATTCAAATGTTCTAATACTTATCTGATCTCAATCTTCTCATAAGAAATGTTTTGTAAAACTTTTCCAAGTTATTATAACATAATATGTACCTATAATCAGAATATATTATGTTAAAATCTGAATCGTATGTCATGAAACCATTATTTGCCACAATTTTAATTATCTCAGGCAGCCACCGCATGAAACCATTGTAACTTCATGCTTCAAACACAGTCAAGTCCCGATTATCCAACTAAAACGGGATTGCGGGAGGGCTAGATAATTGAAATGATAAGATAATCCGGAACTACCAGAAATAAATTATTAAACTGAAAACATGTAGTTTTATTATTTTGAAATATGTGTCTACTAATGTATGCATACGCAAGAGATTTCACACATTCTGAGACCGGTAGATATAAAGAGCAGTCTGTTTTGTGCAGTGTGACTTTTGTTTTCCCATAAAGATTAACGATACAATTTTTGTATGAATTCAAATTTATGTTTTACACATTCAGTACTGTGAATTAAACATTATGATTGCAGGCTTTGAAGAACATGTTTCATGAAACATGTTCTTAAAATCAGCAATATATATTATTTTTAACAATTGGAATATTATCGGATAATCCAGAAATGCCGAGTAATCAAAGGTCAGATAATCGGGACCCTATTGTTTTATATAAAGGTTTTCTTGTTCCAATACGACAACATTTCTAAACATGTTCTTTATCAAGTGCAAACAAGATACAGTTTCTACCCCGATCTCTATTCTCATCCATTTTTCAAGTGCTCAAATGTGCCAAGATAAAGTAACAATATTGAGATAACCTCCATGACCTGCAGGAGAATATCTAACTTTTTCCCAGGAGTTTTAGGTCAATTTTGAATAATGGTATAAAAAAAAATGTGCCAGCCTGATTTATCACAGCCAAGTATTTTTAATATTCTTCTGGTTGGTTGTAAGAAATTGTTAATAAGACAACAAGATTGTGTTGTATACAATAAAAGTATGTTTTATGTCCACGATTAAATTGTATATTAATTGGACATTTATTGTAGGACAACCTGGAGGGTCAATTGTCATTTAGTCATTCCTTCAAGCCAACCAAATTGTATACCAGGTCTGTAAATATGAAACCGGAATTTACTCATAGATGGCTCTAGTTGTCAATGTAGTGTCTGTCAAACCGCATCATTGGCGCCTTTTGCTTGTGTTTACATTTGTCAAAGACTTTTAACTCACAACAATACAAGTTTAATACAACTACATATGTTTTCATAGCGTTGAACATGTCTGTTTTTGTGCCTGAAAACTACGATTCGCGGACAGCATTGATTTTCTGTTACCATTTGAAGAAAACTGCTGCAGAATCACATCGAATGCTTGTCGAAGCTTACGATGAGCATGCTTTTGGTAAATCACAGTGCTTTGAATGGTTTAAAAAATTCAAAAGTGGCAATTTTGACGTGAGAAATGAAGAACGTGGTAGACCACTGAGAAAGTTTGAAGACCAAGGGAAAGCAATGGGAAAAATCCAGAAGATGGGTAAATGGGTACCACATGAACTGAATGAAAGACAGCAGGAAAACCGAAAAACCACATGCGAAATGCTGCTTGCCAGGTACAAAAGAAAATCATTTCTCCATTGAATTGTGACTGGCGATGAAAAATGGATATATTTCGAGAATCCTAAGCGTAAAAAATCCTGGGTAACTCCAAGCAAACCAGCGACATCGACTGCAAGGCCAAATCGCTATGGACGGAAGACAATGCTCTGTGTTTGGTGGGATCAGAAGGGTGTTATCTATTATAAGCTACTAAAACCTGGCGAAATCATTCATACTGAACGCTACCGACAACAAATGATGGATTTGAACCAAGCATTGCGTGAAAAACGCCCGAATATCAAAAGAGACAACACAAAATGATTTTGCTTCATGATAATGCACCATCGCACACAGCAAAACCGGTCAAGGAAACGATTGAGGCGTTTATTTGGCAAATACTTTCGCATGTGGCTTACTCATCAGACTTGGCTCCATCCGATTACTACTTATTTGCATCGATGGGACACGCACTTGCTAAACAGCGCTTCACTTCTTACGAAAATGGCTCGATGACTGGTTTGCCTCCAAAGAGCAACAGGTTTTTTTGGCGTGGCATCCACAAATTGCCAGAGAGATGGGAAAAATGTGTAGCTAGCGATGGACAATACTTTGAATAAAATATTTTTTACCATTTTCATACAATAAATGTGTATTTTCTATATAAAAAAATCCAGTTTCATATTTACAGACTTGATATTAATTGGACATTTATTGTAGGACAACCTGTAGGGTCAATTGCCATTTAATCATTCCTTCAAGCCAACCAAAAAAATATGAAGACTGATTTGCGGATAAAACAGATTCAATCAAATTCTTATATTTTGGTCAAATTCTTATATTTGAACCCGAAAATCACTGATAAATGAGGATCTATAGGCTATGAAGGTTGTCATGATTATAATATGCAAATAAACATTATTTTATTAATGCTTATATCTATTCATTTGCCTTGTCACTAGATTTTCTAAAGCATTATTTGAAATTTGAAGAACGTATTATAAAAAATATTTACTTTTTCTATTTACTGACTTGTAAGGAAAATAGAGTAAATTTCATAATTGTGTGCAATGCAATAAAATAATGATTTGCCAACTAAATTATCTTATATTTCATTTTAAAAAACACAGTACTCTCGATTATCTGGGGTCGCCTTCGAATTTATTTTTTATTCTTTATGCTCGTATTTTATATCCTAAATTTTGTATTTTCAGCTCACATAGCTGTGTGCTATAGTTTTATATTTATTTTGTCTTAACTTTTAATATTCTTTGACAAGTTTTCGAGTTGTGGTGTCAATTCCACATCAGTTTGTATTTTCGTATCTCATAATAGGTAAACGATCTATTTTTAGTTTAATTTAATTTAAAAAATCCTTAGTGACCATGTCTAAATGTAAAATAGTTGTTCTAACTATAAAACATATATAGCAAACTTTAACTAACGTTGAAAATCTACTTGATTATTTGGAGCAATAGGAAGATAAGCTAATGTTGTGAAATCTGCACAGGAGGATAATTTGCGGAAAAACCAAAACTTCTTTGCTGTCATATTTTAAATAAAAGGATAATATGTAGTCACTTTTAGCTTTGTTTTAATTTTTTTGGCTGTGATTATCTGGGTCAATTATTTTCCACGCCACTCCGGATAATCGAGAGTTTACAGTAGATACAGAATAAAACCTTAATTTTTAATTCAAAGTTTCTTTTTAGAAAACATCTTCAAAATTTAGTTATCTCCAGAATCTTGCCAATAATCATATAAAATGTACACAAAATGTTTCAAAGAAGTAAGTCATGTATGATCTAAAAATACATAAAATTTCCAGTAATAAAATATGAATACATTAATTAATTTCTTTTAATATTCCCAATTATCGAGATTTGTGTGGTAGTGAATTAAGGGCGTTGACATTTATTACTTCAAATTCCAGACCACACTTACGTATCCTAGGATACCAATAACCACCTTTCTGTGAGCGTGGAGATCCAGACCATGGACCACATCATTTGCAACTGCATTTCCTGGAGGTTAACAAAATGTAAGGAACAGCACAGACTGACATCAAATGCTGACTGGAGGCGGTGAAGACTACACGCAGTAGAAGAATAGCAAATCTATGACTTCAATGATATCTATGACATGTTTTAAGACTTAAATTTCCTCTATGATGTTTTATACTAAAGTTATTGTTTATACTATTACTTTTTGTACTTATTCTTAAAATAAAATTGATGATCCCAGTTTCTACTTTTTCTCTTTAACTTGGTTATGGATAAAATTATAGAAGTTGCCAACCTTAACCTGGGATACAAGATGGGTGACAATATGCTAAACATCATATGCTATGCTGACAATGCCACCATCATAGCCGAATCAGAGGAAGACCTGCAACAAATGCTACATCGATTCCACACTGCTTCCAAAAAATACATGTCTATCTCCATCAGCAAGACTAAACGCATGACTCTAACCAGAGAGCAAGTTGGATGTAGTGTGGCGATCAACGACACACCAATTGAACAAGTTACAAAATTTAAATACTTGGGAGCTAGCATAATGTGCAATAATGACCTCTATGGCGAAGTACTTGAACAATCACAAAAGGCCGCAGCTATTTCCGGATGTTTAAAGAACACTATCTGGAAAAACAAGTACATGAACATCCAAAGCAAGGTGAGGATATACAAAACTGTGTCCGCCCCATAATGACATACAGCATAGAGTCGAGAGCCGACACTGTCAGAACCAAAAATATCCTGCGAACCAGCAAAATGAAGATACTCAGAAGTATCGCTGGCAAAACCCTTCGTGATAGAGTACAAAACACAGAAATCCGAAGGATGTGCGAAGTTGAAGATATTGTCAGATGGGGACGACAGAGAAGAAGGTTCTGGAATGAACATGTATCCAGAATGGCGGAACCAAGAGCCGTAAGAATGGCCAGGGACAGTATCCCCCAAGCAAGCAGACCTCCAGGACGACCTCCCAAAAGATTGAGACAGCTGACAGTCGACATCACAAGAGGGATACGATGATGTAGGACCATAACAGGCCTAAAAGAAGAGGAAGAAGAATTTATACTTTTACTTGAAACATCAACAATAAGAGTGAAAACTCGTCTTTTGTAGTTATAGGATACTTGGTAGGATGCTTTATAAAAGTCAATTGTGATGTTTAAATAAGTTTATTTTAATAACATTCCATCATTATTAACTCATGATATTACCATGGACAATTGTGTCCAGCGATCATTTTATTAACATTACAAACAAGTTTTGTATATCAACAAATAATATTGTATCAAATATGATTATATTATTCTAATCTAAGAATCTTGGTGTAAATAATGATAACTGACACTGAACATTTCAGATATCAAATTTACATCATTCAAAATTTTTAAACAAATCTAAATAAATATTTTGAAAAATTTGAATATATATATGTACATGCAAGTCTTGATTACACATTTTAATAAATTTATTTACCTTCTTGTGAAAATAAAAAGATATATAATCTAAAAACTTGTAATAGGTTAAATTGAATGCAAAACAACCATTATTTACACCCAAACTTGTAATAGGTTCAATTGAATGCAAAACAACCATTATTTACACCCAAACTCCGTAATATATAGTATTGGAGTTGAACTCAACTTACATAATTATGCGAATAAATGAAAATAAAATAATTATTTTATCTGTGACTTGATGTGCTGCAAAAATTCATGGTACGATAGAGCTGATTCCACCCTGTCATCCAAAAGTCTCTCAGTAAATAGCAACCTGTTAGGTGATGTGTCACTGGAAACATTCATGACATACAATTAGTCATGGGATAAAATATTCTCCTTAATTGATATTTACTTAACTAAATACACTCCTTGAATCAGGAACATAAGGAAGCCACAAAAGGTCCACCCAGTTCGGTCCACTGCCCGGCACTCCAAATTAAGCCAAGAGCATCAATATCCTCCCCATAATACACAGGTAGATGATGTAAAATGAGCACTTAATTCGTCATATCACTAGTGGTCGATAAAACAGCGCAGTTCTTCTTGGTCAAAAAAATATTGCTAACTAATAGGTTAGTCAATAAGTCGACATCTATGGAGACATCTATGGAGCAGTAGAAAACCAAAATTTCTACGCCATTTTAATATTTCATCTTTCATAAGAACGTACTCAAAATTTCATTTCGATCTGTCAATTCATTCTTTGTTTACAAGCCATTTGAAGTTGACGTGTCAGTGTATTTTTTAACAATGGAAAAATCCGAATATCGTGCAGTGATTAAATTCTTTGTTTTGGAAGGTTTATCGGCTACTGAGATCCATGCAAAGATGGTGAAAGTATTAAAGGAGTCTTCTCCTTCATTTCCAACCGTTCACCGATGGGTTTTGGAGTTTAAGCGTGGCCGTACAAGCGTTGAAGACGATCCACGCTCAGGACGTCCAAAAAGTGCATCAACACCAGAAATCATAGCGAAAATACAGGATATGGTTTTGGAAGATCATCGATCGACTGTGGATGTGATAGCTGACACCATAGGCATCTCACATGGAACAACATGGCATATTTTGGCTGAAGTTTTGGGTTTCAAAAAACTGTGTGCGCAATGGGTGCCGCATTTGCTAACAATGCAACAAAAACACGTTCGAATGCGACTTTCTGAGCAACATTTGGAGCAATTTCGAAAGGATAAAAAGGATTTTCTGCGTCGATTCATCACTATGGATGAGACTTGGGTCTACCACCATGATCCTGAATCAAAACAAGAGGCTAAGGAGTGGTGTGAACCAGGCACTTTGGCTCCGAAGCGAGTTCGTGTCCATAAATCGGCCAAGAAGGTGTTAGCGTCAGTTTTTTGGAATGCAAAAGGAATTTTATTGAAAGATTATCTCCGAACTGGTAAGACAATCAACTCTGATTATTATTGTGACCTTTTGGACCAGTTGGGTGAAAAAATTTGTGAAAAAAGACCCGGTTTGCAGAAGAAAAAAATCATTTTTCATCAAGACAATGCACCTGCTCACACAGCTCAAAAAACCATCGCGAAAATCAGTGAATTGGGGTACGAATTGTTGCAGCATCCACCCTATTCGCCAGATTTAGCTCCCTCTGACTTCTGGCTGTTCTCACACCTCAAAAAATTCCTTCGTGGAAAGCATTTTTCATCAAACGAAGAGGTTATAGCCGTCGTAGAGGAGTATTTTGCAGGCCTTCCAGAAAGTCACTTCCGTGATGGGACAACAAAGTTGGAAGATCGTTGGACCAAGTGTATTGATCTTATGGGAGACTATACTGAGCAATAAAAGTGATTTCCCCCCAAAAAAAATGTATTTTCATTTCCGCTTTCAAAACTTTTTGACTTACCTAGTAGAGCCATAAAAATGTTGCTAACTAGAGCCAAAGTCTGCTGTTATGCTAATGAAAATTTTCAAATAAAATTGAGTGTGCGAATTTATATTATCTTTAATAAATATGAGATAATTGCAGTAAGCATGTTGAACATGATAACTATTGAATCACTGTTTTTTAATAATGGTTTATTTTATTTTTCAACCAGTTACGAGATTGCTCTCAGGGCTACATTCTAAACTTAGACTCAATTATTAATGCAAAATTAAACACTAAAGCTAGAATGATTATAATTTGTTTAGACCGGCACTTTATCAGATGAAGACTAGTAGATGGGGTGGCTCATATGGTGGCTCGTAAAGGGATTATCTTAATGAATTCCTTCATTAAGGTTTTTTAAGGAATCTAGAAAATAATAACTAGATTTCCCCAGAGCGTAAATTTAAGTATTTTCATATTTTCAAGATTTATTACTTGAATATTATTTATTGTATACATAGAAGTTAAATATAAGTATTAAAATTAGTATTTGCTATATGCAAATATAGTAGATTCTTGATTTCAGGTGTCGTATTAACCAGGCGCGGATAAATCGGGGCAATAAAGGATTCTGAATATTTTTAATAACATTCGAAAATATTATTTAAAATGTAAAAATTATTTTTTATTCGACAATATAGTATGAAGAAAATTAAACTGGCAAAACTGATATGAAACAGAAAGTAAAATTGCAAAAACATCATCGACCAGGTTTTCTGGTGTTCGTAATTATTATTTGGGTGCGCGCTTAGATTAAGTAGTTAGTTTTGCTGCAAACTGAAGGGTGAATCACATCAAATTGTAAATTTAAATTACTCGCGCTTAGCGGTTGACTTTTTTAATTGTTTATACTTGCATTTTATATTCAAAATTTTGTATATTCGTGACACACAGCTGTCAGACCTAGTTTTGTGTATTTTAATATTTTTTGGTGAGTTTTTAAGTTGTGGTGTCAATTTCTCATTAGTTTATGTTTTCACATCTCGTAACAGATGAATGCTGTTTTAATTATTTTGGAAAATCTTAAAACCAAAACGTAAAAGTTGTCTTATTGTAGAACAAAAACTTGAAATTATTACAAAAAATACAAAAGGGATGTCAGTGAAGTCATTTATGAATGAGTAAAGAAATAATGTGTAATATTTTTAGCAAAAAAATTATCGACTGCCGGATTTTCTGATAGTGCAGTGCAAGTCTAGGTGGAAAACTATGAAGATGTCAAAATACGATCATTTGGACAAAGCAATGTTTTGATGGTTTAGCCGGCAGGGCTAATATAAACCTGATTTCAGAAACTGTTTGCGTGATGAAAGCAAAATATTTTCCATACAATTAAAATTAACTGATGATTTAGAGTCTAAATTTTAGACTAATCATCTGGAGGATTATCAATATTTAAGCAAAGACATGGGTTAGTTTTTTCCTTATCACCCTCAGATAATCAAGATTCTACTGTAGAAGGAAAAAACAATACGACAATTGTTACTGTATTCAAATTGTATAAAGTGTAATGACAATATAATAAATTAAATACATACATCATAACCTGAATAGATGCGGCATATGGTCTATCATCATTGAGATGATTTATGAAGGCATGCAGCAGGGCATTCTCTTCGGTCTCCAGGACAGGTAGAGAGTACCAAGTCTCAGAAACCAGAGAGGGGTGGCTCACCCCCAGAGTGTTCTGCAACCATTCTAAATCTATTCTGTGCCCAATGTATAGAATCATCACGGTTTCTTGGTCTAGCAGGTAGGCACCATTGGCATTAACTCTGAAAGAATAAAAAAGTTTAAAGCATCATTTAAATATTTAATTGTATCGCTGGATTGGAAACATAAAAAAAAAATATTTATAAAACATTGTGTTCTGCATATAAAGGCTACTTCTCTAAATGATCACTTTAAATTAATCTAACTTCATATTTTAACTTGTTCAAATCTCATGCTGAAGTAATTAACCTAAGATTTCTGATATTGCTGAGAGATCAAGCATTCGCAACGGGAATGCTTGGAATTTTTAAAACATATTTATCTCCTTAGTTTAACCTTTTTACGGCGATGGCTCGAGTATCTTTCGTGTGTCACACAGGCGGCGGTGTTTTACGTCTGTAAATTTATATTGTATCTACATAAAAATATGACTCACCATTATCCCGAATCTGAGTACTGTGGAACTGTACGCCGATGCATTTTTTAGCTGACACTATACACACGTAATATTAGAAAATATTCTTATAACACTATTATACAAATAAAAGTATGTTTTTGGATTTTGACGAAAAGATTTATAACGATAAGTACACTGCAATAATAATATTTCTACTGTGGAAAGTGTTTGCTGGCGTGAAATGGTCCAAAACATGTTACACACAGACTCACATTGCACTCACCACACATATATCTAGATCTTTTCCTTAATTTATGTTTATGAGCGCATTCATAGCATCGACGAGAAGGTTCCGCACAGTTTTCAGTTCCTGGAATTTCTTTAGGACTGTGTGCGGCTATTATTGAACCCGATAAACCAAGATGTAGTGGATTGCTAGTGGACGGAGATGAATGGGACAATTTTGATGCTAGTTTATATTTTTCAAATATTTGTCTTATAACTGCTAAATGAAATTCCGCTAAACCTATTGTTTTTCCGGTTGTATGCTTGTAAATAAAATATGAATTTAGCATGTATAGATCAACAAAATGAAAAGCCAGCTTTCTATACCATTTTAAAGTTTTTCGAAGGCAATTTAAACTACTAAGCATCATATCGGTTTTGTCCACACTACCCATATTTTTATTGTAATCCACAATGCACTCAGGTTATTTTACCTGTTCGCCAGTTTTATAATTTAATTTCTCTGTTGAAATAAATCTGTCACTATGAATTGTTGTCAGCATATGAATTTATCTCTTATCGTGCCATTTTATAGCCAACAAGGGTCCACAATGTTGAGAATCAATGTCTCCTTTCTTGGTTTTTTTGAAGTTGGGCATACCTTTACGAGATTTTCGAACGGTTCCACATGCATTTGTTTTATTGTCATGTAAAAACTTAAATAATTGTGGGCTTGTGTACCAGTTATCACACCACAAGTTGTGTCCTTTTCCAAGATAGTCATTGAGAAGCGTTTTGATAACTGCACCTGATATACCCAACGATTTATCATAAATTATTTCTGTTCCATCACCGCAATACACAATTAGATCTAACACACAACCGGTTTCAACATCACATAAAACAAATAATTTAATGCCGAATCTGTGACGTTTGGAAGGGATGTATTGTTTTATCATAAGACGACCTTTGAAAACAACTATGCTCTCATCGATACACAAGTTTTTGTGAGGCAGCATGACACTTGTAAAAACTTTGCGAGTATGATCAAGCAATAATCTTATTTTACGCAATTTGTCCCCACTATTTGTTATATTGTTATTAGAAAAATGTAACATATTTAAAATCAGTTCATACCGGTCCCTTGACATAGTCTTGCCAAAAATTGGGCTATTTAAAAGTGGGTCTGTGGACCAATGTTCCCGTATGGTTAAATGCTTATTTCGTGTCATCAACATTGTGACACCAAAGAATACATATAATTCTGGTACATTTGTATCCACCCAGCGTTGAATTCGTGATTTAGCGGAATATTCCTTACTCAATTTTTTAAAATTATAAAATTGGTTAGTCTGTTGTACCACATTTTCAATTATATTTTTATTTAAAAAATATTCGAAAATATCGAGTTCGGATGATTCTGGTGTAAGTTGGCACGAGGGCAAGATGGCAGATGAAAATTCATCAAACTCGTGGATTATTGGCGCAAATGGACCTCGGCTCCATGAAGAAAATACATTTTCTAATAGTTCGTTTGGTACCACATTGCCGCTGGTTGTTGCTCCAATATCTGGAATAATTGTATCATCCATTCTCTGCTCTTCTTCTAATGGATCAACATCATCTGCAACATCGTCTTCTTCATCGGTTAATTCAAAATCTGAATCAAGTTCTACTACCGTGATATCTTCAATTTCCTCTCCAGTCAAGTTCCTTTTAGCCATATTGATAATATAAGCGGTGTTGAATTTTTAAAGTTATTTTAAAAATTTTATGAATTGTTTCAATGGCGTGCGTATAACACACGTAACATAAAAAATAACGACGATTTGAAAAGTTGTAAAAGTAAGTGAATGTTAAAATCTCTTAAAAAACAGTTTGTGTAATGGTATCCAAATCAAAGCTATAAATAAAGTGCGACAATATAAGAAGCAATAATCGAAGAAAACAATAATCCATAAACAATGAAAAAGGCAATTAATTCAATACGCAATACGCGTACTTACAAAAAAAATATCGACGCACAATACCTCATATTGATCGGGAGAAATCGTCATTAGAAACATGACCTTCGGCACACCCGAACGTGTGGCGCCAAAATTTAAAATGCTTTAAATTTCAACGGCCTCGAATCGGTCTGTTTAAATCCTTCTTATGGATCAAGTACTTGAAGTTTTGATGATTTTAAAAGAGATGTCACTAGAGGACACGTTTTGTCTTATATTCAGGTTAAAAATTTTAAAGAAGATTTAATCTTGACCGACATATCGACACGCAAAGTTAGTGGCCACTTAAAAGGCCGCTCGCCAGGACGGCACGTATTATGTATGGGCCATTTAAGTGGTCCGCCGCCGTGAAAGAGTTAAAAAAGATTAAGAATACTTTTGAAATTGGTAATTTACAAATGAGGCAAAATAATCCAACAATAATTTGGGCCACACAAGTTTATTTGACAAAATATACCCTCTTAAAAGTAAAATAAGTAATAATTTTAAAGATGCAATTTTAATAATATATTTTTGACATGAAATTAATCTGCATGTTAAGAGCTATAATCAAATCTATTTTGCACATTTGTGAAATTTTTCAAATGCTGGTTACGATGGAATACTCAATATTTGCAAAAACAATTATTATTTGCTCACAAATGTTCTGCAAGATTCATTTGACATTTTAACACACTTGGTAAAAGTACCAATTTTATGTTTTTTTTACTTAGGATTGTAACTTAATGTAATTTCATATATTTTTGTTTGGGTCTAAGAGATGACATTGATATTTGAACAAGAACTATATACATAAATTCCATCACTCAGTTTTCCTGCCAGTCGGCATAGACTTAGGCTTTTATATTGTGATATATACTTTTCCCCTCCTACATCCATTCAGCTTCTTATAAAAACTCTTTGATTTTTTTTATTTCTTACATTTCTATACCACAAATTCCACTCACACCCCATTACAGATTTGTTTTGTGTATCTTTCACCGCTTATACATTCGGCATGCCCAAACCACCAGAGTGCTCTTCTTCATCCTAATTAACACATCAGCCTTGAACAAGGTAAATGATAATACTTACTTTTCAGCACTAAGATGCAAACGTGGTGGATTAGGCACCACAGCATCGGAGTCAGAAGATGGTGGGCGAGTGTACTGCAAGAGGCAGTGCACCGGATATAGGTCGGGATACACAACCCTAATGAGGCTGCTCAGTGGCATGCACTTCATGTCACACATTCCTGCTATACGGTCATCCAATCGGGTGGATGTGCCTGTGCGGAAAGCAGGCTGAAAAAAATAAACATATTATTGTTAAAAACAAACCATTTTTTGTTAATGAAAAAATGTCTTTTATATTAAAAGATTTGGTAAACATGGATTGTTAGATCAACTGCCATCACACGTAACCCTTATCAATTCAATTTTACACCTATTTGGGTTTGCTGCAAGTATAATTTCATTTCATACATAATCAAGATTTTTAAATGAACTTGAAATAATCAATCATAAACTATTTATTTATTATTGGGTTTTATATTTCTGATGTGTGTAGTACTGTCGAAACATTTTCCAGGATGAAGGCATAGCTTCCTGGAACATGTCTCACAAACCACAATGTTTTTCAAGTTCCTCCAGGAATTTTACAGTTACTGCATCCTTCCTTTTTGGTTGTGGAATGTGGCTTTCCATCCAGGCATTTTTCAGTGTCCTTGGTGCCAGGTCATCTTCTTTTTTTTCTAGTAACACAACCTTCCCTTGCAATTCCTGCTAATTATACAATTTACTATTTCCTAAACTTATGAAAGATGGGTTGCAATACTTGTTAATTTTTATTAAATACAATGAAGCTGTTGATTACACTCTGTGGCATATTTGTTGGTGAGCTCTGTGGCCTAGTTAAAACCCATGTCTTCCAAACCGGGAGTTGCAGGTTCGATTCCTGCTGAAGCCCAGATTTTTTAAAAAGGATTCCAGTTTGGTTTTCCCTCGAGGTCTCTTTAACATTTTTCTGTTTAGTTGTAAGAGATTGCCGCATGGCAATGAGCCTGCCGGGTTGTACTATATACAATGAAAGTGTAATACAATACAATACACTAACTTCTATTAGCCAAAAAAACATCTTCCTCCACCACTTCAAGGTCTTTTCTTGAATGCTACAGAAGTGATTTGTCGACTGTCCCTATTTTTGCCGTGTAATTATAATCAATATCACCATCATCATAAGTATCATCTTCTTCACTAAGAGACAAAAACTCATCATCACTATCACAATTTTTTTCTTAAACCAATAAAATTTCATCAACAGAAACATTGCACAAAGTAGATGCCAGTTTAGGTTATGTCAAAAATATAATAAAAACGTCAAGTGTATATGTTTCAAAATAAAATGATAATAATAATGCTCTTTAATGTTCTAAAGATTAAATAAATGTACGAACTCAAAGTAAGTGTATGCATTGCGCATGAAATTTGTCGTTTAACCCTTTGCCATCTGACGGTACAAATTTGTACCACCAGATTTAAACGTTCATTCTAGCATTATACATAAAAAATTGTTTGATCAATCCCTGTCATCACACATGTGTACTAATATTTTACAATGCAAACAGTATTGGAATGTGTATTTATTAAAAATGCCACCAGGTATCTCAGGTGAATGTTGACTGTCACACTGATTGAACGCGTGTTTTATTGTTCATTTTTGGATGTGAAAATATTAATGAAAATGGCGGGTAAGTGTGTTTATTGAAAGTAGAAATTCATTAACATTTGTTTTTGTAAAATTGATTGATATAATAATATGATTGTTCAAAACATATTTGTCGTTTTTTTATGCCTTTATTCACTGACGGTACAAATTTGTACTACCCTTTTTTGGTTGACTTAGAATAAAAAAAAGAATTTAATCCCTCTCTAGCATCCTACTACAAGAGATAATTAACAAAAAAATGCATTAGACAAGTTATTTCTACGTTCAGGTAACAAAGGGTTAAAGCAAAAGTTAACATGTCAGTGGTCAGCCGACAACTAACACATACCACTAAAGTATACATGTGGCAACAACTGAATGTTAAAAGTTGAGTTCAAAATCAAAAAAGCAAAAACAATTAAATTCATAAACTCACAAAAGACACGATAATTCTTCCAAATAACTAGAAAACTAATATAAATAAATATGTTTTAATGGGCATAATTTTTTTTAATATGATGTAATGTTTAATTAGGATATATGCTACCAGCAGTGATTTTGACAATATGAGAACCATAAGGAACTTCTCAGCCTTTAGACTGAAGACAAGGTATCCCCACCTGCATCTGGTACCTGCATCCTGCCTATTTTGCTATACAGACTGACTCTTGGGATGTTACAAAAGTCCAAGTGAGAAAATTCCCTATTTCTGAAAACAGATGTCTTAAGAAGATGATAGGAATCAGATGGTACGCTCACAGGACAAACAATATGGTTCATCTTTGGACATAGCAGTCTTTAACTACCAGCCAATGTCCAATTTACTTTGCTAAAAACAGTAAAAATTAATTTATTAAATAAGCATTGAGTAGAAACACATCTTACATGTTTAAGTAGAGCATGGAGATACAGAGGCAGTAGTCTAAGGGACATGGGTGCAGTAAGCCCTGGTGAGTGTCCAGAAGTGAGGCGATGTGCCCCCAGAGCATCTACAGCGGCATTCAGCAATGCCTCCCGAGCATCCGAAAGAGAAGACGATAATGAACGATCAACCCCTGCAATTTTTTTATTAATTAACAACAAAATCAAAACAATAACTTAAGTTAATATCATTAGCCTGTGATTCCTATTGGTCCTAAAGATATGGAGTTGGAGAGAAATCAAATACCTTCTGTAGTCAACATATGTATAACAATGGAAAGCAGTATTTCTATTAATAAATGATAATGGAAGTATTCATAGCTTACACTCTGGAAAACAGGACATAAATTTCCAAAGAGATAGAGCTACTAGGACGGAGAAGGTAATGGTAAACCACCACATTATACCTTTATTAATAAAAATTAACATGACTGAGAATTGAGTCACCATTCTAATTACTGGTATTTAAATTACCAAAAGAACAAAATATCTGTTAATGGTTGATGAAAATTGATTTCTTTCAACCATTTATTGCATACCGTCACATTTTTAGAATTTCCCTTAAGAAATCTCAAATCTCATGAGATAAAATGCTCTAACTTTGGATTTTTCCTTGAAAAAAGTAAGATAAAGAATACCATTGCAGATCCAGTTTTTCTAAGATCAATACAAAAATTGAATCTTATGTATATTATTAAAAGCATACATTTTTTTACATATATGATATTTCACTTACCCATTTTGGCTAGGAGTCCTATAATACACTGCTGGTCAGCAGAGTGGACCACTTCTGACAATGTGTTGACAACAGGGAGACATAAAGTATGCACTCTTATTCTTCTTTCTCCTAAAATTTGTTAATGACCGATTAGTCATACATTTATAAATAAATAATAATTGTATTGACACTTTCCAGATAAAACATCCCTTATAGTATTTGAGCAAGAGAGGAAAAAAATCTTAAGATAGTACGAGGAATGTTCCAAAAGTATATAGTTAAATAAATTGCTTTTTAAAGTACTTTCCATTGAGACGAATATATTTATATATTCTTGCAAATGATTTGTCAAAAGAGCTGAAGGCTTTCTATGGCAGCTCTTGAAAAAAATCTCACAAACTCCTCTATTCTAGCTTGTGCTGTTGTAAATATTTCCAAGTTTCAGAAATCAATTCACATGGAGCTAAATCTGGACTGAGGAAAGATGGGTCATAAGCAGCACTGTGAGCAGCGGCATTATCATAGTGGAGGAGAATGTCTCGTAAATTGATCCTTTATAAATCTTCTCAAGAAGTTTTTGTAAACAAATTTGGTAATAGCAATCACCTGTAACTGTAATTCCATCTTCCGAGGGAATCACAACTACTGGTCATTTAGAACATTGTTTTATTTATTTTTTTGCTTACTTATAAAACTGTCCAAAAACTAGTTATGTACAGTGTGTTGTTTTTTTTAAACAAAATAAGTGTTTCATAAGTAACACTTAACACTATGAAAACCAACATTTTGAGGGGAAAATGTATTTTATTCCAGGGTTGATCTGTTGCCTCTGATTGTATAACTCAGCAATAGATGGCGAGACCAGCACGCTACAAGCAGTCGCTTGTTCCTTGACATATCTTCTTCTGTCTCATTTTGTGAGAAGCAGTTGTATGAAGAGATTGTCTAGGTATAGCCCTTGAAATGGAGACATGTAGTGACCATTCAATAGTGCATGTAAGCAGTTACACTCTGGAAAGCAATAGGCACACCTAACTCCATGATTAATATATCAGTACTTAGAAAACTTGATATAAAATGTATTACCTTTACTACTAGTATAAAGCAAGGCAGCCTGGAAACAAACATGCTGAACATCAGCAAGGCTCTCTTCTATTGCCAGTTGCATTCCAAATCCAGCATCAGGACTGACGTTCGGCAAGGATAATAAATCTGTAGAACGTACGAAGAAACTTCCGTGGAATGTATGTATGCTGATTCCCCTATAAACAGTAAAAATGAAAGCAATTTTAAATATTTGCATTATTTCCATTTTTTCTAGCAAATATCTCTGGAAGACTTAACAGAAAAATAAAATACCTCTCTTGTCAAAGACCCATAGTGAAATTATGAATTCTAGATGGCATGGATTATAGTTGTAAAATCCGAAGCAGTGATACTATTATTAAACTTAACATGATTATGAAATTTGTCTACACATTAAATAAATATTCATTAAAGTATGATTATAGATTAGACTAATGTAAGCAAATTATGTAAGAATTGATAAATAGAAAATGTGGAACATGAAACCATGTCACACAAGTCCAGAATTTCCTTTGATGACTAATTGTCTATAGAATTAGCTTCAGTGGGTAGGCCCCACTATGGTGAGGGTTATTCTCTAAGTAGGTTACAAAACATTAAATACCGTACATATATATTTTTTAAGTCAGGTTATAACATTTACCTTGTACATCTAACACGCATTACGGCCTCAAAACCAATTTTCCTTGTAAGATACCTAGTTAGGCAACGCTCTAATTCCTGGGCTTGCCATTCTCTGTCACTTTTGAAGAGTGGGAAATGATAGACAGTTCCTCCGCTAAACTGACTAATGCCACCTGAAATAAATAAATGATGATGAATCACAATAGATTATTTGTCACATGAAGTGAAAGAAAAAAGTGTGTTGGAGCATCTCAGCCAAGAGTGTTGATAAGCATATATAGGAATACATAACATAGTAATTGTTAAAAAGTTCGTATACAAATGATCGCTCATACAGATGATTGTTTAACACTATATGAGATACTATGGAATTGAATAAAAAATAGTATAGATACAATCAAACAAATTTAATATTTTAAAAACATACATTCAAAAATCATATCTCAGTACAAGAAAAATTTTATTGCCATTATTTATTCAGGAATTAACACAAAAGACATTTAGAAGTGTTATAAAAAGGGTCAAATTTAATTAATTACAGTAGGCAATTGTGGGAATTCTAAGATGAAAAGCACACCAAACGTCATACTTAACCGTTAAGAGTGCTGAGAGTCCAGCAGTAAAACGTTAATATTTTATTTATGAATTTTTTGATCTAGTTCATAATAGTAGCACATGTTCTTTTTTTTAAACAATTAAACCTGCTTGCACATTTTCAAAAAACAGATTTATAAAAAATTGTATCTTGATTACAAAAACAGTTAATATACTCACTTAAAGTACTAAGGTCAGCATACTGCGAATTAAGCAAGAATAAATCTACTGCAACTTGTACACCACTGCAGTCCAAGGCAAGGCGTTTGTAAAAGTCCGTTGCAGGATTCAAGTGAGCCACCTCCTTTGAAGAACGATTATTCGGATCTTCCCTATAGCACAAACCAAAATAAATCTTAAAACAATATCAGTATAGCTTTGTTACAAAAAAACACAAAACAAAGAATCTATGGATGTAATGTAGATTTTGAAGTACTAGTGTAGATTTTGATTTAATGTTCAATATTATAATTCAGAGGTTACATACAACTTTTGTATAACGTACAAAAACATTGAATAACTCGGATACAAAATCCATAAGTGGGGAGTGTAAGAATTTAAATGGAAAATTAACAAAAAAAAAAGATTTCTTTTGTATATTAACATTTCTTATGTTTATGAATTTATGACACAATCTTTTCTTTTCTGAAAAGGATGCTACAATGGGCATTTTTGACCACTTTCGAAGTTTTTATGGTTCTTTTATCTTTTTCACAATTAATCATACAATCACGATAATAGTACAGAAGAAAATTAAGATTAATAAAAAACCAACCATGCCGCCAGAAACATGTTAATAACGCAAGAAACTTAATATGCAAAATTATCTCAATTATGTTAAAATATGCTAAAACATTTTCTTTTAAAATGTGCTAAAACATTTTCTTTTCATCCATGGAGGAAAAACAAAAATGTCTCCTTATTTCCACAATATTATGGAAAACAAAGATCATAAAGGAAAATGTAATTAGAGATTTTATTCAACACTAATATAGTAAATAACAGTCATAACCAGAGGTGGTTCATCTTGAAGTTCTCTCATGCATTGAACGTCCACAAATATAAAAACATTTCTACGATATTAATGCATTAATCATTGTAACCCTACCCTAGGATGTCTTATAAGTATCTCACTTTATCTGAAGATTAACTATCAATATATGAAAAGACAGATTAACATCTTCATCTGATGAATAATCAGATTCTGAATGAGCAATTATTTTGTAAACATAATGATCAGAATTTTTAGTGCGTTTATATCTTCATTGGAAAACAAAATGAATTTATTTACTTCCCACTGTAAAAGAATTTGAGAAATAAGCGCTTCTAGTGACTTTGGAAGCAAAACTAAAAATATGACAGCGGTTTTAACCAGATGTGTGTAGTTAATTTGTTTTGGATGAAAAGTCTGCTTAACGTGTAGGAGATGGTAGAGTCAATACTTGCACTAAATAGTAATAAAAACAAATTTAATCTGATGGCAGCATAAAATTCAAACCATTGCAGTGCAAAACAATGTGACTAATATCCGATTTAGGGTGTGTGTGTGTGTGTGTGTGTGTCCGCACAGTAATTGCTAAATTGAGATTAGTCTTCTGCTTTCTGTGAGTGATTTAGTGTAACATACTCATACCTGGCAGTCAAACTTCCTGGTCCAACATTAGGCAAACAAGATTGGAAAACTGTAATACGACCACCAGTAGGAGCCTGCAAGTGAACAAAAGAAAATATTAGATTGTCTGGTTGTATTTTTAGGTCCAATTTAAACACAAAATTGAACCAAATGCTCGCTGAAGGAGATTTTCTATATTTTCAGTATCTCAGCAATCTCTCGTGTCATAGAACACCTTGATTTAGTCATCATCAATGGTAATCGGCCTTTCAGAGCGGACACCATCTTCTAGTGTTGTATCACCATTATGGAATTTTTTAAACTACATTTGTTAACACGATCGCTTTCTATATCCTCACCATACATTGTTCATATATTTTTTTTGGTTTGTGTTGCATTTTTTCCTATGTGATAATATAAAAGCATCATACAATGAAAAAACCGTTTATTTTGTTCCATCTTCAAAATCATGCCAAAAAAATCACATGAGCAATTTAGATAAACAATGTTCTAATAAATGCACAAAACTATTACCTTTCATAATAATATACATTCAGCACATTTGGAATAAAGTTAGCAACAAAACTTTGGTCCAACAACATAACACATCGATCAATAAGTCCCGAGACTAACTACTAAAACAACATTTGTTTCCCAAAATTCTTCTTTATTCATCAACAGTCTCCTTCAAGAGCGATACATTCATTCCAACGCTTTCCTAACTTTTCTATGCGAGCTGTGTAGAACGATTTATCTTTGGTTTCAAAATAGGCGTTAGTTTCGGCAATCACTTCTTCATTGGAGCTAAATCCCTTTCCCTGGAGCATCTTTTTGAGGTCTGCGAACAGCTAATAGTCGCTGGGAGCCAAATCTGGAGAATACGGTGGGTGCGGAAGCAATTCAAAGTTCAACTCATGCAATTTGGTCATCGTTACCATCGGCTTGTGACACGGTGCATTGTCCTGATGAAAGAGAACTTTTTTCTTCTTCATATGGGGCCGTTTTTTTGCAATTTCTGCCTTCAAACGCTCCAATAACGCTATGTAATATTCGCTATTGATGGTTTTTCCCTTTTCAAGGTGATCGATGAATATTATACCATGCGCATCCCAAAATACGAAGGCCATAACCTTCCCGGCTGACTGTTGAGTTTTTGGTTGCTTCGGACGACTTTCACTGGCTGCTCTCCACTCAGTTGACTGCTGATTTGATTCCGGAGTATAGTGGTGGATCCAAGTTTCATCCATTGTCACATACTGACGCAAAAACTCCTGTTTATTTCGCGTAAACAGTGCCAAACAGCGCTCTGAATCATCGATGCGTTGTTGTTTCTGTTACATTGTGAGCAAACGCGGCACCCATTTCGAAAAAAGCTTTTTTATGACCAAATGTTCATGCAAAATAGTGTAAACACTACCAAATGATAACTTCAGGATGTCAGCTATCTCATGCAACTTTACTTTGCGATTTTCCATTACGATTTTGAGAGTTTTTTTTGTTTTCTGGTGTAACAGCCTCATTTGGATGACCAGAGCGTTCAGCATCATTTGTGTCTGTACGACCGTGTTTGAAATCAGCATACCAACGACATGGTTGGGTCAACAAATGGTTGTTTTCGACAGAGCAGATCCCGGATAACACTTTTCAAGCCATCGCTGAGTTTGAACGGTATTTTTTCCCATTAAAAGCCAATTTTTTATCAACACACGAAATTCGTTTTTTTTTTCATTGTTTTGAAAATAGCAAAAGTAGCATCACTAAAACCACTGTAACTCAATGTCGGAATGTCATGAGAGTTTGACACGTAACTTCTAAAGGTTGGTACTAACTGAGAATGGTATGGATTTGTTATTAAAGGCACCATCTGTTGGTTAGTCCCGGGAATTGTTGATTGATGTATTATATTCGAGAAACACTAAACTACTTATCGGACAACATATTATTATGAAAATTAATCTCCTACACCATCAATTGAATACATTAACAATAATTTCGAAATGGATTGTTCATTCATATGACAAGACTTATAGGTCCAAGTCTAGGACAGTCAACCATCCAATAGCAACTGGTGAAGTTCTGCAATACACTCATTGGCAATTTGTTACATGGTTTGTTGTGAAACACCGCAACTATAGCTAGGTTCTTCTCTGAATCTCCACTTATGCAGCATCCATCTGCCATGTCTCATTTGTAAGAGGTTCAACTTTATCCAAAGCTCTCTGAAGAAATCAGATCTCGGCACTTGTTTTGATGAGTTATCAATATGTTCATATGCATAGTTGATTTTTGGTCCATGCTTGATGTTACTTCATCCTTATATCATATCGGGAAGTTTAAATAGGTAGCTGGGGCCAGAGGTTCCAAATAGTAAAAAGTAATGTTGATTCACAGACATTTTTTACACAAGGTCGATTCACAGGGTTTTATATAGAAAATTATCTAGAATTTCAATTCCTGAAAATTAACCACAGCATGATTATATATTACCATTAGTTTGTGTGCAGCTTGCAATGCAGCCCCAAGGGCACTTCGAGTAGCAGAAGGTGATGGGTTGGCATGCAAACCAGGCAAAGCTTCCAATAATTCCTCTATAGCTGTCCGTCTTTCGACTAAATTCACAAGCAAATCTTCAGGGCTTGGTACGAATATATCTGGAGAAAAATAAACAAATTTAGACTACTGACAGAAAACTGTTTCCACTTAACAATATTAAGAGATCTGAATATGTAAATCCAATTTGTTTTTGTAAAATTTGAACTTGTGACATTCATAATCTACAAAAGATTCTTTGATTTTCTTTTGGCAAGTTTTCTGCGGTTTTCTTACCAAATTTGTTTTTCTAAACAGATGCAGATGCGGGGAACTACTCAATCGAATGGTCGTAGCCACCACCTCCTATCCTTACACTCACCTTTTTTTGTAATATTTTAATCTGATAAAAGTGAGTTTGATTCTCAAGTTCCAGCATCCTTCAAGAGAGTCTGCTCTCTTAACGGCACAATATAAATTGTCCTATTATTATTATATATACTTTTAACAATAATTATTAATGTTTTAACTAGTCACTAGTCTCCTCCATTATGTAATCCTATCACTAATCTCCAGAATAAGATATTTATTTATTTTTATTTAATTAACGACACAACAGTGTCTTTATATACAAATGAACATGTGACAGGTTATACCAGTACTTCAAATTATTGAAGATAAGATAAAACATGAAGATACAAAAAGCAGTATTAATAATAAATTACAGTCATTGTTTCAAAATTATTTAATAATTATATGTATATACCACAAAATATTACCAAACTTCACCAAGCAGACTTACGTAATTATCGAAGACTTATTTTATAAAGGTAAATAACTCAGATTTGTTTTTAGTGGAATAACGCTAACATAGAACACAAATTGGATTTTTTGAGAATTTAATGGATAGCTCTTGAGATTATAGAAAACACATGGGCTCACTTGTAGAACGAGATGCAAGTTGCTTTGCAGAATCGAAACCTTCCACATGTTGATGCAGGGTTACTCAACTCCAGAAGCAAAGTATTGTCCTTAATGTTTCATTTTTACTAGGTTATTTATATTAATAAAGGAAAGCACAAAGTTGGTAGCTATTTCTAAATATTGTTGTGATATTCTGGCGAATACTATATATACTTATATTAAAAATATCTAAATTGTTGCAAAACTCGTTTCCAAGTCTTTGCATACGAATTACAGAGGAGTTGATTTTATAATTAGTATAGCAATTTTCGGTATAAAAGGGATTGAGCTGTCTTGTGGATCTAGTGGGAATACGAAATGAAATGCTTGCGAATAAGTGAGGTGCATCAATCACTGAGTGAATGATTTTGTGTAGCAGTACTACAAGGGTGGTCCCAGAAGTACCCGACCTGACGTATAGATGGCGGTTGTTGCTTTAAAAAATTACTATGGTAGAAAGTACTAAACTTATAAAGCTTAAATTTCAAGTTTTAAGACGCTACATTGTTTAGTATTTGTTTGGCAGCCATCAATAGTGAAAGCTCTCAGTGAATTTGTAAACATGGAAAAAATTGGTCATCGTTATGTGATACAATACTTTCATTTAAAAGGTCTAAGTCCAACCAATATCAAAGCCGAGCTAGATTCTACTCTGGGGGAGTCTGCTCCTTCGTTTACAACAGTAAAATATTGGGTGGCAGAGTTTAAACGAGGCCGTACGAGCTGCCAAGACGAACATCGCAGTGGTCGACCAAATGAGGTGACCACGCCAGAAATGGTAAAGAAAATCCACAAAATGGTATTGGATGACCGTCGATTGAAAGTGAGCAAACTAGCAGACATGGTAGGCATTTCAAAAAGTGCTGTACATCGCATATTCACTGAAAATTTGGACATGAGAAAGCTGTGCGCAAGATGGGTGCCGCGTTTGCTCACAATGGAACAAAAACAGCATCGTGAGGATGTTTCAATCGAGTGTTTGGCGATGTTTCACAGCAATAAAGCCGAGTTTTTGCGTCGATTCATAACCATGGATGAAACATGGGTCCATCACTTCACACCTGAGACGAAGGAACAGTCAAAACAATGGACTGAAAGGGGAGAATCGGCTTCAAAAAAGGCGAAGACAGTTCCATCTGCAGGCAAGGTCATGGCGTCAGTTTTTTAGGATGCGCGTGGGATAATTTTCATTGATTATCTTCAAAAAGGAAAAACAATCAACGGCGAGTATTATGCGAACTTATTGCAGCGTTTAAGTGATGAAATCAAGAAAAAACGGCCGCATTTGGCGAAAAAGAAAGTGTTGTTTCATCAAGATAATGCACCAGTTCACACATCCGTTATCGCGGTGGCCAAAATCAATGAATTAAAGTTCGAATTGCTTCCTCACGCACCCTATTCGCCAGATTTAGCCCCCTCGGATTATTTTCTTTTTCCAAACTTGAAAAAATGGCTCGGTTGTAAAAGATTTGCCAACAATGAAGAGGTGGAATCTGTGGTTGATGGCTATTTTGAGGCGCTCGACGGTTCTCACTATAAACAAGGTATCGAAGCTATTGAACATCGCTGGGAAAAGTGTGTCGAGCTGAAAGGAGACTATGTTGAGAAATAAAAATATTTTTTCCCAAATATTTTGTGTTTTCTTTGTTAGGTCGGGTTCTTTTGGGACTACCCTTGTATATCAGCTGTTTTTCTTCTGTCACACAGCTTCAAGAAGTTTCATTGCATCTAATAAGTTGGGATAATTTCTTTGTTCATGTGGTATTTCAAGTTTAAAATTTATGAATCTTAGAAATTTGTTTTGTACTCGTTCGTAAGTTTGTGCATGGGCGGGCGTAATGAGGAGACCATATTGATGAGTTGTAGTCAAGGCGGCTACGTACTAAAGAACAGTACAGCAGTTTTAATGTTCGGAAATCCGAGAAATGTTGGGCAGTTCTTAGTACAAATCCCAAGATTTTTAAACTCTCCCGAGTGATTTTTTCCAAATGTTCTATAAATGAAAGTTTTTCATCAAATATAATTCCTAAATCTCTTATAGAAGATACACGTTTTAATGTACGAGGCGTATCCAGAAAGTAAGTGTACTGAGGCTCTCACGACCGGATGGATTTTATTTTCGACATGTTGGCTACACTTCCGTGTAGCCTGACCCTTCCCCTCCGCAACGAGACCGGTTCGAGGTCAGTACGTTGAGAAGTGTCGACGCGACAACACGTTTCGTGAAAAATGCCAACCCCAATCTCCCGCCAAGTGCGAAATTTTGTAAAAAGGCAAGAGTTTTTGAGGCGCTGCAAACTCCATGGAGACGAATTTCTCTGCTCCATCGTTACTGGAGATGAAACTTGGGTTGCACACTACACGCCTGAAACCAAAAGGCAGTCTCAACAGTGGCGTCACACCTCTTCACCCTCCGCCAAAAAGTTCAAAACCTCAATTTCAGCCAAGAAAATCATGGCATCCGTGTTTTGGGACTGTCAAGGCATAATTTTAATTGAATATATGCCTCAAGGGGAGACCATCAACTCTGCAAGATACTGTGAGACCCTAAAAAAATTGCGGAGGGCGATTCAGAACAAGAGGAGAGGCATGCTGACAAAGGGAGTCTGCCTGTTGCACGACAATGCCAGACGGAACTGCTCGCCTCGTTTAAATGGGATGTCCTGAACCATCCCGCGCATTCCCCTGACCTAGCACCTTCAGATTACTAACTCTTTACCTCCCTGAAGCTGTACATGGGTGGAAAAAGGTTTTCAACCGACGAGGAGCTAAAGGAGGAGGTGAAGTGGACGGAGGGGTTGGCGGGAAACTACTTCGAGGAAGGCATCAAAAAGTTGATACCCCGCTTCACCACCTGCATTGAGAAGAATGGCGACTATGTCGAAAAATAGCTTACATATCTACTACGGTAACCACGTAATTTTTTTGTTTAAATAAAAAAAATTGTAACCTACAAAAATTCAGTACACTTAATTTCTGGATATGCCTCGTATATTGATTTAGCGAATACTCGTGATAAATTTTTATTTCTATACAAAACTTATTGACTCACATTTACTCAGGTTTAAGTGCAGTTTATTGGTGGTACACCATAGTTGTAATTTATTTAAATTTTCTTGTAATTTAAGGCAATCAGCAGTGTTATTTATGACTTTGAACATTTTTAAATCATCAGCAAAAAGTAAAATATCTACATCACTACGTGTGTCAACTATATCATTAACGAATAAGAGGAATAATATCGGTCCTAGATCTGATCCTTGGGGTACATCGCTTGTAGCTGTAAAGGGATATGAAAGACAACCATCGATTTTGATAGTAAGTATTCGGTTTTTAATGTAGCTTTCGATCTAGTCTAAGAGCGGGCTAACTATTCCTAAAGCTTTTAGTTTACTTAATAGAATATTATGTGATACTTTGTCAAATGCTTTACTAAAATCTGTGTAAATTGAGTCCACTTGTTTTCCAATTGACAACGAATTGAAAATATAGTTTTCATATTCCAGTAGATTAGTCAGTGTGGATCTATCTGAAATAAAACCATGTTTTCGAGTGATAATAATACTGCGAATCGAATCAACAATTTTGTCTAGGATAAGACTCTCGAATAATTTAGAAATCGTTGATTGTATACAAATCGGTCTATAATTTGAAACATCGCTTTTGTCACCTTTCTTATATATTGGCGTGAGAAAATTTGATTTCCATATTTGTGGAAATTGGCCTTCCACCAATGATTTATTAAATAGAATTTGCAACGGATATGCTAAAACTGATAGTTTTTCAAAAAAATAGGAGGTACATTGTCAGGACCCGCAGACTTAAATAAGTCAAGTTTATTTATTTTTTTAACTACTTCGTCCAAGGTGACGAAGCATGAAGAAAGGTCAACCTATGGCCATCAATCAATGTGTCATTTGGACTTTTGACAGTCTTGCATTAAATGGAATATGGTACAAATTTTGAATGACTAATTTCAAATTTAATACCAATCAGAGTATATCATATGTGCTAACAATAAGATAAACCAAATTTGTGTATTAATTATTCTCAAATGAAAATTTGCAAGCTTTTGAATGTTTTTATTACAATAACATTCCAATTAATCAATTAAATACAAAGCGAATGATTTGTACCATCCATGATGACCTAAATTCAAGAAGAGTAAACTTATAAATTACTTGATATTGAATGAGTTATTGACAGTAAAATCAGAAATAAATTAAAATAATTACACTGAACTAAAGGAAAGAAGGTGGGTCATCTTTAAAATGTTGTTTGTCATAGTAAAATGCATACCTTCAATATCAATAACGGTCATCTGTGTTGGTTTTCCAGTTCTTAAAGAATAATAATGAACCGCGTGGTCAAAACAAATGAAAGCCAGCATAGTCCTGGAATCTCCAGGAAGTTCTTTCAAATGCTTGGCAAGTACAGCACATAGCAGAGGCAGGTATCCTGCACGAGCACCTTCTGCAGAGACATCCAACACAAAGGTATAAGCAGCTGGCTGTGGGGGCCGCAGCATGTATTCACTGGGAGCAACATACTCCAACGTGGCAGACTGGATTTCAGGTCGACGTCTCGGTTCACCATAGGTCTTACTGACAGGATCATATTGGAACTCATCTGGCACTGGAAAAAGTCATATATTGAAACTGATGCAACATTCACATGTTCCATACATAGTATTCATAGTACGGAATTTTTAGATCTCTAGTACCTCTATGATTAGACCAAACTTAAATCTTAAGAGACAAAAAATGCAGTTTTTAGAATTTCTATTAAAAAGTTTGAAAATTTGAGTTGTTTTCAATTAATCTTACAGAAACAAAAAAAAAACAGGATTATTACCAAAAGAGATCAATTTCGTTAACGTTAAGATCGACTCAACATTAGATTTTCCTACATTTAATATTTTCACAGAAGAAAGAGGTCTTGAAATTCTTTATTGACTTTTCTCATATTTTTAAAGACATTACATGACACGTATATTTAATTTTTTTATCTCATTTAATTAATAATTAGTGCAGAGATTTGTCTTGAATAGTAAGATATATACATAAAACATACTTACAGTCATTAACCCTATAGCATAAATTGCATTTCCATCTTTTTAAATCCACAAAATACACAAATGGATTGATATAAGTTCTACACGATCTACACCTCACTATTGCACTACACTGAATTACAGGTAAATGCTGAAAATCAGAAATAAAAGAAATGTTAATAACAAAACCATGTACCTATGAGAAATCCTAATTTAGAAAGATAGGACATGACACTAGGAATCTTAGAGTGAAACATTGTTATAGACAAAGCAAACATAAAAATATACAATATTGTAAATATTCATTATTCAATTTATAATATATCTTGAAACTTCACCTTTTCCTAGAAAGGTTAAAGTGATTTTTTTTTAATCAATAATTGGTTAATGACATTTCTCAAACAATAGATATAACCAGTGGATCTTTAAATTAATTTGTACACCGAACACCCCATAGATACAAATTAATTTAAATAAATAAATATTTTTTGTGATTTGTTTGAATAATGTGCATGCTGCTTAATGTATTCATGACCTCAGCTTACTTAATGTATGACCTCAGCTTACTATGTATTATGATTTGATCAAGATCATTATTTAGTGAGACACAAGAAATTTTAAAAATATATATAACTGATCTCTCAGAAAATAATGGTAAATGCACAACTTGTACTGAAGATATTTTGTAAATGTTCAGATATCATCGCAGAGCACAAAGTTGTTTTGTAAATGTTCAGATGTCATACTTCAAATTTAATGATGTTTTAAGTTAATATTAGCAAAATTTCCGTGTTCGTATTTAATTTTTGTAAACTTAAATCTATTGTTAAAGTTTAGAAAAAATACATTAATTTTTTACCTTTTTATTTTAAAAGTGTACAAAATGAAGAGTGAAAAATTATTAAGGTGAAGAATGAAAAATCTGTGCTTAATAATTTTGTAAAATGAAAATACTTACATTCAAATCTTTGAATGGATGAATCAGTACACCCAAAGGCAGCCTAGATTTTTGTAAGAGATTGTTTGTCTCTGGTATTTTAGTTATAGTGCAGCGAAAAATTCTGAAACAAGTTATTACATATTTTAGTGTTAGAGGTCATCTTATATGTAGAGATAGAGAAGTTATATGGGTTTATCAGTAATAAGTGTTTAAATTAATTTGTATTATGAAGAAAATTAGCGCTCATAAATTAATTAGCACTAAAAAATATGTGCAAATGTTATCAAATATTTCGTTGAAATCTAAATAGTTACAAAACATTCCACAATTCATACACACAATAATGTCATTTCCCTTTTGGGGTAGGCAAAGAGGCAAGATTGTCAAACTTTTCTATCATAACATACTTTCTTTGCCTACACATCCATAGATCTATTGAATTGATGTATGGCTGTGGTGCGAATTATGACAATGAATCAATAAAACCAAGTTAAATGATTTAATACATAGTTTTAACTATTGGGTGTACAAATAAGTCACCGCCGTTTGACAAAAGTTGGCGCCACCAGTAAGTTATGGTTAAAATTGTCAGATGTAAAATGTCATTATCGTAAGGTTGGACATCTGTCAACAACATGACCTTGAAATATTAGTGAATTTTTATCAGTATAACATATTTTTTTGTGTTCGAAAATGTCAAGTTTTGAGCCGAATAAGCGTCATTTGCGGGAACTTTTGATTTACTTCTTCAATTTGAAGAAATCTGCAGCTGAGGCGCATCGATTGCTTGTAGAAGCATATGGTGAGGCTGCCTTAAGTGAGAGAAGTTGTCGTGAGTGGTTTCAAAAGTTTAAGAACGGTGAATTTGACATCGAAGACAAAGAACGTAGCGGAAGGTCGAAAGTGTACGAAGACGCGGAATTGGAAGTATTATTGGATCAAGATTCGTGCCAAACGCAAGAAGAACTTGCACTTACATTAGGAGTGACTCAACAAGCAATTTCACATGGGTTGAAATCATTGGTAATGATTCAAAAACAAAGAAATTGGGATTCATATGAACTGACACGGAGAAACTTTGAATGCCAATTTTCCACATGTGAAATGCTGCTTGCCAGGCATAAACGAAAGGGTTTTCTGCACCATATAGTCACTGGTGATGAAAAATGCATCCATTATGATAATCCAAAAAGGAAGAAATCATGGGGATCCCCTGGTCATGCTTCAACATCTACGGCTAAGCCAAATATTCATGGAAAAAAACTCTTGTTGTGTATTTGGTGGGATCAGCTTGGTGTCGTGTATTATGAGTTGCTCAAACCGAATGAAACCATTGCTGGGGCTGTCTACCGAACATAATTGATGAGATTGAGTCGAGCACTCGAGGAAAAGCGCGCCCACTACTACGCCAGACACGACAAAATTATTCTCCTGCATGATAATGCTAGTCCACATGTTGCGGCACCGGTCAAAATCTATTTGGAAACACTCAATTGAGAAGTTTTACCCCACCCGCTGTATTCACCAGACATTGCTCCTTCTGATTACCACTTGTTTTGATCGATGACGCATGGCCTGTCTGAGCAGCACTTCACATCATATGAAGATACCAAAAATTGAGTCGATTCGTGGATAGCCTCAAAAGATGATGATGATGACTGACGCGGTATTCGTATGCTGACAGAAAGATGGGGAAAAGTAGTGGCAAGCGATGGGTACTACTTCGAATAAAACATGAGGTTCCGTTCTTTCACAATAAATGCCCATTTTTTTATAAAAAACGGCGGAAACTTATTTGTACACCTAATAGTTTTTTTTTCTATTATAAAAATTTATCAAATCTACATGGGATGTTTAATAAAGACAAACAATACAATAAGCACTTGTATCTTAACACACTGTTATTTTTATCTGTTAAGTCATTTCTTCTTAATTAAGAAGACTAATTTCAAAATTGATGTTCCGTTTTATGTTAACTATAACTTTTATATATTTGTAATCAGGGGCGGCTCGTGACTTTAAGAACAGGTGGGGCATGATGAGGCCGAAGTGCCCCCCACTCACTATTTTTTTTTTTTCAAAAAAAAAAAATGAACTGTATATATTTTTAGTACAGTGAGGTCGAACCAAGAAAATACTAAGAATTATCAAATTTTTTATTGCGAAATTAAACAAAAATAATTTTTATTTACATATAAACATTAACAAAACTATCATTATAAAAAAACATGTATTTTTCACAAAATCAAATGAAAATAATTTTTATTAACATATAAAAATTAAATAAACAAAACTCTTATTACAAAAATATGAATTTTTCACGAAATCAAATGGAAATCGTTTTTATTAATATAATACATGAACATGAAAAACAAAAAAATAAACATCGTTCATTATAGCGCGGGGCAGGCGTGCTCCTGCCTCAAACAGACCTTTACGCGGCAAAGGAAAAGCCACCTTCTGTATACGGATCTTTTCTCTTTACCTCCACTGACTGACCAAACACTATCGGATCTCGAGTCAGAGCAACAGCTAAACTGAAACTAACGACCACGGCAGATACAAAACTGCCCCGCCGCAACTCGTTCGGTCGTATGCGTGCATCGTATTTCGTACTTCATGCGCGTATATATTCACACCTACTTACCAGTAATAATAGTTAACTTTTAATGTTGGGTGATAGTGATTAAAACCAAATCACCTTATAGCAATAAATTAACATTTTTATGTATGCAATGAAATATTTTAATGATTCAGGCACATCAATATGATGTAAACCTTTTACAAATTAATAAAACACTCTCAGGGAAAACTATTTATTTTTGTAATTTAATAAGGGAAATTATTTTTACTAAAAATCAATGAAACATTTAGATCAATTAGTTATAAAATAATATCAAACCAATACTTACTCAGGGTTACAGTTCACCGATTGACTGAAATGATGATTCAATTTGATAACAGGGGGTTGCAGTTTCTCTTCAGGCAAAACATTTCGACATTGCAACAAATCAACAGATTCCTGACCCCACAATTGGCTGAAGCTATTTTGGGTTACGTTTAATTTACTCATTTGCTGCGTTAAATCTGTTTGACCATTATTATATTGCTGTATGGGTGCACTCTGCCCTTGCTGATTCCATGACTGCGCCACAGTTGGTGGGAGAACAGAAGGGTATTGGTTAGGAGGATTTGCTTGGGAAGGATTTTGGTACATTGGAGGCAATCTTGGTGAAGGTTGTGATGTAGCTTGCTGGTTTCCAGGATAATTCAATGGAATATTTGGATATGCTGAGTTGTTATTTCCTTGCGGTTGAGGAAAGTTACTTATTGGTGGGTTTATATTTTGATAATTCTGGGAAGATGTATTTATTGATCCTATTCCAGAAGAACTATATGGAGAATTGAGTGATGTATTCAGAAGAGGCCCCGAAATTTGAGATTGGTTAGTATGTTGGAGAAGACTGGCACTTTGACTAGATACTAAAGGAGGAGCATTTGAATTTATTTGCCAATTTGGTGCAGAAGATTGCAGAGTTGAAGTATTTTCATTTTTCAAAGATGTAGGGGGTAGCTGAGGGGGATATTGATTTGGTCCTAAGTTTGTATTAACACTAACGGGAGGAACATTGCTTGAAATTTGATTCTGATTCACTGGATTACTATTTATTTGTGGAGAAATATAAGGGTTTACACTAGATTGAGAAGGTGGGAATGTAGCCTGTGGTCTTTGAACATAATTTATGGATTGGACAAGGGGTGCAGAAGGTGCAATCAATGGAGAAGAATTAAAAGACATTTGAGATGACTGGAGAAGCGGAGGTCCTAAACCTGATTTAGACTGTGGTAAATTAGGAGGCAAATTTCCTGGTTGTTGAAGAATTCCAGGTGGGAACTGAGAAGAATTTGGTTTAAAAGGATTATTTAGGGGAGAAGGATGTGTTGGCAAATTAGGTATTGACTGATTCATCGCTGGAGAAGAATTTCTCGATGATTGTGAACTTGAATTATGATTATAAACATTATTTGGTATTGGTGCTTTTAATGCAGGTGAATGAGTAAAAAAAGATGGTGTGGAAGCTGGGGAATAAGGTAAGCCATTAGGATTGTTGGGTGGATTATTCATTCCAATGCCAGGCTGTGAAATTAAGGGTTTAAACTGTTGACTGTTATTTGCAGGAATATTGGGCATACTGCCACTTGTTTGTTCGCCCCCCATTGGCATGAGTTTTGATGGAGTACCAAATATATTGCCATGAAGAGGTGGCGGAACCATATGCGGGTTTTGTGACATTTTGCATTACTTAATCTGAAAATCAAATACATAATAATTAATAAATATCAAAATAAAACTATTCAAAGTAGCCTCTAATCATTAAAAAAACAATAACTTGATGGATTGTCAATAATGAGATAGGGGTATATTTCTCAAAATGTAATTTTGTTGAAAAATAAATAACTTCACTTTTCTAACATTTCATGTATAACAATATTGATTATAAAATTTTTCAATCCCCTTAAAATGTTCAACATCCCAAAAAACAATACTAATAGAAAATGTTGATAGATAGATGGCTTATGAAAAAACAATATCAAAATACCTATAGGTGTGAAAGACTGATAGCAAATATATTCTTTTGCCTCAAAACTTAACTTGTCAACTGCTTGTTTTGTTTAGATTTTTTATGATATTTGAGATTAAAAATTTTTACTCTTGAATAAAGTACTTGTACCTTATGCTTCAATGATATAAAAGAAAAATATGGAAATTACATATTTTTGCACCATTACTGGTTATTAATGTTATGTTATAATGTTATGTTAATGGTTATTAATGTTATGTTATTAATGTTATGTTAATGTTATACTCACTTTATTCAGATCACTGAAAAAATCAATATACTTAATGTTTTTATTTAGACTAATTTGTCATACTTAACACATCGATCAATAAGCCCTGGGACTAACTACTAAAACAACATTTGTTTGCCAAAATTCTTCTTTATTCATCAACATAGTCTCCTTCAAGAGCGATACATTCATTCTAACGCTTTCCTAACTTTTCTATGCCTATGCAATTCGAAGTTCAACTCATGCAATTTGGCCATCGTTACCATCGACTTGTGACACGGTGCATTGTCCTGATGATAGAGAACTTTTTTCTTCTTCATATGGGGCCGTTTTTTTGCAATTTCTGCCTTCAAACACTCCAATAACGCTATGTAATATTCGCTATTGATGGTTTTTCCCTTTTCAAGGTGATCGATGAATATTATACCATGCGCATCCCTAAATAATTAAGCCATAACCTTCCCGGCCGACTGTTGAGTTTTTGGTTGCTTCGGACGACTTTCACCGGCTGCTCTCCACTCAGCTGACTGCCGATTTGATTCCGGAGTATAGTGGTGGATTCAAGTTTCATCCATTGTCACATACCGACGCAAAAACTCCTGTGTATTTCGCGTAAACAGTGCCAAACAGCGCTCTGAATCATCGATGCGTTGTTGTTTCTGTTCCATTGTGAGCAAACGCGGCACCCATTTCGAAAAAAGCTTTTTTATGACCAAACGTTCATGCAAAATAGTGTAAACACTACCAAATGATATCTTCAGGATGTCAGCTATCTCACGCAACTTTACTTTGCGATTTTCCATCACGATTTTGAGGGTTTTTTTTTGTTTTCTGGTGTAACAGTCTCATTTGGACGACCAGAGCGTTCAGCATCATTTGTGTCTGTACGACTACGTTTGAAATCAGCATACCACTGACAAATAGTTGTTTTCGACGGAGCAGAGCCCGTATAACACTTTTCAAGCCATCGCTGAGTTTGAACGGTATTTTTTCTCATTAAAAACCAATGTTTTATCAACACACGAAATTCGTTTTTTTTTCATTGTTTTGAAAATAGCAAAAGTAGCATCACTAAAATCACTGTAACTCAATGACACAATGTCGGAATGTCATGAAAGTTTGACACGTAACTTCTAAAGGTTGGTACTAACTGAGAATGGTATGAATTTGTTATTAGAAGCGCCATCTGTTGGTTAGTCCCGGGCCTTATTGATCGATGTGTTATCAGGTCTGTAAATATGAAACCGGAATTTGCTCATAGGTGGCTCTAGTTGTCAATGTAGTGACTTTCAAACCGCGTCATTGGCGCCTTTTTCTTGTGTTTACATTTGTCAAAGACTTTTAACTCACGACAATACAAGTTTAATACAACTACATAGGTTTTCATAGCGTTGAACATGTCTGTTTTTGTGCCTGAAAACTACGATTCGCGGACAGCATTGATTTTCTGTTACCATTTGAGGAAAAATGCTGCAGAATCGCCTCGAATGCTTGTCGAAGCTTACGGTGAGCATGCTCTTGGTCTCAGTGCTTTGAGTGGTTTAAAAAATTCAAAAGTGGCGATTTTGATTTTTAAGAAACGAAGAACGTGGAAGACCACCGAGAAAGTTTGAAGACGCTGAATTGCAAGCATTGCTGGATGAGTATGACGCTCAAACGCAACAACTCGCGGATCAATTAAATGTGATACAAGAAGCCGTCTCCATACGTTTGAAAGCCATGGAAAAGATCCTGGAGGTGGGAAAATGGGTTCCACATGAACCGAATGAAAACCGAAAAAGACAGCAGGAAAACCGAAAAACCACTTGCGAAATGCTGCTCGCCAGGTGCAAAAGAAAATCATTTCTCCATCGAATTGTGACTGGCGATGAAAAATGGATATATTTCGAGAATCCTAAGCGTAAAAAATCCTGGGTAACTCCAAGCAAACCAGCGACATCGACTGCAAGCCCAAATCGCTATGGACGGAAGACAATGCTCTATGTTTGGTAGGATCAGAAGGGTGTTATCTATTATAAGCTGCTTAAACCTGTCGAAACCATTAATACTGAACGTTACCGACAACAAATGATGGATTTGAACCAAGCATTGCGTGAAAAACGCACGAATATCAAAAGAGGCAACACAAACTGATTTTGCTTCATGATAATGCACCATCGCACACAGCAAAACCGGTCAAGGAAACGATTGAGGCGTTTAGTTTGCAAATACTTTCGCATGTGGCTTACTCATCAGACTTGGCTCGATCCGATTACTACTTATTTGCATCGATGGGACACGCACTTGCTGAGCAGCGCTTCACTTCTTACGAAAATGGCTCGATGATTGGTTTGCCTCAAAAGACTAACAGTTTTTTTGGCGTGGCATCCACAAATTGCCAGAGAGATGGGAAAAATGTGTAGCTAGCGATGTACAATACTTTGAATAAAATATTTTTTACCATTTTCATACAATAAATGTGTATTTTCTATAAAAAAAATCCGGTTTCATATTTACAGGCCTGGTACTAGGTTAGTCAAAAAGTTTTGAAAGCGACATCTATGGAGCAGTAGAAAACCAAAATTTCTACGCCATTTTAATATTTCATCTTTCATAAAAACGTACTCAAAATTTCATTCCGATCTGTCAATTCATTCTTTGTTTACAAGCCATTTGAAGTTGACGTGTCAGTGTATTTTTTAACACACTGACACGTCAACTTCAAATGGCTTAACAAAGAATGTTTACAAGCCATTTGAAGTTGACGTGTCAGAAGAATGTGACGTAATGGAAAAATCCGAATATCGTGCAGTGATTAAATTCTTTGTTTTGGAAGGTTTATCGGCTACTGAGATCCATGCAAAGATGGTGAAAGTATTAAAGGAGTCTTCTCCTTCATTTCCAACCGTTCACCGATGGGTTTTGGAGTTTAAGCGTGGCCGTACAAGCGTTGAAGACGATCCACGCTCAGGACGTCCAAAAAGTGCATCAACACCAGAAATCATAGCGAAAATACAGGATATGGTTTTGGAAGATCATCGATCGACTGTGGATGTGATAGCTGACACCATAGGCATCTCACATGGAACAACATGGCATATTTTGGCTGAAGTTTTGGGTTTCAAAAAACTGTGTGCACAATGGGTGCCGCATTTGCTAACAATGCAACAAAAACACGTTCGAATGCGACTTTCTGAGCAACATTTGGAGCAATTTCGAAAGGATAAAAAGGATTTTCTGCGTCGATTCATCACTACGGATGAGACTTGGGTCTACCACCATGATCCTGAATCAAAACAAGAGGCTAAGGAGTGGTGTGAACCAGGCACTTTGGCTCCGAAGCGAGTTCGTGTCCAGAAATCGGCCAATAAGGTGTTAGCGTCAGTTTTTATGGGATGCAAAAGGAATTTTATTGATAGATTATCTCCAAACTGGTAAGACAATCAACTCTGATTATTATTGTGACCTTTTGGACCAGTTGGATGAAAAAATTTGTGAAAAAAGACCCGGTTTGCAGAAGAAAAAAATCATTTTTCATCAAGACAATGCACCTGCTCACACAGCTCAAAAAACCATCGCGAAAATCAGTGAATTGGGATACGAATTGTTGCAGCATCCACCCTATTCACCAGATTTAACTCTCTCTGACTTCTGGCTGTTCTCATACCTCAAAAAATTCCTTCGTGGAAAGCATTTTTCATCAAACGAAGAGGTTATAGCCGTCGTAGAGGAGTATTTTGCAGGCCTTCCAGAAAGTCACTTCCGTGATGGGACAACAAAGTTGGAAGATCGTTGGACCAAGTGTATTGATCTTATGGGAGACTATACTGAGCAATAAAAGTGATTTCCCCCCAAAAAAAATGTATTTTCATTTCCGCTTTCAAAACTTTTTGACTAACCTAGTAATTAGGATCACATCTTAATTGTTGTGGCTATTTAGTTTTTTTGTGGTTGCACAAAGCAAGAGAAATATTAAAAAACATCACAATTGTAACATTTTGAAATTTTTTCATTTAAATAGGATTGAATGATGCAAGTCTTGGTTAACTGCAAAATGTATCTTGAGATAGTAATTTTCAGCATTTCAACCCAACCCAAGCCAAGTTCCTCATGTTACTTTGTCCATATGGGTGCTGACACATAATGACTTACCCATTGGCATCTTGATCAGTATCATACACTAATCTACCGATACAACAAATTCCATATGTACACAATGATTCATATTATTTGTAGCCTTTGTTCAATTAAATTTATTTTCATCTTAATTTTAAATACAAATAAAATTAACTATATTTCTAAAAGACAAATCCAATATTTTTTTGTCCATTAATTGCCATACATTTCTAGACAGTAAAAAAAAGATATAAGAATTATTTAATAGTAAAATCAAGTGATAAGTGTAAATATGATACACATTTACTTTTTTTTTTTTTTTTTTTTTCATCTGGCGAGTTTATTGCCATGTGGCAATCTCTTCCAACCAACCAGAAATATGTTTAAATGGGCCCAAAGTGAAAACCAGACTGGAATTCCATTAAAAAAAAAACTGAATTCCGGCGGGGATCGAACCCGCAACCTCCGGATCGGCAGACAAGCATCTTACCACCAGGCCACGGAGGTCGTTTAAATAATTTTATGCATAAATTTTTTGATTAAACATTGTTTTAATAAGAAAAATAGATTAAAGAGATAATTGAAAATAGAATTGCACTTTTTTTGCTTTTTCGGTTTAATTATTGGAAAGAAAACTAAATACATTTGAATGATGAGTGAAATATGCATCTTAAATCGAAATATTACATTTATAACGCAGAGAGAAAGTTAAGTATGATGAACCCACCCATTCATTATGTATGCTGAAATTGTTAACTTTCCAACATTCACCACATATTTCATATTAACTTTTGTGCATTTCTATTGATGCATTGAATGAAACTAACAAACAATATTAATAATCTTAAATGTGGCAAAACCACCTTCAAATATAAAATGATTACATAAAAAACAGAAAGATTGTGCTAAAACATAGGAAACCAAAGGTTATTTTTCAGTTATAATGAAATGAATTATCTAAAAAACAATAGTTTTGTATTAAGAATATTTAGATCAGTTAAATGTGATTAGACCCTTAATTTTACATTACGTTACGAACACGAATATAGAATAGCTAAATATATATGCTATAGTATTTAAAATCCTATTTTCATTAGTAAAAAATCTAAATATTTCATAAAAAATTTCATTCCTTAAATCTTTCACTTTCTCAATCTGTCACAATATAAATAAATTAGTTATTAGCACAAACACAAATTAAAAAATAAGAAGTCAATGTATAAAATATATTTTTATATATATTAGGGGTACCGAGAAGTAATACATCATTTTTAGGCACTGTTGTTTAAGTTCAGTTTGTGACAGTACGCGGTGGTGTAAACATGCCTGGAAAATTTTATTTTGTAGTGCTATTGGTTAGCTTTATTTATATCGCAATAAATATTTTTTTAATGCTAAGGATAAAATGTCAAACCCCAAAACTGATGAACACTTCAGACATTTTATGCTGCTGTTTTACTATCTAGGCTGGAAATCGAGCAAGGCCACTAAAAGCATAAACAACATATAGGGTGAAGTGTTAACCGTCAAAAGATGTCAGATGTCAATGGTAGTTTAGAAAATATTAATCGGGAAACAGGGATTTAAAGTGAATCAGATCTTGGCAAACCATTGAGGAATTATCATAGATACTCCCATCTCCATGGTCCATAGTGTAGTTATATTTTAAAAGAATTGGTAATGTGAATAGATCAGTTATTTGGTATCGCATGAACTATCCTCAGATATGAAAGAACAGCGAGTGAACTTCTTTGATGACAAGACAAAGAAATCATCCGTTTTTGCATCCAAATTATAGCTAAAGATGAGAATGGATAGTTTACGAACATGAAAGGTGAAAAAAAATAGATTTCGCCATACGAAACACCGGTTTGAGCTCCTAAGACAGGATTAACGCTTCGAAAGGTCCTCTGCATCTGGTGGGATGTTTGCGGTAAAATTAACGTAAAATTATTAAAACCAGGTGAAATAACTGCGGTGATTTATTATCAACAATTAAACAGATTAAAGCAGAAACTGATAAAAAAATGTCCAAGTTCAAATAACCGAAATAGGGTAATTCTTCACCATGACAATGTGCACCTGCACACTACAAAAATTACGCATGACAAAATTCATGAGTTGAACTGGGAGGTTCTACTACACCCTCTATATTCCCCAGATTTCGCTCTTTCAGACTAAAATCTATTCAGGTCTTTGAAACACACATTCAAGGTTAAACTATTTGATTATGTAGGCGATGTAAAAAATCACCTAATTCTGTTTATTAATTCTAAACTAATCATTATTAAATTTATAAAAATGGAATCGAAAAATTGCAATAGAGATGGAAAATAGTTGTAAATAATGATAGAAATTATATTTTGGAAAAATATGCAACCATATTTTTAAAAAAATAATTTATATGTTGCTCTATGAAAAAATGGATAACTTTCCGGTCCCCTTAATATATATACTACTTATATATACTAAAATATACAAATAAAAAAAATTATTAAATAAAAAATTTGACAGTGAAAAATGCCAGCGTTTCAATAAAAGAATATCATTTTACTTTTGTTTAATGTAAATGGCAAGTAAATTAGTATTTTACACTTTCAATAACATTGATATAGAATTGTGTATTGAGTAAATCTTTTTTACATATTTAATTGTGAATTTATAACCTGGATTAAAAATAATCACCAGAATTTACATCCATTTCAATTTTTTACACAATCAACGAGAAAATATGACCGAATATATGTTCCAGTATTAATAAGCCAATATTATATGGGAATCAGTAATGTTGGGAATAATTTTGAATTGAAAAAGTATCTCTTTTTCATAGCCCGTTGATTAAACTATATTTTAAAAGTGTTTCCCCCAACTACTCAAAACCTTTAAATCTTAAATGTAACAAAATTAAAGGGGCATTGACAGTTTTTACTTTAGAGCAAATAAATATTTCAATTATTTTTTATTTCTGATTCTTAACAAAATAATGTGTATTTTACGACACATTTGATTCTGAAATTTCCTATTTTCCCATCAACATCGCAAAGAGCAAATAACACTGGTCTCGATTAATTAATGTTGAAAATAATCAAGGGAAAAATCAAGGGAAAATTCAATTCATAAATTTTGACATTGCGATTAATTCCAATTGGACAAATGTAAAAAACAAGAAAATTGAACCTTTCTCCGCCAACAGGAAATATCTCTCAATTTCAAGGATATATCGTACTATCTTTAAATACAGACTTTACATACATGTTGGCAATATATTTAGGTTCATTAAATATACTGTCTGATAATTAATAATGTTAAATTATTAAGACATTCGTTTGAAACAAGTGGACAACGATTTAGATAGTTCAAAGGTGCACGTCCCCCGCCTACTTAACCAAACTAGAATATATCCCAAGTTAAAATATACCAAAATGAACAAAACTTGTGTCAAAAGGCTTAACATATTCCATTTATTAATTTAAAATAAAAAAATGAACATAAAACGTGCAGAATCATCTCGCTGTGTAAACTTTACTGCACAAAATATTCATGACAAGTGACGTGAGTAATCCGATTGACGTAAAATTTTTACCTGTATTCTTTTGAGTTCACAATAATCACAAATGCATTTCGTAAAAATATTTAGTTCTCTTCACAGTTAAATTTTTGTCAAATTCACATTAAAACATTAATAAATAAATCTAAAACTTATAAAAAACACACAAACCCGACTTACGTGGCTGCCAGAGTGCATATTATTTTTTGATAATGACATGGATAGGCTGAAAAGAAATTATTGTCGTTGAAATTTGTAGAAAATGCCAAATAAGCCGTTTAGACTATAGAAGTATACAGTTATGTCAAATATAATTCATAACAGGCAGTCCCAAGTCACAATTGTTTAGTGCGCTCAATCCGATTTCTCTCTCTTTCTCTCTTGAATAATTAAAGAGGTAGAAAAGGAATAAAGTTCATTAGCGTGCTCTTAACAGGCCCTACTATACTGAATTTAGTGACACATCAGTGCCGGATACACGAGTATGACGTTATCTAGTAGCAGCTGTCTGCCTTTTTCGTAACAAAAGAGGTATCCAATAGTTTTCAGCTTAAATACAAATTATCTGGAAACTTTTAAAAATTACGCCCTGTTTAAAAACATTTTCACCTACATTGAAATGTATCTCCATACGAAGCGCATATATGCTTTTTTTGGAATGATGATCCTACCAGCGGGAAAATTAACTTCTTAACCACAAGGAAAATTCTCACATATTGCACAAAAACTTATTTTCGTCTTGACGATAACATCATCAATTGAAAACAAACGGTAAACCTTATTATAAATGTAAAAACATCCTAACATACAAAGATAAGCTTTAGAGAAAAAACAATATAAATGTGTCAACATAGGAATATCCCTACTTCCCTTGGAGGTAGTTTTTAAAATTATTATTAGCAATTTACATAATGAAAAAATAGTCATTATTTACAGCTTCGTAATTTTTTCGTTACTTATAAAGTTTTATTCTCTATTTAGAATGGTGAAGAACCATGCTACTAAGAAAACAAACTTCACCACGAAAATCCTCGCCTATCGCACCAAATAACTTTCTTTTTTACAATAACAACACCACCCAGTAAACAGTAATAGACAACGTTACTATAAAACAACCACATAACGAGAGAGAAAAAGGATTTTGCAAAGTTCCAATAAAAAATTATCACTGCCATTGTATGACTCGAAAATTTGCGTTTTTTCTCGCAGATAATGATTAATTTTCGGCTTAATTAATAAACGTGTGACCACACAACTCACATTATATACGCTGGCCATGTTTGTTATTTTCAATTCATCGACAGGGCTGACGGACAAAGAAATTCATTTACAGATTATCTTACCCATCCCTTCGAGTCGTCAACCAATTTTTAGTGGTCATTGGTTGCCGATCTGTAATAACGAAACTTACGCTTCCGCTCACGGCCGAATTGTTGTGCGCCTCTAGAAGGGCACGTGTGGAGAGTCGGATAGAGCCGGTTTTAAAAAATATTTAACATTCATACGTTAACAATAATAAACAACATATTAAACATTTTGCTATAAAAATTAACTGAAATTTGTATTAAAATTAACAATTTTTTAATTTCTTTATATAAGTTTCCATTACTATAACGTTATAATAATTTTTGTTCGAAATTTAATAATGCTACAGTTAAATTGCATATAAAAATAATATTAGTTCGAAGGGCCAGTTTTTATTCGATTTCTGGCAAAAACTTAATAGAAGCGGAGCTCAATAACGGGTTGACCAATGGAATACTATTTTTAAAGTGTCCTTACTTTTCAAAACAAAAGCCAAGTAACGCCATTTCATTCCTCATCCAGAGGTAAGATTAGGGAAGAAAGGGTCATGAAAGTGGCTGATGTGCAATTGAACTTGTTGTGCGACTTCTTCCTGAGAGCAGTTGCGCCAGTGTGATTCCTGTGGTTTTGCGCCCAGAATCGAAGAGCACCCAAATCAGGAGGACTAACCTCATGATTTGGGCGCTCATCATTCTAGTTCGTAGAAAGATTTATAATCAAACATTTAATTATATCTAAAGTAATGTAAATACTAATACCCATGCAAATAAATTTTTAGTATCAAAGTCAAGTCAATCCCTCCCGCTATAGCTTCTTGGTTAGGATTGCTAACGACTATGGGTTGAATGGCCGGCGTGTGAACTTTGGACTTGTTTATTTAGATTTGTCGAGGAATGCAAAGGTTACTTCATCGGTCATTGACCGTGTGTATGAACGCCCACAGTGTTCCGAGTGTGCGACAACCGCCACAGTGCTCCCCTTCTAGTGAAGCGTAAGGTGCGTACCTACGCAAACGTTGGATACCGAAGCATCTAGCGCCTAGATTGGTTTTCCGTTTTCCTTTGTCAGATTTAAAGGTACATGGATAACTGCAGCTTGCGGCGTTTTTTCCCGAATCTGCATTGTGATACAGATTGGTGATGCGGCAGAAGGGGGGTGGGCCGGGTCGTGTTTCGCGCACTTCTGTTTGTCTGCAGTACGTTGATCGTCGATGCTCGATTATGTAGGTCAAGTTGCAGATGGCGTCCGACGTGGAGGGCTGCGGGGCTACCGGTGCTTGAGGATGGCGGAGTCTGCGATGCTCGTGGTTGTAGCGATGCTGGTGGTTGTAGCGATGCTCGTGGTTGTAGCGATGCTCGTGGTCGTAGCGATGCTCGTGGTCGTAGCGATGCTCGTGGTCGCTACTTCCAGCGTCTGTTCCAGCATCTTGTCGGCCAGTAGTACGAGTTCGTCGAGGGAGGCAGTCTTGAAGATCGGATGGCTGATCGCCAGGACTGACCTCACATGGGCTGGCATCAAGTTCGTCCACATCAGATGTAGTGTTGTATCTGGGTGACGGCCTTGGTGCCCTTGCTGACGGCGTGCTTGGCCAACTCGCCAGGGAGTAGGTGCCTGACGGCGGTCTGGATCTCCCTGCTGGTGATGGTGATCCTCTTGTTGTAGTAGGCGAGGCGGGAGGCGTTGGCGGCGATGCGCTCGAAGATGTCGTTGACGAAACTGTTCATGATGCTCATCGCCTTGCTGCTGATGCCGGTGTCGAGTTGCACCTGTACGGTCACTATCGAGTTGGCCACATCCGTTATAGTCGAAATCTGCGTTCAATTTGCGTTCGGAGTCACCACTTTAGGAGCTCGGTCCTTAACCCTTTGGGTGTCCCACCTTTTGTTACTTCAATCTGCATGGTGGGACTTTTTTTATACCACCCCGAAAAATTAAAATTGCTACTGGAATTGAGGTTTAAATTTAGTCCCATCTCTTGAAACTAGTTAATAATTTCACCAACAGGTGTCTCACTGGTATTTTCTTGATTGATTGACCGTTAAACTTGTCAGTACAGGCTCGCCAGCCGTTGAAAGTGGAAGTTTTCATTACGACGCATTATTTGTTCCTACTGTGAGGAATCGTAAAGGTAAGTTTATTTTTATGATACATTACTTCAATGTATACTATTGAAAAGATTTATGATAAAAATAAAAGTTTTTGTATCTTATTTTTTTTGTAAACGATGAAAGTATGGTGGGATTTTTTCTATCCCACCATGCAATTTGCGAAATTTTAAAAACGTTCGTGTTTATTTCATTTATTTTTATATTATATTTTTTAAATTTAAATATAGAATTTTTTCCCCTCCAGATTCAATATGACGAGCAAAAAACTTCCATCTAAATTTTATTCTAAAATCTCTGCCAATCTCAGACTAAACGAACTAGACGAAGATGATGATGAAGCTGTTCAGGAAACAATACCTTCAGATCAAGAATCGGTAATTGACGACGACGATAGTGATCCTGAAATTGACGACGATCCTGAAATTTTTATTCCAAATACAAAAAAACGATTTCGTGTAATTTCAACTTCTAGTTCTGAAAATACACTAGTTCAAGAAACAAATAAGATACCCGAAAAGACTATAAAATGGGTTCGTAACGGAATCTTAACTCCAGCGGGAGTATTTTCTTCATATTTTGGTCCGACTCAATATATCACAAGTCTTGAAAGTCCATCGCCATATGACTTGTGCTGTCAATTTGTGTCTGATGATATTATTGATTCCATTGTTTTTCAAACAAATTTATATGCAGAACAGCAAGGCAATAAATACACCCAAACGAATGAAAATGAAATTCGTACATTCATCGGTATAAATTTTATAATGGGAATCAACAAACTCCCAAGTTATAGAGACGCCTGGAGCACTGTACCTTATTTACGAAATGAATACATCTGCCGATTAATGTCTGTAAACCATTTCGGATGGCTTCTAAGTCATATTCATTTAAATGATAATATGTTAATTCCAGCAAGAGAAAGTCCCAATTACGACAAACTTTATAAAGTTCATCCATTTTTGAACAAGATACAAGAAAATTTTATGAAAAATTTTAATCCCGGTCTCAATCTAGCAATTGATGAATCGATGATAAAATTTAAAGGGCGCAGCTCAATCAAGCAGTATCTTCCGAAAAAACCAATAAAAAGAGGATACAAAGTATGGATGCTGGCAGATAAATCTGGTTATTGTTACAGATTTGAACTATACACAGGCAAAATTGGCAAACAAGTCACAAAAAATCTTGGGGAGAAAATTGTGAATACTCTTACTTCGAATCTCAATGGAAAAGAACACACAATTTATTTTGATAACTATTTTACTAGTGTGAATTTGATGGAAAACTTGAAGTCTAGACAAATAAATGCTTATGGTGTTGTTAATAAAATAAGAAAATATTTGCCATCTTTCAGTAAAAATGTCAAAAATCGAGGAGAATATGAATCATTTGTAAGCGATACCGGAATATCTGCAACAAAGTGGATGGATAATAAAGAGGTACATATTCTTTCAAATTTTCACAACCCAAATCAAACATCTACAGTGCAGAGAAAAAATAAAGAAGGGGTTAGAATTCAGATTAGTTGTCCTTCTTCAATTGCTGATTACAATAATAATATGAATGCAGTAGATAAATTTGATCAATTAATGTCTAGTTATTGTCTTGATCGTCGCAGCAAAAAATGGTGGCACCGCATAATGTTTTACTTTCTTGATGCAACTGTCATTAACGCATATATTTTATATAAACAATTAGGTAATGACATAACACTGAAAACATTTAAAGGTCAGTGGGCTGAAGGATTTGTCGCTCAAACGTTGCTGAATAGAAACACACCGACTGTATCTAAGTCACCATCAATACAAATAAGCAAATCTAAGCCTAGTGTTTCATTAGAAATAAGAAGAAGAGAGTCAAAACATCAACCAGAACGTTCTACTCGTAGACGATGTGCTCTTTGTAGCACTAAAAAAAATGAAGTTCGCACATCATGGTCTTGTACTGTATGCAAACTGCCTCTGTGTCTTGGAAAAAAGATGTGCTTTAACAAATATCACTCATGAACCCTTATGGCACAGTGGGGCAATTTAAGTCCCACCTTATAATTAAAAACCTTAATGACTTTTTGTTTGTTTTTTATTTTTTTCTTGTTATTGTATTTCTTTACTAATTAAAATAAACCAAATTTGTTAAAAAATTTAAAATAAAATTTCTGTGCAGCATGGGTTTTTTTATTTGCTAAAATTCCGTGCCTCAAAGAGTTAAGGGAAGAGATGATGATGATTTGTTGATAAATAAAACACGTTTTGGATCGCAATGCGGAAGAAGAGTTTTTATTAGTAAACGTAGGTATTTATACTATTTCCGCGTGTGTGCGGGAATGCGAGCAAGATATCCTTCGTCTCGTTTCTGCATTAGCAAAACGATTAATGTCGTATGTAGGTGACAATTTATTTACGGAACTGGCGAGACAGCGTGGTGCGTTCTCGCTCTAGTATGGAATGTGGTCCGCTCCGGGCTATGGGTTGAATGGCCGGCGTGTGAACTTTGGACTTGTTTATTTAGATTTGTCGAGGAATGCAAAGGTCACTTCATCGGTCATTGACCGTGTGTATGAACGCCCACAGTGTTCCGAGTGTGCGACGACCGCCACAAAGACATACAGTAAGCTTTAGTTGAAAATATTTTTTTGATGTTTTGTTAGATTAAAAGTTTGCCAACATTTCGAAGACATTGCAGCCTTCAATGTCAGGCAATGTTAAGATAACATGACTAAATATAGTGAGGGGACATAATGTGGCTATGTATTTACCCATACTCGTGACCGTAATGGATACATGTGCATGGTCGGCTAAGCCACTCACAACCGTAATCATACGGAGACTGAAGCAGACATTGGTGAAAGCATTGTGCATATCCTCCTACTTGGTATTTTTTTAATAATTCTAAATTCATTTGTTTAAAGCTTTCGGTCCAGGTACATTCTATCCCCTCTGTTTATATTATTTGGACATTTAAAAATTTCAATTGGCTCTTTAACATGGTTAAAAGATTTAAGGTTTACTCTTTAACATGGTTAAAAGATTTTAGGTTTACTCAATATTGTGTGTTTAATGAGTATCAACGGAGCAGATAGTCACAGGAAGAACTCGATTAATGCAGACTTTTCTAGATTAAATTAGTTCGAAGCATGATTGCTGTTAGAAGGATCTTGTGAATTCACTAGTGTATGTATCATATGTAGCAACCATGTGAGGACTAAAATAAAAAGATTTATCAAAACAATTAACCCTTCAGGCACATATGACGTGCACCGCACGCGCATCAAAATTCCCCACAGGGACGTTTGACGTGCACCGCACGCGCACCAAAAATCCCACACAAGGATGGACGAAAACAGCGCCCTGTTTTATCATCTATTTATAAAAGCAATAGTTTAGCGATTTCGTTCAAATAACTCAATTACTAAAAAAATATATTTAGTTGTAAATACCTTTTTTTTATTCGAAGAAATGCAAGCTAATATAAAAATACTTGCAAGTCAAATGCAGCCACAAAAATCTCATTGATTTTATTAACTACAATAAATGTCGTAAAAATATATAATTAGCGTTTTATTTTCAAAACAAAAATATTTGTACACAAATATTGTAGGTATACTGTAATGACATATGGCCCAAGTGCGGCCCGCACTAATCCCCACGTAAAATATTTGGCCCTGTTACAACAAAAGGTTGCCGACCCATGATCTAAACTGATTAAAAAAAGCATTCCAGTGGTTCTAAATGTGTTAATTGAATTAAATTATGCTATAAAACCTTATATAAAATATTAATATCAATTTTAGCTCTATCTCCATAAAAAAAATTGAACATCCCTGGGACTGAAAATATGTTTTAGGCATACGAGACTGAAGGGTTAACAATGTAAAAAGATTTATCAAAAGATAAAACCTTTTGTTATTTTATGTTTAATTGCACCTTTTTATTTTTATTCATTTGTATTTATGTGAAAAAATATGGCATAATTACATTAATTGAATTCTGAAGAGGGAAGACTGAACTCTTAAAAATAGGAGAGTATGTAAGACAAGGTGTATGGACATGGTATAATCAAAAGATGTATGCTAGGAATTAAAGAAAAGGAGATCTGGTCTTATTGATGTGATGTCAATAGTGATTTTATTTACTCGTACTCGTGATGATTTCTTTACTTGTACAGGAACTGTTTTTTTAACTTGTCTAACTTTTTTTTTTGTTTTGATTTCTAATGGTTGCAACAATAGTTTTATTTGATTTAGACTATATAATGGCGATATAATCATTTAATTTAAACATACAAGGATAAATAGGCAATAAAATCGAAAAATATCTAAAAAAAATCACTCTAGCCATATACTCGTATGTCTCATATAAGCAGCAAATGGGTTAATTTATTAGCACCAAAAATATATTTTGTAACAATAAGTTTAGATTCTCATCTTATGGTAGGCTCGCATTATGCTGCTTACTTTATCAGAAGAGAATCAACCTCAGCATTCTTGTGTTCCACTTTCTGTCTATTTTTCCCCTTAAATTGTTCAATACCTGAGCGATTTTTAAGACTTCCTAGAGCGATGAATCTGAAACAAAAGTTTGTCTTAGTGAAAAATGACAAAAAAAGAAATTACTCCCAAGTCGGAATAATGTCTCGATAATGCTCACTGTTTGACCACGAAGATGTTGTTCACCATAGTATCATGTCTGACAGAAAAAAATATTAGTCACAACTTGAAAGTAACGGCTACTTTATTCTAAAGTAACAGTTAACGGTTACATTTAGAATATATAGTATGATACATTCCCATCTACTATGGTTTCCCAAGAATTTTCTGAAGTAGACTTAGGCATGGTTACTCCAGGATAGCTTTTTTGTAGTTTTGTAAAGTTAAATAACTACGGGACAAACCTCATATCGTACAGTTGCTCTAAAATAACGCATAGGAAAAATCTCATTCTTTTCATCTCACTCGCAATCGGGAAGTGCCAGCTTTCTCAAATTCACTCGCTGCTTACTGATATGATTGAAAATTTTGGCATAATCAGTAGATACTTAAAAACGAAAAGTATGTGTTAAAGGTCCATTCATACGTTTTCTTTGCCATTAGCAAATAAACATTAAATATAGTTATTGTAACAATTTTTTTTTGTTTCATCCATGGTTATGAATCGATGCAAAAACTCGGCTTTATTGCTGTGAAACATCGCCAAACACTCGATTGAAACGCTGTTTTTGTTCCATTGTGAGCAAACGTGGCACCCATCTTGCGCACAGCTTTCTCATGTACAAATTTTCAGTCAATATGCGATGTACAGCACTTTTTGAAATGCCTACCATGTCTGCTAGCTCGCGCACTTTCAATCGACGGTCATCCAATACCATATTGTGGATTTTCTTTACCATTTCTGGCGTGGTCACCTCATTTGGTCGACCAGTGCGATGTTCGTCTTGGCAGCTCGTACGTCCTCGTTTAAACTCTGCCACCCAATATTTTACTGTTGCAAACGAAGGAGCAGACTCCCCCAGAGTAGAATCTAGCTCGGCTTTGATATTGGTTGGACTTAGACCTTTCAAATGAAAGTATTGTATCACATAATGATGACCAATTTTTTCCATATTGACAAATTCACTGAGAGCGTTCACTATTGATGGCTGCCAAACAAATACTAAACAACGTAGCGTCTTAAAACTTGAAACTTAAGCTTTATAAGTTTGGTATTTTCTACCATAGTAATTTTTTAAAGCAACAACCGCCATCTATACGTCAGGTCGGGTACTTTTGGGACCACCCTCGTATATGGTCTTTATACGTTTCCCTAGATACCATTATTTAACAATAATCAACACTACATTTTTTTCCTCACAAAAGCTACGGTTCTTTGCAAAAAGGAAAACAAACTCATCATAAATAAGAAGCATTGTACCTACTATACATCCCGGTTAATTTGAGTATTGAGATGTTTTCAGAGATTGTAGGACGAATGGAATGAAACTATCAGCTCTACTTCATGCTATACCAATTCATTTGTTTTCTTTTGAACTTAGAAATTTAATTCAGTTTGTTGTTTAGAACGTACAAAAGATCTACAAAAGAAAGAACAATTTAGTTCAACTCCCATATGTGATAAAATCTTATTGTTTACCCTTTACATCCAAAGTTTTTTTCCTATCAAAATACTTGCATGCAAACACTTTTATTGATTAGAGTCTGAGTAATATATAATCGAACAATAGATATTTACAAAAAGTAAACAAAAAAGACATCTGCTATGAATGTTAGCACTAGACTGAATGTAGCATGTCACCACTATGGCCCTCGTGAGTCTTATGGTGTTTCTGTAATGCCCTCGGGTACAAAGCGTTAAAATAAAAATAGATGTATAATATTGACTTTCATAAAATTCTTATATTAAAAATAGAATTTTGAAAGGAATAGGTACTTGCTAATAGTAAAAATTTAAATAAAAGAATTTTTTGATCAAAATATTTTTGACAGCATGTTGTGTTAAAAAAGCAGTCACCGTATTTCAAAATTATTTTAATAATAGAAAATGTCACAATATGTTAAAATATATTATGGTCCTTATGAATCCCAAGGAGTTATCAAGTATAGAGTACAGAGATTTCACGCCATTAAAGGTTATTAAAACACATTTTTATATCTTCGTATTAAAATTAAATAAGTATATTTACCGTCAAAACAAACGAGGATTTATTTGAACTGATTAATGCATCACTCTTCGCAACCCAGATGGGCCCCCAGTGCAGCACCCTTTTACGATAAATATGAGTTCATTTTCTTTTAATATTTCTTGATAATTTACATACACACATACCATCACACCATTTGCCAGAGGACAGGGCACCAGACTTTCCTATCTTGACACATCCTTAGCCTCTTCTACCTACGATTTATCTGACTTTCTAGGTTTCCTTCTTTCAGAATATCATTCACTTGATCCAACCACTTTCCTCTCACATTTGCACTATATATATGTTGTGTTAGTCTTTCTTCATTCATTCGTTCCACATGTCCAAACCATCTCAGTCGAGCTCTTTAACTTACTCAATACATCAGCCTTTTAAACACATTATTTTCAAATAAAAATATCAAGATAGATTGAACTTGATTATACTCATTTCACATAAATGCAAGGCCAAATCAACAATCAAATCATCATTTATGAACAAAACTTTTTGTCATTAATGACGGAAAAAATCCCGCGCACTCTCAGTCGTCATTATATAATAGATAAACAAAGATATAAGATTTCTCACTGCTCATTCGATACAATCTGCTGTAGGACCATAGTGTCGCAATTATTTTTGATGACTTTTTTTACATTAATGTTTCCTAATTAAAAATATTGTTTATCTTAAATTGAATTTCACATTCTCTTCCCTGCTCACTTCAGCATTGACATTGAGATTCCAAAATTAGGTACGCTGAGCAATATTTGAAAACGATCTCCAATCATTACTCTCCTTAATATTCTACTACTGAGTAATGGGTCAGTGGTCCAATGCTCACCAATAGTAAGGTGACTAGTCCTCGTCATCAATAGATCAATAGGCACACATTAAAAAAACATTTCACTTTGATGCCAATCGTGGAAGTCAATCCTTTTGAGGTAACCTCCTTATAATACTTAGTTTCTTCAACTATTGTTTTCATTATACGAGGGCGGTCCGATAAGTACTTAGCCTCACCGCCCGATAGCACCACTATCGCAAGAGCAATTTTTTATCGCGTAGTACATTCTCGTTGACAGCTACTGTCAAAATTTCAGCCGAATCGGACACGTAGTTTTGTTTTGACCGCGTGTGGAAGCGAGCGTGTCTGCGGATTTGAGAAAAATGGAAAAAGAGCAATATCGGTCGGTGATTCGATTCTTGTTTTTGAAAGGGAAATCGCGCAGTGAAATCAAAGAACGCTTGGATGCTGTGTACGGTGACTCTTCTCCTTCGATGGCAACTGTCAAAATTTGGTGTAACGAGTTTCAACGTAGTCGCACGTCAGTTTTTGATGAGCAAGGCCCAGGTGCCCCGAAAACGGCTACCACGGAGGATAACGTGACAAAAATCCACGATCTCGTATTGGCAGACCGCCGATTGAAGGTGCGCGAGATAGCTGAGACAGTAGGCATCTCAAAAGACCGCGTGGGTCATATCCTGCATGAAGTATTGGGCATGAGAAAGATGTCGGCGCGATGGGTGCCACGTTTGCTCACTCCGGACAAGCGCAGCCGTGAGACCACTTCAGAGCAGTGTTTGACGATGTTTAAGCGCAATCCGAAGGAGTTTCTGCGTCGTTTCGTGACCGTCGACGAAACATGGATACACTGGTACACACCCGAGACCAAGGAACAGTCGAAACAGTGGACTTCACCCAGCGAACGTGCTCCGAAGGCGAAGACTGTCCTATCGGCCGGAAAGGTGATGGCCACCGTTTTCTGGGATTCAAAAGGTGTGATCTACATCGACTTCCTGGAGAAGGGCAAAACGGTCACAGGGCTCTACTATGCCGAATTATTGGGCCGATTCGACGCCGAATTGCAGAAAAAACGGCCCCATTTGGCGAAGAAAAAAGTGCTCTTCCATCATGACAACGCACCGGCTCACACCTCCGCCGTCGCCACGGCCAAATTGGTAGAATTAGGCTACGAACTGCTGCCCCATCCACCGTATTTGCCCCGTGCGACTTCTTTTTGTTTCCAAATTTGAAAAAGTCACTCGCTGGGCAGAAATTTGAGTCGAATGAGGAGGTTATCGCCGCCACGGAGGCCTACTTTGCAGACCTCCAGAAAATGTATTTTTCAGACGGGTTAAAGAAGTTGGAGCATCGCTGGGTCAAGTGTATCGAACTCAAAGGATATTATGTTGAGAAATAAATCGCCACTTTTCCAAAATTTTTGTTATTCTTTTGTAGGCTAAGTACTAAGGCGTACCACCCTCGTAGATGTATTTAAAAAATGTTCAAAATAATCCATTTTATCTGTAAGGGTAGAAGTTTGAATCACCGCTTGAAATTTTCAGATATCCATGAGCCCAGTCTGAAATTTAAACCTAAAGTTCTTTAAAATGTGAGTTTGATAGTCCGGCACTATATCCAGGTTCAATATTTAGACTATTGCTGTATTCACTATTGTTTACGTGTGGCCCGCCATAAATAATATCATCACTATCTTCAATATGTGAATCAAGATCCATAAAGATCTCACAAATTTCATCTTCGGTAAGACCACATCGACTATTATGTACTTACACGTCAAGTTAACAAATCAAACAAAATAAAATACAAAAAAGTTGTAGAATTTAAAAATACATGACAAATAAAAAATAAATCAACTATTTATTTTAATTACAAAATAATTATTTGATGTGCAGGTCCACCCAGCTCAGTACAAATCCTCCCACAGGCACAGCTCATGACACAAAAGATTAGCATGCAGGATTTAAAATAACTGATCTGGACGGATAATAACATTTTTTGACGGCTGTCTTTAATTAACGAAAACATTATTTTAGAGCATCTTACTATGGAAAATATTTATATAGGCCTGTAGAAAAAGGTTTTATATTTTAAAACCATATTTTCGTTATTTAAGAGGGATGTGTTCTTTTAGAATGAACTAAAGAAGAGCACATAAATACGGGGATCGCACCAGTGGTAAGACATTTGAACCCATTATATTATAGATGGGCATCACATTAAATCAGTTAACAGGTAAGCTTACTGCTCCGTGATAGAAAGTAGAAACATGTCTAATGGTAAAATATGTAATAAGCTAAATAATTAAAATTATGAAATTCCCCGAAGATAAAGTCCGAAATTAACATCAATGGTTAAGTATTATTCAAATTTGTAAATGTGTAATATAGTACTATCACTCTGGAAATCAATTTTGGAGTGATGCTGTTGAAGAAAACTAATGGCAAAAAATTCCTTCAGGAAGCCATGACCCAGCCTAGATTTTGTTGATGATTATTGAAATTAAAATGCTTTTCAAAAGCAAATTAGTTTGAATTTTTGCTGATCTATGATAGAAGAATGGAGTTGAACTTATATACGTTACAATTGTTTTCAATCTAACTCGATTATGTGGATTGTCATATATTGTATACATAACACATCTATCAATAACCATACCATTCTTAGTTAGTACCCACCTTTAGAAGTTACGTGTCAAACTTTCATGACATTCCGACATTATTTCGTGTGTTTAGCATTATTTTCAAAACAATAGAAAAAAACGAATTTCGTGTGTTGATAAAACACTGCTTTTTAATGGGAAAAAATACCATTCAAACTCGGCGATAGCTTGAAAAGTGTTATCCGGGCTCTGCTCCGTCGAAAACAACCATTTGTCGGTCGTATGCTGATTTGAAACGCGGTCGTACAGACACAAATGATGCTGATCGCTCTGGTCGTCCAAATGAGGCTGTTACACCAGAAAACATAAAAAAAACCCTCAAAATCGTAATGGAAAATCGCAAAGTATAGTTGCGTGAGACAGCTGACATCCTGAAGATATCATTTGGTAGTGTTTACACTATTTTGCATGAACATTTGGTCATGAAAAAGCTTTTTTCGAAATGGGTGCCGTGTTTGCTCACAATGGAACAGAAACAACGCATCGATGATTCAGAGCGCTGTTTATGCGAAAAAAAAACAGGAGTTTTTGCGTCGGTATGTGACAATGGATGAAACTTGGATCCACCACTATACTCCGGAATCAAATAGGCAGTCAGCTGAATGGAGAGCAGCCGGTGAAAGTTGTCCAAAGCGACCAAAAACTCAACAGTCGGCCGGGAAGGTTATGGCTTCTGTATTTTGGGATGCGCATGGTATAATATTCATCGATCACCTTGAAAAGGGAAAACCCATCAATAGCGAATATTACATAGCGTTATTGGAGCGTTTGAAGGCAGAAATTGCAAAAAAAACAGCCCCATATGAAGAAGAAAAAAGTTCTCTTTCATCAGGACAATGCACCGTGTCACAAGTCGATGGCCAAATTACATGAGTTGAACTTCGAATTGCTTCCGCACCCACCGTATTCTCCAGATTTGGCCCCCAGCAACTATTGGCTGTTCGCAGACCTCAAAAAGATGCTCCAGGGAGAGATTTGGCACCAACGAAGAAGTGATTGCCGAAACTAACACCTATTTTGAAACCAAAGATAAATCGTTCTACACGGCTGGCATAGAAAAGGTAGGAAAGCGTTGGAATGAATGTATCGCTCTTGAAGGAGACTATGTTGATGAATAAAGAAGAATTTTGGCAAACAAATTTTGTTTCAGTAGTTAGTCCCGGGATTTATTGATCGATGTGTTAATCTGATTTTTATTTTCCAGAAAAACTGGAGTTTCTGGGTTATCGAGTTGCATTCATCCCAATGAAACAATGGGATTTTTGTATTTTTGAAATGAATGATCAAGAAGTATTTCGTTGCAAAATAACTAATTTGGAATTCAATTCTTTATATAAAGATGATCCAGTGAGTAGAAGAGCTGTGAATGCAGTTACTAATGCAAGTCACTTTATGCGCAGAGTCAACATCTACTTTTGGATATTACAATTCTTAGATAAAGAAATTATCAAAGTATTGATAGAATTTGAGAAAGAAACTACAGAAATATAAAGTAATTATATTTCTTCAACATTACAAAGGTTTCTTCAAAATTCAATCCACTAGCTTGCAAAATGCATCGTATCTTTAATCCTAGAAGCAGTATGGAAGAATAATGCAGAACTAGTTGACATGGTCATTTTTATCTATGAACATTCTCAAATGAATTAACCCTACATTGGTTTTTCAATGTTAATATTGTTGGATAAAAACTTAATAAATAAACTTTCCACGAGGCATAATAAAACACATGTTTATAAAAGAATACTGAGTTTATTATAACATAAAAAATCGAGTTAAAGTTTGTAAAATTAAGAGAAAAAACAATATAAAAATATACAAAAAGGATTGTGATTTACAGATACATAAGAATATTTTATTGAATAGGTGCTTTATAATAACTAGCATATTTTTATGGAATGTAAAAATCAATACAATACAAAAAATATCCAACACTTGTCAGATCACATTGAAATTAGGTAAGTTAAATTTCCTCAGCTTGGTGTGCATCAGCATTTATCTTTTACTTGGATATTACATAGCTGAAGTAAAAATGCCACTTTTGTACTGAATCTATGAAATCAAATAATTAAATGGATATGCATATTTATAATATTATGTAGATAAGCTAGCAAATAAAAGAAAATGTTAGTTATCTGTAAATCAACCCTTTTCCACCTGTATTCCCCTTCCCCTGTGAATCTGAAAATGCTTCATATAGCTCAGGTATTGTGTTATATTTGAGATTCAAATTGAATTAATTTTGAACGTTTGTTCTCGATATTTTTGCAACGGTACCAGAGCTAATTGTCATCATCTTCAATCTTGGGAGCCAAATAGTAGCGAATGTGACCGATGTCTTGAATGCGGTATTCTACAACCAACGGTACATCAGCAGACATAGATAGTTGAACCTGAAAAAGACATTATATTGTGAAATATGTAAAAGAAATGGTTTGATTATTTACCCATCGGATGGGTTGAATTTTTTAGAGTAATCTCTATGTCTCCTCTCTAGATGGCGCCATTGTCAAACTTGGGTGTGATAGGTGAAGATTTTCGAAGCTGCGATGAGATTCTTTTTTCTACTGAGATTACAAAGTAAGAAGTCGTCTCCACTTGTTTTGTAAAAATTACGATACTGACAAAGATTATTTTTCCATGCCATAATTTTTATTAAAAAAAACCCAATGAAAAAGGCGTTCCATAAAAAAATCCAACCAGGTGTACAATAAAACAAAAAATTATCAAAAAAGATTACCTGCGCACTTAAAGGTGTTGCTTTCGTGAAATAGTTAAGGTATTTACAAGAGAATGTCAACGAGACCGGCTCATCCATCTCAATAATGACTGCTTCGTCTTCCTTGTCTGCTGACATTGTTTGTGCTAGCTTTACATTAGCAGTTCCAATGTCACCCGCTGAGGAAAACTTCACCCCTGAAAATATTATTTACTAAAAATAATTCATATTGCTAAAAAAATAAGGGGTTTTATGGTATTACTTTAAAAAATTGTGGTGGTCTAAATCATAAAAAATAGTAATAAAAGGCTACTAAAGCGCAATTTTGGAGGTAAATACTCCTCAAGAGAAATTTAGAAAAAATGCAGAAGGAAAAATGAAAATAATAAGTGATGGATTAAATATTGAAAAATAGCGGATGAGTATGAAAAATATATTGGTGGCCATAGCAAAATATGTCTGTGGCACTGCAGAAGTTGGAAGTACAAAAAGGTGATCTATGGTGAGATAAGGAAGTTAAGGAATGCATGAAAGAGAAAGTACAGCATGGAGTACTTTCGAAGCAAGATCAGGAAATAATGGTGAAGCAAAGAAAAGATATTATAAAGAATGAAAGATTAAAACAAGTCATGGTGATAGAAAAGTGTGAAAAGATAAGTAAATATGACATATGGGTGAGTAATGAAAGATAAGAGCAAGTTAAAAAAAATTGATATTGAGGTAGTACTTTCTCAGATGATGGAAGAGTTACTACAAATTTCGAATGGTGTGTAGCGATAAGAAACCAAGTCAATGGCACACTAAAACATATATATATATTCAAACCGCAAAGTATCGAAATCTGCTAAAGTATTGTATTTTAGAGCCATCTTGCACGTATGGGAGTGAGAAGTGGATGTGGTACAAGATTAAAAAGAGCCAAATAGATGATGTAGGAATGCGTGCACTTAGAATACGTAGGGTGACAATGTATGGCATAATACGGAATTAAGTGACTAGGGATGAATGTGAACTTAAGGCTGATTGAGTAAAATGAAGAACACAGATAGTTTGGACATGTGGAACGAATGAAACAAACTTATTTTTGTTAGTCCAATTTCATTTTCGATAACGAACGAAAATGAAATTGAACTAACAAAAATATGTATGTAACAGTGCAAATGTGAGTGGAAGGCGTGGTAGAAGAAGACCAAGGAAAGTATGTTTAGATGAAGTGTATGAAATTTTGAAAGAAAGAAATGTAAAAAGCCAAAGAAATTGTAGTAGTTGTATGGATTTAGAAGAGGCAAAAGATGTCACGATTAGAAAGTCTGGCGCTCTCCTCTCTGTCTACCCCAACAGGGAGATGGTGTGATGGTATGTATGTACAATATATAGTAGGGCTTATAATAGGGCTGTAGTATGACTAAAAGGGAATCTCGTCCTCATGTTTATAATCAATAAAATAAATTATAATAAAATTACATTATCGAGATTCTACGATAAATGTTGAAAGTAAACAGTTGAGTCAACACAGGAAGGCAGCAGCTACAGCCATTATTTTCAGTACTATGCATCTGCATACGTGTAAAACCATACTTAGTAAAAACAAAATTGCAGAAAGCCTATCAAGGAATGATAAATTGAAAGTCTTTCACAACTTTTCCTGAAACTGCACAAGAAATCCACTTCCTTAACCATCCCAGCATATTTTGCAAATGTGCGAAAAATCCCAAGCATTTTTCGGCAAAAAAGCAGTAGTTTATATTTAATTTTTTATCTCAGTTAATATTTAGTTTTATAACCTAATTATTTTGTGGAGACCTCCCTGTAGAGTGTAAAATAATAAGTAATTTTCTTAAATTGGTTAAAACATGAATAAATAAAAGAAAAAAATAGTTAGCTAAAATATTTTTTTATTAAAAAATGTAAATTTTGAGTTTGATTAGTTATAAACCCAACAATGCATGTTTTTATAAAAAAAAAAACCAATTGAATATGAAAAAAAAAATTGTTTTTAGTAGGAATAAAGAAAAACTGGAATGAAAAATGTTAAAAAAGAAATTTACATTGTTTTCGCGAAATAAATTATCAAGGATCTTTTGAAAAATTTATAAAACTAAATAAATTTAAAAAAAATTATAATTATTCATAACCTTATAAATAATCATATCAATATTTCTACAGTGGTGGCAAACCTTTTAAGTTATAAAAAAAATTTGTTAAAAATTAAAAATATGGTAGAAGCTGATTTACGCACTAAATGTAATTAGTACAAGTAGACAAGATATTGAAAATAAAACTATGTTAAAAATTGTCAAAATCGTAAAGAAAAGTTAATCCCAAGTACCTGCTTTTGTTTAGACCTGCTTCGTGGGGCGTAATCCGACCCTTTTTGGGAAGCATAAGAAACCACACATAGCATAGTAAACAGTCAAGGAGTCACCCGCAGGTATTCAATATACGGTAAATGCATTCTTTGAAAATCGAATAAAAGTTAAAAAAAAAAAAAAATTTTATTCTTTTTTATTCAACATAAAAACTTGTATGAATACTTTGAGGCCGATGATCGGCCCCGTGGGATTAAAAGAGTTATACTAAGAGGAAGGTTCTACAAGCCCAAGTAACCATCACCATCCACAGCGAAGAACTGATATATGATTTAAAAGAATAATTCAAGTAGCTAAAACCATTTTTTTTATTTTCCAAATAGTTTTTTTAGCTTGGCAATTTGAACCAGCAATCTTTAAATTAGGTCAACTGTCTGCTAACTACAGTACATGTTATAATATTAGAACATAAGCAGGTAATTGCACAATGTACAGTGGAACCCCGCCCGTCTCTCTACTCGTACACTACGCGGTATAGTATACTACGCAGTCCGTCCCTACCATTTTAGAAAAATGTTCAAAAACAACATCGGATAGATTTTTAAGTAAAGAATCCCAAGCATCTTCCTACACCATCAGCTCTTCTCAGTATAGGTAAAGTGCAGTTTATTTATTTGTTTTATGTATGATTTTATGCATTAACTATTATTTATTATAAAGGCTAAATAAAGAATTATCTGTGGATTTATAATGGATTAATTCAACAAATATTATTTCTTTGTGGAAAAAATTGATTCAGCATTCGTACAAATCACAATTCGAATGATGATACTTGTGAGCATTCATGTAAGTGAAGATCGGTTCCTACACAGTATTACGCAAATAACACTCTTCTTAATGAGTAAGGAAAATATGTCAATTGTCGGTTATGTATCAATGAAAATAATACATAACTGATGGAATTTCAAGATCTAATTTTATGTATGACGTGAAGATATAATTAAAAAAAACAATACAAACCTTCTTTTGTGCAGGCAATAACCATGGATTCCCCAAATTGAGAAAGATCCCTGCAAATACGAGCAAATTCACCACTGGGCATACGGATTGTGCATGAATATTGAGTATCGGGAATGCCAAGGTGCTCCTGGTCCAAGTTGATGAGTTTCATTTCATAATCGGATACTTTCTCATGGTTTTGTGATTCTATCATGACAATCACTGTATCAGCATTGTCATGTGCTTTTATTGTAATATTATCTTTCTCTCCAGAACATTTCATTATTTTGTATAAGCTGAAAAATATATGGAATTTTAATTACGAGTATTATAACTTTCTAAGGGTAAAAATAAAAATGAATTTAGACAGTGTACTGAATATAGTTTTTTGTGCATTTCTGAATGAGAACAAGTGACTTGTTACTACTTATCAAGATTGAACCAGAACAATCTGAGGTTCTCCTTTCACAACTAACATACACATACATTAGATTATCCGGATGAAAATGTCATTTCTTAAAGTTTCTTATTACATCGATACAACATATTCTCCTTCGGTAAACACAACCTTCTTCCATCTATTTAACAAATTTTTGATACCGTCAGAATATAATTTAATAGATTTGGATGCAAAATATTCCTCGATGCCTTTTTCACTTCTTTTAAAGTGTGAAAAAAAATTCAGCTAAATAGTGCTGCATAGATTTAAATAAATGATAATCTGAAGGAGCCAAATCAGGACTGTATGATGGGTGAAGAATAGTTTTCCATCCAAGCTCCTTTATTTTATTTTCAGTCATCTTCGATGATTGGGGTCGGGCGTTGTCGTGTTGCAATAAAATTGAATGTCGATTGAAAAAACCAGGTCTCTTTAACCTTATTGCTGCATTCAAATTTTCAAGTTGGGCACAGTATACTTCACTCGTAATTGTTTTACCACAAGGAAGGACTTAGTGATAAATTATGCCTTTTACATCCCACCATACACTCAAAAGCACTTTTTTTAGTCCCCGGTCGAGGAGTCGGTTTTGCTACCTGCCCCTTTGAAAGCCATTGGCGTTTACGCCATTGGTTCGAATATAACCCCCCTTTTCTTCTCCGGTCATTAAATGGTGTAAAAACGGAGTGTTTGTCTCTTTTTCGATTAAATCTTCACATATGCGCTTGCGTACCGCTTTGGTCTCATCCGTTAGGTTGTGCGGTATCCAAACGCCCTGCTTCACAATCTTGCCGATTTTTTCAAATGTTCTTGCACACTAGATTTTGAGTATCCAAGCTAGTCAGCTAATTATTGCATAGTCAGTGTTGGATTTGATTTGATTTCTGTATGCAATACGTCATCATCCACTTTCACAACTTTTTACTTCAAGGATTGTTTTTTAGATTAAAATCACCACTTTTAAATTGTTTAAACCACCTTTGGCATTGCCGAACAGTTAAAACATTTTTCAAATGTGTCGCAAATGTTTTTAGTTGTAGTTGTTGCATTATTTTTTCAACAGTATTCGTACAACGTGCAATTTCGTATAAATTGTTTGTCAGGTACAATAACTCTCCATCTTAACCCACGTTCGAAAAAAAAATTCACTAAAATAACATTCTCCAGATGTCAACTGATGAATAGAACACAAAACACATATTGTAGGACCAAAGAATGGAACACAACTGATGGTCAAAAATGCCCATGCAAAATATGTAATTTTCGTCCGGACAATCTAATATATTAGGTCCTTACATATGAAATTGGCGTTTTGTTTGGGAGGAACATAAAGTTGATTTTTTTTTAATATAATATATTTATTTAATCAAAGTATGTACCATTGCTATCTATGCACTTTTGCCATCTCATAGGTAGTTCATCGATCCCTTTACTAAAAAAACCATTCGGACGGGAATCAATAAAATCTTTGAAGTCCGTTTGGACTGCCCCATCGGAGTTGAATTTTTTCCCTTGCAAGAAGTTATCCAAATTTCGAAAAAAATAGTAATCTGTTGGGGCAAGGTCCGGAGAGTACGGTGGATGTCTTAGACATTCCAATTGAAGCTCTTCTAATTTGGTAGCCGTCTGTTGTGCAGTGTGTGGTCTAGCGTTATCATGAAGCAGCAGTGACCTAGAGCGATTAACCAGCCTCGGTGGTTTAGCAGCTAGCTTTTCCATCATGGTTTGCAGTTGCTGACAATAGACATCTGCCGTAATCGTCTGGCCAGATTTAAGAAAGCTGTAGTGAACGACACCAGCACTAGTCCACCAAACGCTCACAAGTAACTTTTTTGGAGTCAATTTTCGCTCGGGGCATGGTTTGGCTGGTTCGGCAGAGTTCAGCCATTGCGATGAGCGCTTCCGATTATCATACAGGATCCACTTTTCATCACAGGTAATGATTCGATTCAAAATCCCTTCATTATTGTGCCGGTTGAGTAATGCAACGCAGCAGTCAACGCGCGTTTGTTGATTTGCTTCACTCAATTCGTGAGGTACCCACCTTTCAAGCTTTTTCACCTTCCCAATTTGCTTCAAGTGGATTAAAACAGTTTTATCACTAACACCGCAGCCTGCAGCTAACTCGGACGTGGTTTGCGATGGATCCGCTTCCACAATAGCCTTCAATTCTTCATTATCAACTTTCTCCACGGGGCTTGTTCTGCAGGTCGAAATTTCCAGAACGAAAACGTTGGAACCAAAAACGCACTGTGTTTTCTTTTGCGGCACCGTCGCCATACACATCATTAATCCTTCGAGCCGTTTCTGCAGCACTGGTGCCACGGTGGAACTCGTACTCGTAAATAACGCGATATTTCAAGTTTTCCATTTTGTAAACTGAGTGACGCAAAGAAAAAAAACAATTGAGGAAAAAACAAATGAATTATAATTTTCGAAACACAAATACTTGAGTAAATAGCTGTATAAATTTTAATTTGGAATTCCTAACCAAAGAGAAGATATTTGAGATCAAAGTTGCCAGTATGGCAAAACGCCAATTTCATATGTAAGGACCTAATATTAGGTAAAGCGGAAAGAAATGACAATTTTTTTTGATGCGACAAAAAATTGATTTAAACAAAAACTATACAATATTATTCCGTTAAATAATTACCGTTGTTACCGATGATCTTCCTCCACAGAATAGGCAGTTTTTTAATACCTTATTCGTAAAATTCTGGCGGTTTTACGGTAAAATATGACTCCAAGTGATTTCGGAGTTGTTCGACACTCGTAGATTTTTTATCTCGAAGCGAATGTTCCATCGACTTAAAAAGATGGTAATCCAAAGGTGCAATATCAGGTGAATATGGTGGATGCTGCAGAACTTCTAAATCTAGCTCTCTTATTTTGTCCTGCGTAATCCTTGCTGCGTGTGGTTTTGCATTATCATGTTGTAGAATTCTTCTCTGATTCTTTACTAAAACTGATCATTTTTTAAGCAGTTCTGCCTTTAATCTTTCGAATTGGGGACAATACACATCTGCTGTAACAGTCTGACCAGGTTTTAGTAATTCATAATGAATAACTTCCAAAATATCCCACCAAACACAAAGGAAAACGTTTTTCAGAGTCAATGTCGGCTGAGGGGTAGACAGATGTACCTGATTCGTCGAAAACCATTGTTTTTTGTTTTTTTTTCACCTCGGATTGGTGTGAAGGACCCACTTCTCATACCCAGTAACAATTTTTCTAAGAAACGGATCAGTTTCATATCTGGAGAGTGAAGATGAACAGATTGTTATTCGTTGTTCCATGGCCGTTGGAGAAAGTTCGTGCGGCTTCCAAATTCCTTGTCTATTTTGTTTTCCGAGCCTTTTCAAATAGTTCTTCACTATTGATTATGGACAACCGATATCTTGTGACAATTCCTTGATAGTTTTACGCGGATCGGACCTCACTAATGAGTTTAAAGTGTCATCATCGATTTTAAGAGGTCTTCCTATTTTTGGTTTGTCCTTCGATTCCCTTTCACAACTTTCAATTTTTTGAAACCATCTTTGGCACTTCCGAGGATTCAAGATGTCTCTATAAATATCGCAGATGGTCTGGGTAGCTTATTTTGACTTCAATCCTTTATCGAATAAAAACAGCATAAAATACCGCAAATGTGTCTTCAATCTCTGGCTTTTGCAGTTTTGTACTTTTGACCAAAACCAAAAATAAATATCAAAACAGAAAGGATATTAATAGAGCTTCAAAACGATACCAACCACGACGTATTAACCCAACGGTAACTGGTGGCAAACTGGTTTCAAAGTGACACCTAATGAAAATTGTCATTTCTTTTCACTTTACCTAATATATACTCTATTTCTTTTTCTAGTGTACTTGAATGTACAGCACAAATGGGAGTTAGGAACAGTGATTGCATGTATCCCTTCTAATGGAAGACAGGCCATTCATTATAACCAGTGGCAGGCCCTACTGCTTGCCCATTAGAATTGACAGGATTTGAATAATGAGTTACTGGGTTATAAGGTAAGACTTCTCATTCAGTTATGCATCAAGCTGAAGTCTGGTAAATGTCAGTATGCAGTCTTACTGTAAAGGTAGTATATTAATCCTACCTATTTGATATCAAATACAATAGGACACACGTAAGATTGTAAGGACTTGTATATATCTACATTATATAATACTTTTTTTCCAACTGTTTTGAATTATAGATTAAATTTAAATTGTGAAATTATAAAGTAAAATCGTTAAGAGTTGTATTAGAAGATGTAAGAGTTGTATTAGAAGGTGAATTATTGTAAAAGAGGCGAAGGAGTGTATCGAGAGTGAAGTCTAGCGCCCTGTCCTCTCTGTTTACCCCAAGATGGCAACGGCATGATGGCATGTATGTATGAAGTAAAATAAAACATTTATAATATATTTAAATTATTCAATAAAAAAAAAACTTTACTAACCTTCCAAGGTTTAGCCCCATTGAAAGATTTCTATCACAGCGATATTTATCAAATCCATCAGAACGAAGAGTCATTGATACAAGAGAAACGTGAGAATTATCCATAGCCTTAAAATACAAAATAAAATATAAATCTCTTATTTTTAATAGTTGAAAAAAACCTATCAATAAGTTGAAAAAAAGTAAAAATCAGACTGCAAAGTAAAAATTAATATATTTTGAATTAAATGACTGCATTGAATATATTATATGATTTACGATTTTATCGTTCCTGATGAAAATTTACCTATTAAGACATTGAAAACCTTTTGGACCTTGTTGAGCAAATAATAGAATTATCTGAATTATTTGATAATATAAAAACCTTTATTGATGGATTTAATATCAAAATTATAATAAGATGTATTCATAACTTTTATTATCATCTGATGATCAGGACCTATAAATTTTTAAAATATATTAAACATAGGGAATGGAAAAACTGGCAGGTTATAGACTGACATGGGTGGAGGAGGTATTTTGTGGCATCCCCATGTTTATGACAAAGATATGGACTAACCAAAAGGTTGGATCTACGAGTAAAAGAGTCGAAGGATGTGTGTCGAGATAGGAAAGTCTGGCACCCTGTCCTCATTGCCAGCCCAGACAAGAGAATGGCGTAATGGTACGTATGTACTCAGAAAAACCAACATCTGTCTAGTGAAATCTTTAGTTTACTCCATAGCACTGTATGGAGTGGAAACAGACAATCAGAAAGAAGAAAAGAAAGATGCCTTTGAAATATATTGAAGGTAGATGTTCTGTATCCCATGGACCATAAGGCATACCAACGTCTATCATCCAAGAATCATAGATTACCGCAACTTTCAACAATATGCAGGGAAATAATGAAATTCTGGGACAGTTGAGGGAAACAAGCAAAAGGAAGGTGTTCTATAAGATGGACAGACCAAATAAAGAAGTTAACAGGATCCTCTTAACGCTGCATTTCATATGGCCCAGGACCAGGAAGGATGGAAACAGGTGGTACACCAAGTTTTAGATATAGCGGAGGACCACAACACTCAGCACTGAACATGTGATGAAGAATATTGCTGATGGAACAAAGGTGTTTAGTCAAAGTATTTGTTTATGTTATTTAATATATGTTACACAATAGGAAATAATTAAAAAAGAATCTGACATAATTATGCTATATTTTGTCACTAGCACTTGATAAATTTATTTAAGCAGCTAAGCTTGAGAAAAACTACAATTCAGATGAAGTAAGGTTCATGTGGTTTGGGCACATTGAGAGAATGAGTTGTGAAATACTTATGAAGCAAATATATGTATAATATGAATGGAGAGTAAGGGAGATAGATCAAGAGTGGAAGGAGAAACTCTGAGAAATTTTATTTGAAGGTTACATTTATAACAGACCATGTATTAAGAGATTTATGGATGTGGACGAGGTGAGGGATGTTTACATGGATAGAAAGGAGTGGAGATCGGCCTTCTCTATCTACCCCAAAAAATAGTATGGCGAGATGGTATGCATATACATAAGACCCAAAAGTAAAACCACTGCATAAGCGAAATTCACTTAGAATCAAGTACTCATATTTGGTCGAGATTGCCATGTAGTGATAAACCGCTCAGGTTATTTTTTACAATAAAAATGTCTATCATAAATAAAATAACCATTGGAAAAATATTGTCGATTATGGACATTTTGGGTGATACACAATGTATTAAGTAGATGACTTTTATTGAATACAATACAATCAAGTGGGTTATTAGGATTTTTTACCACTAACTAGAGAAATATTGAAACGACTGAATGTGAAACCCTACAGGCGGTGTGGGGTTCTATCTTTTGCCGCCGTTAATGTCCTCTATACAATGTTTTTACATTGTGCAATTTAAGCAGTGAAGGTCAAAATATGAACAGATTTTTTTATTGAAAACATAATGATAATGTTCTGCTACTAAAAACATCTTTGAAACCATTGAATTACTGCAAAAATACGCTGTATTCCGGCATACATTTTTTTCTGAATTACCTGTAATTGAATGCCATTGTCAGAGCAATCAAACGTTGCCTCAGTCAGAAGATCTTTGATGGCTTCAAGCACCTTCTTGAAAGCGACACTTTGAAGTAATCGTGCTTCAAACATTTTCTGAAAACGATTATGAAAATAAGATTAAAAGTTTCGACTCGACTGCCTCACGTTAAAGAACGAGGTAAACGTGTTAAAAAATACTTAATACAAGTAATATGAGAAGCTATCATTAACACTTACGATTAGTTATTTAGCGATGCTTCAAATATATAATTTACTTTGCGGGTAGAACACCACAAGGGACCCTACAAGCGAACTTTTGGATTATTCTGAAGGAATAGCAATGAACATTAACCCGCGGACACCAAAGAAAAATGCGTTTTTTGGCGCCAAACTGATCAGTTTTAGTTTATCTGTGGCGATAAATGTCAACGAACCATTTCTATTCGTTTTCCGTGAGGAAATAAAACTTGAGAAATATGCCAAAATTTGACACTGGCGTATACCCTTCATATATAAAAATTCACAGCCATTATTCAAGAAGAAGAATATGCCAAAAATATATGAATATATATTACAGATTCTGTTATTTTTTTATAAAGCAATTAAATTACATAATGGTTTTATTTTAGCACTACAATATCACTAAGAATTTGAAAAATAATACTAAAAAACGTGTATCAATTATATAAAGTAAACATAATCAAGAATTAAAAATATTTATTTTAAATACATCTTGCCATACCTATATGAACTGAAAGGACAAACAGCGCTAAAATTTTCTACTGGAATATTATTCCTTTGTTTTTTCAACATTAAAATGTTTGATTAGACCAATGTTTCTCAACGTTGGGCCCACGCCCTACAGGGGGACAATTTGATTTTTAAGGGGGGCAATTTGAAAATTGACTCGTTCAGAGTTTAGTCGTATTTTGATCGCTTTGTCGCGTCACCGTTACGTAGGGGGAGGGGGGGGGGGGCATAAGAATTTTAGAAAGGTTTAGGTGGGACATATCACAAAAAACGTTGAGAAACACTGGATTAGACAAAGAAAAATTTGATATGATACAGACATTTTTATCCGCCTAGTATTTGGGACGTTCAAGATACTCATAATTTAAGTCGTCACATCTACTCTTTTAAAACAAAATATTTATATATATTATTATTGAAAATAGTTTAGAATGATAAATATTTATATAATGTGTTGTCAAACACATTTTTCTCTGGTTGCTTTTAATTTTTTTGATTATAAGTTAAATTAGGACGCCAAAAAGTGAAAAAAAATATTAAATTTATTTTTTCGTTGGAGGTGTGTTTATAGTTGTTCATATTGTGTTTATACTTGTTAAGATATCAATTGTTATACTTGTTAAGATATCAAGTTTTTGTATTTATAGTCTAACAATTGATATCAAGGTATCAATTGTTAGACTATAAATACAAAAACCGGAAACTTCGCAAATCCATAAATATACAAAATTTTAATGAGGCCGTTAAGATAGTACGAGTATAACTCTAAAATAAACAATTATCAATTCCGAATCTCTGGTTCTAGTCAGGGTTTGAATTTTAAAAAATACGGTGTCTAGTCAGATTTTTCAATGATATGTCTGCGGCTTTTTTTGATTATTGATTGATTGTTGGAAAATTTGCGTAAGAATTTCGAAAGGTATAACCGCGTTCTGGTCTTGATTCACTTGACACTGGCACATCCATGTACGAGGATCTTGGTTCACTTGACGTCTTGATTCACTTGACACTGACACATCCATATAGGAGTTCAAATTGCACTGAAATATACAAATACATATATAGGAGCACAAAACCCAAATAATCTTCAGCACCAACAACAGAAATTGGCAGAGGTCAGTAAACAACTTGGTTTAAAAATGAATAAGTCAAAAACCAAATACATGATGAACAGCTTTACTATCCCAAAACCAATAATTGTAGATGGAAAACAGGTGGAACTTATCCAGGAATATGTGTATTTGGGGCAACTTATTTCCTTTGTAGGTGGCATACCGGAGGAAATAGCTCGAAGGACAAAACTAGCATGGGACTCATTTGGACGTTTGAACAACATATTCAAAAGTGATCTCCCATTATGTTTGAAGCGAAAAGTATACAACCAATGTGTTCTCCCAGTACTTACGTATGGCTGGAAGACATGGACGCTCACAGCAAAGAACACACAAAAGCTCCAGACCGTACAAAGGAGCATGGAGTGGTGTATGTTGGGATGTACTAAAAGAGACCGTAAATGAAATACCTGGATTCGCAACAAAACAAAGATAGAAGACGTAATAAAGGTGTGAAAGATAATAAAGTGATAGTGGGCAGAACACGTAGCCAGAATGTTAGATTCCCGATGGACATCCGAAATAATCCAATGGTACGTAAGAGGCTAAAAGAGGCCCAGAAAAAGACCGAAGGCACGCTGGATAGATGAAATCAGGAAGCATGGTAGCATCACATGACACCAACAAGCAAAAAAATCTAATTATTGGGAGTCAACTTGGGGAGGCCTTCATTCAGCAGTGGATCGACCCAGGTTGACAATGATGATGATATAGGAGCTCACGGCCATTATTCAAGAAGAAGAATATTGTCTGAGTCATTCAAGAAGAAGAAATTAACGCTTTTTTTCAAATTTTTAGAATGTCGAATCCGTAATCGACTATCAATCATTATCTTGATATCGTAATTTATTTTTATCAAACACTGTTTATTCAATTTTTTTGTGACGGTATAACCCTACCGGTTTCAAGGCTTTCACCTCATCTTCAGGGGAGCGCAAACAAGACTAAATGCTGTTCGAACTGGTACCGATATACACGCTTCAACGGTTGGAGGCTGGAGGGTGAGGAAGGCACGGGACAATTTCGAGAGATTTTGGGGAAATAACTGTTCAACAGATGTTCCGATCGGTGTATTGACTTAGAAATTTCTAGGGCCTCTAATCTGTCAATTTATTTCCGTTACTACTGATATGTAAGAATTTGGCATCATCGATAGAAAAAGTATGATTCTCACGGTGACAATGATTAGCCATTTCAGAATAAATTAGAGGATTTGTTAAGGCGGATTTGTGTTCACGAAATCTCTTTTCAAAAGATCTTCCTGTCTTTCCTATATAGAAATTATCACAGTCAGCACATAAAAGTTTATACACACCACTGTTGCTAAATATTCCATTTTAGCCTTTCCCATTAAATTAGAGTTTCCGGAGATTAAAATTAGTGTAAAAAGCTGGCTTTATGTGACTTGGAATATTTTTGGTTATTTCATATGATATGTTTTTTATAAATAGGACTTTGCTCCATTTATAGGTATGCTTATAGGTGTCGTTAAATATATAATCTTTTATAAGTTTCTTTTTCATTTTGTTTTTTAAAAGTGAATCAATGAGGCTTCCAGGATAGCCATTATTTGTAGCAATTTTTTTGGTGGTTATTAATTCCTTTTTAAAATTGCCGTCGGTTAGTGGGACACTGAGAAATCTATGAAGCATAATTTTCCGTCCTGTTCTGTTTCTTGTTCTGTTCCGTCCTGTTCCGTTGAAGCGTGTATATCGGTAGCAGTTCGAACAGCATTTAGTCTTGTTTGCGCTCCCCTGAAGATGAGGTAAAAGCCTTGAAACCGGTAGGGTTATACCGTCACAAAAAGTGGAATAAACAGTGTTTGATAAAAACAAATTACAATGTCTTTAAACCTCCACAACATTAATGCCTTAACTATAAACAACATATTAAATGCCAGTACGGCAAAAAGGCGAAAATATATAAAAAGTTCAAGCTTAAAGATAGAATGTTGTCTCTTAAAATATATTTTAACCAGTGCTGTAAGAAAAATGGACTTATTCCTAGATACATTAATATTTATACCAATAGTAAAACCAAATCAGGCCAAGAATCAGTGAAAAGTGCTAAAAAAACATGGCTACACAAAGAAATCAAACAGTGTAATATACAAAAGAACGTCTTACAAAATTATATTAAACTTTTACATACAGAACTCATTCATTGTTTGCATCCAGTTGAGTGGGACCTTTTTAACGATTATGTGTATGAATCTGTCAGTGCATTTGGATCCAAAAAGAAAAAAACTCTGGATAAAAAACTAAACAAATTAAAATGTGACCAGATTGACGGAATACCTAACACTAACACAAGCGACAAAAGTCAAGATTTAAAATTCCCAGAAAAAGTATTTAACCTATCGAACCATAAATTTAAGGATGAAGAATTGGACCTTTTGTCAAAAGGGCTCAAATATTCCCTAATTCAAAAAAATGTTCCCAGCCAAATAGAGCAGCTCGCTGTGGACGCTGTTGCACTACTTCGTAATGAGGACAAAAATGTGCAATACAAGTGTGCAGCCGACATCAAGAAATCCATCGCCATGTGTCAAGTGAATAACATCGCCCGGAAGGAACTAGCCACAGCTATGGACATCAAAAAGACTTTGAAAGATAATAATTTAACATTAACCAGGGCAGACAAAGGTGAATCAATAGTTATATTTCATAGAAACGATTATGAAGAAAAAGTCCTAGATTTTCTGAATAACAATAAATTTCAAGTATTAAAAACCAGCCCTTTAAATTATCTGCAGACTAAAGTAAAATCCGTCCTTAAAAATTGTAGCTCCATCATGAACCAAAATTTTAAAAAGAATTTGTGTATAATGAATCCACAAATACCGCAATTATATGGCTTAGCCAAATTACATAAAAACAATATACCTATAAGACCTGTAGTCTCATATAACCAGGCACCAACCTATAAAATATGTAAGTTTGTCAAAGAACAATTTTATAATCTAACCCAATTTAAAGCTGAATACTCAATCAAAAACTCGTTGGAATTAATTGATAAACTAAAAAACATAGAAATACCTCATAATACAAAACTAGTATCCTTTGATGTCACTAATCTATATCCAAGTATACCAGGATGGAGATCCTTAGAGCTCGCAAAAAATATCATAAATGACAATAGTAAGGACCTTGTTAAAAATTCGGAATTGATTTCACTGATGGACTTATGCATCAAACAAAATTATTTTAACTTCAACAATAAAATATATACACATACAAATGGTTAAGCTATTGGCTCACCATTGTCTCCCCTCAGTAAAATATTTATGAACTATTTTGAAAAATGTATTTTTAGGAGTAAGTTTAACTCGTCCAATGCTGAGAACACGCCTGGCGTGTCCATGTGAACATCTGCTTCATGCTCAGAACACGCGCGGTGTGTCCATGCCTAAATATTGTTAGTATATTACATCAGCATATAATATTCGTCATTACTTCGGAAGATTCCGTCGCATTCGGGCGTTTTCGCGTGTGCAACGCATTGTAAAGTTGAGTTTACACACGCAGTTGTAAATAATATTTTTTCTAGTTCTTATTCCGTTTGTTTTCATTGTGAGACTTGATAATAAAAATAATTGGACTATTTCTCTAGCGCTGTTTTGTGAAAAGGTCACTCACTGCAAGGGATATTTTGTTTATGTTTTCTAGTTATTTTCATTTTTGAATGAGTGACGTAGTGAATTGTGAGCAAAAATAAGTGCCTTTTGAAAAATATATTATAGTAATTGGTGTATACATAGTGATATTTAGTATCATATAAGTTTCCTTTTTGATTTTACGAAAAAAAATACGTTTACCTTGAAAAATGGATCGCCCATCGAGCTCTAAAAGACAAAAGATTGAGGATGATATGGATGATTCATTTAGTGACGTTAGTGATGAGGAATTCACCATCATCGAGGACGATTCTGAATTTGAGTCAGATATTGAAAATGATGACAATATTCAAATTCAAACTGTTTCACAAACATCTAGAACACCAGACGTTAGCTCTACGCAATGGTCGAATATAAAAAAACAACCAGCCTCTATCCCATTTTCAAAAATACCCAGGTTGAAAATTGAGATGTCAAGTAAAGAACCAATAGATTATTTTGATTTGATTTTCAATGAAGATTTGTACAATCTTGTGACAACCCAAACTAATTTGTATGCTGTTGAAGTATTGTCGAAATCAGAAGGTGATACAAGCAGAATCACGCGATGGAAAAATGTCACTAAAGACGAAATGAGGGTGTGGCTGGGTTTACTACTACACACCGCAACAATACGTTTGAACCGGTTGAGTGACTACTGGAATACGGACTACCTATTCAATTTACCGGCATTTTCACAATTCATGTCAAGATATAGATTTTTACTCATCTTACGGGCACTTCATTTTAACAATAATGAAGAAGATCTTTTCAATGGAAGGATGGAAGTAATTTATGATCCACACAGACAACTATCGATAGATGAATCATTGATTCTTTGGAGAGGCCGATTGATTTTTCGCCAATATATAAAAGGCAAAAAGGCCAAGTATGGTATAAAACTTTACATGTTAGGGGAATCAAGTGGATTGGCCGTAAAAATAATTGTATATGGTGGATCATCAGATGAAGAGTTAGGTGGCAAAGGCTACACTAATAAAGTCGTTCAGAAATTGCTAGAGGGGAAGACGGGAGCCGGATATTCAGTTTACATGGATAATTTCTATAATAGCGTTCCTCTTACAAAAAAATTATTGAACCAAAACACATGTCACAGGAACACTACGAGCAAATAGAAAATAAAACCCGATCGATGTTATAAATAAAAAACTAAAGAAATGAGAAAGTGTGAGTCAGTACACAGAAAATGGTACATGTGTTACCAAATGGAAAGACCGCCGAGAAGTCTTTATGATTTCTTCTGAATTTGATGGGGAGCTGTCTGATAGTAAAAACCGACATGGTCAAGTGGTCACCAAACCAAATATGGTAATAAATTACAACAATCATATTGGTGGTATAGACTATCATGACCAGATGTTAGCTTACTACCCATGCAAAAGGAAAACATTACGTTGGTACAAAAAGTTGGACATTCATCTATTCCAGACGATGTTATTAAATTCTTGGCATTTATACAATGCAGACAATTCACAGAAAATGCCGTTGTATGATTTCAGGCTATTTATAATCAAAAAATTACTAGGTCCACCTCCATCATCAATTCCGAGACAAACAGTACAATCAAAAACCAAGATACATCTGCCGAAGTTTTATGAAAAAGACACTGATAATAAAATCAAAAGACGCAGATGTAGGCAATGCTGGGATACAGCTAAGAAAAGAAATGCTTCATTATTCTTTTGTCCAGATTGCCCCACACAACCTCGTCTTTGTTTGGATCCTTGTTTCCAACTTTACCACAAATATTAAATTATTTAAAAAAAATTATTGTGTACACCTAATTAGTAAGTATATTTTTCTGTTAGTTTTTATAAAATATTGTTTTTTTTTGTAATATAATGTTGTTCGAAAATGTCATAAAAACCTCCATTCAATACCATTAAG
>OX463838.1:30502142-30594642 GCA_949825065.1 Odontocerum albicorne
AGTAGGATCAATGTAACATAACCCATATTGGTTGAAAATATATTGATTTGTCAGTTGCCAGTTTATTTATTTCACAATAAAATGAAAAATGTAAAATTTTATCCAAAAATATATTACATCTTAATTCATTACTATTTTTATATTTTTCTTTTAGTTATTCAACTATGCCCAATGGATTTAAAGGCCCTCCACTGTAAGGTTGTATGTCTTATACAACTATCAAAATTCAAGGATGCGTTGAATTTGCTTAACAATGTCCAATATGCAGAGGCACTATCTGGGCTCTATTTTGAAAAGGCCTATGTTCAATATAGAATGAATTATCCAACTGATGCTCTAAAAACAGTTGATTCTGCTATGGAATTGACACCAGCATTAAAGGAATTAAGGTGAATGAATTTTTGGCTTTCAAATCCCATAATTAAGAGGTAATTTGGAGTGGCGGGTTGCCTATCGATAGGGCAGAATGACGTTTTCATTGGAACCTGGAAGATCTTTTGCTTTCGTCTTGAGTGGTTGATTTTTGCTTTTGTTGAGGCACCGTCTGTGTCTTCTCACTGTTAATGTTATTGTTAGGATAGAAAAAAGTTATTTGGTGTGGTGATGTGTAAGGATTTTTAAGCTGTCGTGGAAAGGTTGTTTTTCTCACTGAGATGGCTCGCCGCCATTCGACAGAAAGAAATAAACTCTCCATAAGGGGAGAAATGTATACACTTTGCAATAAGAATTATATTTCCATGCCATAAATTAATCAAAAAATTAAGAGGTAATTTGATGGTTTCATTTTGTGAGTAATCTTGTCTCAATGTTTCTTTAATTAAACTATTATCCTACTCAATTGGGAAAATAAACTCAATATTTAATTTAATGACAAATCTTATAAATTGAGCTTTTATAAGGTGTCACTGTATGAGGATCTACAGAATGGTTCTCAATCATGTATATAATCCAGAGTAAAATGTGCTACTATTGGTCATAATCTACAATAGTGGAAGATATTAAGAATTTAGTTGAAATAAATTAAGAGGGTAGCGAGAGAGAAATTAATTAAGATGAATATTTTCAGTGAGGAATGACTTCCAGAAAAAACAAAAGAATATTTTTTATTATTCTTGAATAATGGCCGTGAACTCCTATATATGAAGGAGTATACGCCAGTTTCAAGTAATGATGCTTTTAATTCAATGATAACCAATACAAAAAAACAGTTCTGAACCATAGAGATAAATACATATAAATATATAATCTAGATTTGAAGAACAAATGCCATTCTTCAATTTTTTGCTAACCAATTTGTGCAATTTTAATTGCAATTGAAATTTAAAATGTGATTAAAGCTGCATAGTTGATGCAGAATCTTTCCTTTGGAAGAGCCTTTGTTAGTGTCTGTTAGTATGTTACTCATTTAAAGGAACATACCGTGCTTCGATATTTCCATTTGTTGCATGTTCCATGATGAAATGGTACTTCACATCAGTATGTTTCGTAATGTTGTTGACAACATTTCAAACCCTTCAGTCTTTCAATGGCCACACTTTATAAGCATTTTGGAATTCCGAAGAACTAAATTTAACGTAGTACTTTCAATGAATGTACTGAATGCGTTGAACAATTTTATTTATTTTTAATTCATCTTTAAATTTTTATTCATATCAGTAATGGAAATTATCTTTTATAATACAAATTAAGTTTTTTATTTGATAATATTATTTTCTATATAATGCATATTAACTTTTTTACATTTTTGTTTATGTTTTAAGTATGAACCTCTATATTGTGGTTTTATTTTATTATTATTGTTTGTTTTCCATGTTTATTGAACTTTTCTTTGCATAAAACCTTCACCTTTTTTATTTCACAGTTAATTAATAATCCTACATTTTGTCATTGAAATAATTTTCATTTTGCACCATCATCAAATCAAAACAATTTCAATTATTTAACAAATTTTAATGTTTTTCAGAGCACAAATTCTATACAGACTTGAACAATATTCCGAGTGTTTCACATTGTATCGCGACATTGTTAAAAATACAAATGATGATTATGAAGATGAGAGGAAAACCAATATGGCTGCAGCGTATGCTTATATTGCTGGAAAAGATTCTGTTAGTATTTAACATTTTTTACTTATTGTACTTCGTAGGCCGGAATTCATAGTTCGTATTTAGTATTCAATTCAGAATGTAAACTCGGGTCATAGTCTCAGCTATTTGGTTCAGCATTGTTCTGAAATCCCAACTGGTATTTTGTATTTGTGTTGAAATTTCAAATTTTGGTTTGTTTTGCCTCCTTTTGTCTCTGGAGACTGGAGATGCAGCAATGTCATTGTTTCTGGTGGATATTGAGTCCATTAGTGGACTCACAATCTATTTCAACTATTGTAGCGCTTCATTAAGTTGGTGTTTGGATTACCTCCTTTGCTATGTCTTCAGTTTCCACACTTTTGATCTGAACGAGTCAGAACAGACAACTTTCCTTTAGTAGTCCTATTATTGCTGATAGTGTTTGAATCTGAGACAATATATCTGTGTTGTTTACTTTGTTTTTACATTGCAAGTGAAATGAATAAGAAGAAATTTTCACATGCCAATAAGCCCACCAGGGTTTACTGTATACACCAGAAGTGTATTTATAATACATAACAATGACCGAAGAAAGAAAAAACACAATTTTGTGGATTTTTGTAATGATATTTATTAGTATTTATTTTAAATCAAGTGAAGTATTATACGAGGGTTGCTACTTATGTTTTGAGACAGACAAGTAAAAACAAATATTTATCATCGAAAATAGCTTTATTGTTTTTCAAAATACTCTTCATGAAGATCAATACACTTTTGCATCCGTTTGAACCAATTTTTGAAGCACTTTTTCCACTCCGAATGAGGTAACTTCAAAACATGCATTTTGAATGCATCAACCGCTTCTTCAGGCGTCGAAAAACGTTGACCTTGCAATTTATTTTTGATGTTTGGGAATAAAAGTCATTGGGTGCCAAATCAGGGCTGTACAGCGTATGACCCATCGATTCGATGTTTTGAGTGCTCAAAAAGTCACTTGTTTGAGCCGATGTGTGAGAGCTCGCATTGTCGTGGGGAAGAATTATCCGTCTTCGGCTGTTGGTTTTCCTCATTTCTCCGAACACTTCTGGCAAACAAATTATGGTGTACCGTTCAGAATTGACCGTACGACGTTCCACTAAAGGCACTGTTGCGACATGACCATTTATACCGAAGAAACAAGCCACCATTTGCTTCGAACCAACTTTTGTTGGATTTGGCTCGTTTTGAAAGACCCATACCGTCGACTGCTGTTTAGTTTCTGGCTCATATGCATAGATCCATGATTCGTCGCCTGTCAATCTTATAGACGTCTTTTAAAGCACCGTGATCGAATTTTTTCAACATTTCTTTGGACCAATCGACACGAGCCTTTTTTTGAGCGATTGTCAAATTATGCGGTAGCCAACGCGAACAAATCTTTTTGACAGCCACGGCAAATGCTCATGCAATATTGAATGTATGCAAATGGAACTAATGTCCAAACATGCCTCAATCTCACGATAAGTCACATGACTATCTTGCAATATCAGTTCACGCACAGCATCAATGTTTTCTGGCACAACAACCGATTTTGGACGACCTTCACGAAATTCGTCCAGGAGCGAACTACGACCACGATTGAATTCGGAAAACCAGCGAAACACAGTGGCCCAGGATGGTGCTTCATCACCAAAAGTCGAAGCGAGTTGATCGGCACACTGTTGTTGAGTTAGTCCACGTCGAAAATCATAAAAAATCATCGCACGAAAATGTTCACAATTTAATTCTATTTTTGGCCGAGATGAATTTTTCAAGTCACTGTAAACAGCACAAATAGCACTCATATGACAAAACTTTCTGAGCACATAAACCATTAAAAACGTCAAACTTTACAATGCTGATGTCAGATTTTACGTATCTACACTGGTGTTGCCATATCTTCAAACTTAAGTAGGAACCCTCGTATAATTAAAAAAATTTAACTGAAATCTTTAAGTAACAATTTCTAACTTGGTCTTATTACCTGAATCCATTCTTATATTATCTCTTTGCACTTAAATAACGAGTCATACTTGTGATAACTTTATATTTATATACATATTAAATGCTTTGTTTTGTCCACATTTTGATAGACATAAATATATTTATGACAGAAAATGTGGAGAAAATAGCATTTATTACATGTGTCAAATGATCACAAGTGTACCTTGCTTTTTAAGAATGACCAGTAAAGTGGACCACGAGTGTGATTTCTAATTTCAGTGTTAGGGCTAAATTAATTTAGTAAAATAATCATAGTACAAGGGTTAAATTAGATTACTGTAAAAATATAGGAAGAAAACAATACTTTAAAATATTATTTTTTCAGTCAAGCCAAGCTTGGTCAGATCTAGGGAGATATGAGATACTGTATAATGCTGCTTGTGCCGAAGCTCTTTCTGGAAAATTGAATGACGCAGCATCTTTGCTTCAACAAGCAGACACGGCAGCTGCACAGTTTATTGCTGAAGACGGGGGAGGCCAGGAAGAACTCTTAGAAGAAACAGCAATTATAAAGTAAGACTTATCATTTTATTGTACAATTTCTACCATTTCATTAAGCAAATTGCTTTGAATCTTCCAGAAAAAAGTATTATTAAATTATGGAACTGTTCACAATGCAGTAGTTTAAATGGGAAAAAAATAGAATAAAGGAACCTTTTTTTCAGTTGTTCTTAGATTTACCCACACCGACATTTGAAATAAATTGAGTTCCCATCCAGTGTGATCTACACATGAATATTTTTTAAGATATTTATTTTATTTCTCTATTTCTCAGCATTGAAACAATTCAAGGAGCAAAGTGAGAATATGATGGGCATGACATAGACAGAAGTTCTATTGTCACAAGGGAGGGGAGGGGGCAAGAATTGCTTGTGAAGCGTAGAATGTATTAAACTGTACGCTTATTATTAAGCTTAAAGCTTTGGTTGTAAGCAGCCTAAAAGGCTACTTACGTTTTCTCAAAATTTTGCAAATGAAGCGAAGATATTTCTGGATGTTACAAAGTCAAAGTAGCTTGTGCCACAGATAATTTGATGCAAGGCACTGCTTCTTTCTAAAATTAATGATTCTATTTTCATCACAGAACCACAAAATGTAGAACCATCATACAAATGAACCGTGAGGGATCATGGACTAGTTGTACATTGATTACATTTACTCTATTCCATAATTGACTCAGAGATTTATGCTATACTTTGCTCAACCTACTGTCACAGGGGTGATCTATTTCAAACAATCTAAGAGTCAATAAAATGTTCATATGTAGAGGCAACTTACTGTTCTTTTTTTCGAAACTCTAGCTGTTGCTTTCTTTCAATATAAATTTGGAAGTGGAATATAAGTGAGTACAGGGGGTGATGCAAAAAGATCTGTTGAATACAAAACAGTTACAAAATCTTGATTAGTTTAAAAAAATGTCTGTTAGGTAACATACCTTTTTACATTTTCAGAGTTCAACTTGCTTACTGTTTACAACTTCAGGGCAAAGACAAAGAAGCAGCTCTTCTTTATCAATCTGTCCTCAAAAACAAACCTTCTGATCCTGCTTTGGTGGCCATAGCAAGCAATAATCTTGTTGTTATAAATAAGTGAGTTTCATCTTTTAAATTATCTGTTTGTATTATTTATTACCTGTTTGGATTTTTGAATGACTATGGGACATAAACTTAACTAGAAAAATAATTTAATACAAATACAAGTTTTAAACGCTAATTTCATTGATTTTGGATGGCAATGAACATATGTTTGTATACCAAATACATCGAAACAAACTTTGAAATATTTATAAACATTTTTTCAAGGGAAACAAATGTATTCGATTCTCGAAAGAGAATGAAAGCAGCCACTCAAGACGGTCTGGAACATAAGCTTACATCTAGACAGAGGAAATGGATATTGTTCAATCAGGCATTGTTAGCTGTTTATTCCAGTCAGGTAAATATGAATTTATATATTGTATGTATTATTTATTAATCCAATTTAATAAGGCCGTAATTTAGTATATAAAAATAATAAAAACAGTAATAAACAGAATTTTTTCACAGTTTTCTTAATACCTACCACATCCAAGTCCCTACCGATTGAACTGGAGCTTTATCCATCATATTGGAATATGGGTGCTGATCAGTATTTTCTGTATTTTCTCGATTACTGATTAATATAGAAGAAAATACTTTTGTATAAAAACAAGAATAAAGTTTTTTTTATATACAAATATAAAAGTAACGATTTTGCGGGAAAATGACAAATTTTCAAAATATGTACAAAAATTTTCCAAATATTGTTTAAGGTATCAGAAATATTTGTTCAAAAATTTAACTCGTTCATTCTGTTGGACTATTTTTACTCTTCAAAATTAGCACTTTGAAAAAGTGTTAATTTCTCATTGTTTATAATTGCTAATTGCTTAAAATATTAATCATTTTAATTATATAACTATACCAGCTTATCTATATCTATATATTCAAGACCTTAAAAACTTGCATTCTTAGATTTTATGTTTGAGAGTGTAATCATAATCTCTTGTGGTCACCATCAATCACCCTTATATTCACTCCCTTCAATTTAACCATAAAAAACCATCATTTAGTCCATAAAAAATCTACCTGGATTCAAGACCACCAAAAAGCTTTGAATATCCAATCCCCAAACAGTGAACATGGCAAGTGGCCGGTCAGTTGGTGTAGAGAGAAGTGATTACTTCCATACATTCTAAGCAGGAAGATTAGTGCCAGTATTGGTAGTTTTATAAATTTCACTGTTGGTATATTTCGTCTAACAAGATATTTTATATTTTAGGATGATATTTGCAAACAATTATGCTCAAAACTTGTTAAAGAATTTTGTATGGAAAAGGAAGCTATCTTAATAGAAGCTTCATGTCTGGCTAAAATGAAGCAGCCTCAAGCCATTGATTTTCTTCTTAAACATCCTGACTTGAAACTGGCAGCTGTTCATTTATTACTTTCTCAGGTAAGAAATATTTTTTTTATGATGTTGACTAAAAATGATACTAGAGAGTTTACTTTTTTTTAATGGAAAGGCAATTTAGTGAGAAAATATTGGAAAATCTTTTCCGAAAAGCTCCAGTGGAAAAGTGAACCCGTTCTAACATACCAAGAGGTACACCGCGATCCAAACTAATTATAACAGAATCATTCAAATAGTATCAAATTTGAATAAAATGCATTTGTCATCATAAAAATGTGCTTGACAGAATAAGCAAGTCATAATCAATTTCTAATATAATTTTACAATATTTTTATAATTATATTACAATCAAGAATATTTTAAACAAAAAAATAAGAATATGTTGTAAAAAAAGTAAATAACATTTAGTGCAGGTTTTTATTAACACATTGTAAAAAAATATGTGATGTTGCATCGGGATGACGTCATTTGTAAGCAGAAGACGCAATTTAAAATTTCTTCTCAGTCACATGGCTTTTTAAAAGCAAATATCTCAAAAATCAGTTCACCAAAATTGTGTAAAAATAGAAATCCTAATCTAAATTATAGTGAGCGTTTTACTGTTAAATACGGAGTGCCTCAAGGTAGTGTTGTAGGACCCATTATATTCTTGATATATGTTAATTTGTTCTGCAATCTTTCTGTCGGGGGTAAGATTATTACTTTTGCGAATGACACAGTTCTTCTGTTTGAGAGCGGAACATGGGATGATGAGTTTTCAAAAGCAAACTAACAATTGTATCAAGGCCCGTTCTCACGGTTCAAGTTTAGTTGACCGATTAAAGTTGATCGAGACGACTTGAATCAGTTTTTGTTCACACGGTTCAAGTTTAGTTGACCGATTAAAGTTGATCGACAAAAGTTGAATACGACAAATCGATAAACTCAGCGGGCATCCGGCGATTTGTTGATGACTCATAACTTGAACGATATAAAAAGTTGATCGACTCTATTAAAACAAAGGTTCTCACTACAAATTTCATTCAACTTTTGTTGATCAACTTTAATCGGTCCGTTCAACTTGAATTCACATGTTCACACGTTTCGGGCCCGTTCTCACGGTTCAAGTTTAGTTGACCGATAAAAGTTGACCGACAAAAGTTGAATGCAATCTCTAGTGAGAACTTTTGTTTCGATAGACTTGATCAACTTTTTAAAAAGATTGACCCAGTCAAACTTTATCGTTCAAGTTATGAGTCATTCGTCATTTGCTAGAATTGCATTTGCATTTAATTTTCGTCAGTGCAGTATTATGGCACCACTGTTTGCGTGGAAGATTCCATTTTCATAATTATAGAATCTGAAAAAAAGAAGTCAACAATCAATTATAGAAGCTGAAAAAAAAAAGTCAACAATGATACAAAAAAACTCGCCAGATGATACCAACAACTCGCCCGCTTCACACCTCAAAGTTCCTCACCGCACTTTTTTTCATACCTGCAGATGTCTTTTTAAAAGGTAACGGCCGGGATATCCCGCCCACCTCAAACTTCCTTTCCGCACTTTTTTATATGTGCACGTGTTCCCTTCGTGAGTGTTTTGTTTTGCTAAAAAATTACGCAGTTTCACACTTTTTTGTGTCTCTAACATATGTGTGGGTCAGAATAATAGTGGTGTATATCCACGTAAAGGAAAGATTTTGTAAAATTTGCTTAGATTAAATAAATACCATTGCTATCATTTTAGAAGCAGTTTTATTTTTAAAATATAATTATTTCACAATATTGGAACGTAATAATTAAGAGAAAATAAAAGTTTTTATTAAGTACAAAAACATTTTAAATCGTGTGAATAAATGGAGATACTTCACTATTATTCTGAAAAAAAGTGAAAATATAGTATATATGTTAACAAAAACATGACAAAGCATTGTGGTATGATTTTATCTGAAACTAATATAAAAATTTTATTGGAGCATTATTAATCGTATATTATCTCATCATCAGAATCTCTATCCTTGATTTCTGACATAAATGAGCGTGTTGCTAGTTCAGTAGGTAGATTTTTATAAAAATTAGCAAAATTAGGTGGGATGAACGATAGTAAATTCATCATGTACCTTTTTTTGGAAGAAGAAATGGATCTTCTGGAATTGTATAATAAATTTTGGTGAACATTTGATAGAACATCGAATCGTCTTCCGGGACCTCTTATGTCTAAATTCACTGAATAAAAATCTACCTCTGTATTTAAGGTTTCCTTAAATTTAAAAATCATGAGAGACGACGTCTCATATCGAAGCCGTCGTATTTTTAGCCAATTAAAATCATAACCACAAACTGTTTTTTTTTCTATTTGTAACAAAATCCTCCAGATTTTTTGTAGGTAGAAATTCAGTTCTGTGTACTTCTACCACTTTAAACTTGGGCAGTTTTCGTTTTGCATTTTTTATCATTTATATCCAGTATTTGGGCCCAAAAATATAATTATGACTGCATCTTGATTTTTCGATAATCCCGAACTCCGCATCATAGGGCAAGGAATAGTGCCCAGGAAGTAAAAAATTGTGATCAATAGTTTCTATGGCAATGTTAGTATCCCGAAGTAACTTCATTAATGATAAAGTAAGTTTTATATTTCTATTTTGTCCAGTGCATGAATCCGAATACATAATAATGTGTTTGTTAGACGAACCATTTTCTTTATGTGTTTTATTAACACTGACACAATATCTTGAGATCCACGCCCACCTTCTGTTTCACCCCAAGTATACATATGTCCCACTCCATTATTAAAACAATGAATGCCAAAGTTGTAAATATAAAGATTTCGTTTGTAATATGTAATAGATATTGTGAGCTTTGGGAATGGAAGAGCTTTTTGGAGATCGAAAGTAATAACGTAACTTTGAGTTATTTCATTTTTATAATCCATTTTCAAACATTCTCTATGTTAGCTTGTCCTGCCTTCCGCAAATGTAGATGTTTTTCATTTATAATACTCGTAACATTCTTCAACTCCGGATTTACCTCTACTTTCATTTTCATTTCTAATTCATCACACAAACGATGAGTATCTCGGTTAGGTCATTTAAAACTTGGGTTAAACTTTATGTTAAAAATATGATAATAATATTTGAATTTTTCGGTTCGATTCCATTTTCTTCGTATTGTCCCTTATACAAATCGTGCATTTTGCGGAGAGTCAATGCCGGATTCAAATGGTTTCTGTTCGAATTCTGTACTCTGTAGTAATGGCTTTGGTAGGCTAGAAAGGAATTAATATGTGCAACTATATCTGAATCATCTAGTTTTCTGGTGGAAGTTTTTCAGCGTTCGTCAACAGTTTCCTGAACATTTTTTCTTGGAAATACATATTTACTATATAGCCTGCCATCGCTTATTTGAAACGTATTTAAGAAAAACGTTTTGCATACTTCGACCCTTTATCTTCCAATTTCAAAAAGTAAGAAAATGAAATTGTTTTCCCTTAACGTGAGTTATCCGCGGGACGTTTGCGGTGCGGTGCGGTGTACTAGTTTAGATTGGACCAGGCCGAAAATAAATGAATTTTGAATACCATAATCACCTAATTTCCAAAATGAATTAAAATTTTGTTTCCTCTCGTCTTCTTTTATTTTTTCAATGCATTTTTTATGCATTTGCAATCTTTGTTTTCAAATATTTTTTTTATCACAACATTTGCTTTCTTGGTTTCGTAATCTTTTACGTTGATTAATTTTCCACGTAGCTGGACGTCTTAACATTTTCTTAGTTTTCTTGACCTTCATTTTCCTGATTATCATCAGCTTGTTGGTTCATTCCTGACATCTGCTCGCCCTCAGATACATCTAAAAAATAGTATAATAACAAATTTCATGCCCCCTAACTTAACGTTTTAAATATGTGATATTTAGATAAATAATTAAAATATGTTAGCTTTTTAAAGGTGGGATAAACATAATACGGTCAAAAACATAACCTTTAAATATTATCATCTCTATAAAGTGCTTTAAAATACTCAATGTTGGAATTATAAATGTTATTTTCAAAACGACGTTTCTTACGATTTTTGCTCATGTTAAATAAAATTGTTTTTAGTTCTTCTTTTAACAAAATAGTTATTGTCTGCACAACTTCACACACAACTGCTTTCGACGCCATTTTTAATTAACTGAATAGTTTCAACTTGAAAGCAAATGGCGACACTTGAACGATAAAGTTTGACTGGGTCAACTTTTAGTTGATCAACTAAAAAGTTGATCAACTTTATTAAAACAAAGGTTCTCACGTCAAATTTCATTCAACTTTAGTTGATCAACTTTTATCGGTCAACTAAACTTGAACCGTGAGAACACGCCATCAAGTTAAAATTGGATGGACTCTAATTTATTGACACCTAAAAAACATTTATTTTCTACAAAAACTCTGGCACCTATAAATAAGTAAAAAAACTGCAAACCAATTCGCCTTCCTCTGGCTTAAGTTTCTCTGGAAACGGTTGATAGTATAAAATATCTTAGCATTTTCTTCACTGGGAAGGCCATATTAACGCTTTGAATGCATAAATCAGAAAACTTAGACATATATTTACCGTATGATTTGAAATATACTCGTTAAAAATATTTTGAAGGTGTATATTTCGCTTTATGTCAATCGGTACTTGCTTACGGTATAGCAGTTTGGGGGGGGGTTGCATTTTAATACAGAATCAGGTTTTTCAAATATTGATTATAAAAATAATTAATAAACTCCCTATCCTGTATCCTACAGTGGAACTATTCAGAAAGTAACTTAACCAATGGGCCCTTAACGTTACACTTTAAATCTGTTCTCATGCATTATCATCAAGAAACAAAATGCAATCTCAAGAAAGACACATGACTTGCAGCTGACCTAATATGTACCATCCCTAGAATTGGAATATATTTTGCTCAAAGACAATATGCCTATCAGGTCCACATGACAAATAATGAGATACCAAATTTAATAAAGGCAAAAATATGTGAAAAATTCAGGCAGTGGATCGGAGCGTGGTTATTGTCATGACAGGAGTTTGAGTACTTGAGCTTGTAGGAGGAATAAACTGCAGTGAATATTTGTGAGATGGGCTATAAATTTCTTCGAAATGATGAAATACACCAAGGGTTGACTCACATGGTATATAATTGTAATTAGGTCTCGCTACTTATTAAGTTTATGCGAATTTCAGACAGAGGTATTGAATAATTAATAAAAAATCTGTAAATCAGTTTTGAATAATTAGTCAAAAATCAGTAAAAAGCATCAACCAATTTTTTCATGTTATATGTCCATGGTAAGATATAGGCAAAAGCCTAGTTTACTGCGTACACAGCAAACTTCTTCTCCCTGGCTCCATCCCAACTCACTGTCTGCGAAGACTGTTGGGGTCAGCTCTCCTCGTCCTTAGGTTGTATGCTCTTCTGTCCCGGACTACGTTCCCCAGGCCGTGCCTCTGCATCAGGTTATCTTTTTGCACCACCTATGAATTCTTTGGTCTTCCTCTGGTTGTTATTCGAGGAAGATCCATGGAGATTGCCTGGTTCACAATGTGATCGGGTGCTCTGCGTCCAACGCGCCCATACCATCTCAATCGCCTCTTCTCCATCTTACTGTTGATGTCTGTAACACCTAGGCTTCCACGAATGCGTGAGCTTTTTATTTTGCCTCTTAGAGACACATCAGCTGACCATCTTAGCATGCGCATTTCAGCAGTTTCTAGTTGCCTAGAGTAAGAGTTATACATCGTCCAGCATTCGGAGCCATAGAGGAGTGCGGGTCTGACAATCATTTGGTATACTTTTCCTTTTAAGTTTACTGGCATTTTCGGATCACATAGAACTCCCGTCATTGATCTAAACTTCATCCCACACTAATTCTATGTGTTACATCTTAGCAAACGAAAGGTAATAAACCTAGATCCATATAATTTGAGTGTCCACTTTAAATTACTTGTTTTCTTTTATTATATTTTTTATATACTATGTTTATATGTAATTACTTGTCATGTATTTTAATGCTCTTTAAGATTGCAATTTTCATACTTTATTTTGAAATTTTAAAGATTTAATATTTAGTCACGAAGACAAATATCAAGAGCATATTCTTTTTTCATGTATAAGTAGCATCAAAATATGAATAAGATGTTTTTATTCACCAGGGAGAAAACAAAGCTGCCATCAAAATATTAGAAAGCAAAGAATTGAGATACAAGGCTGGTGTTATAAGCGCATTAGTATTGTTGTATCTCGCAGAGAATAACCGTGAAGCTGTTACTAAACTATTTGAAGAGGCCATGAAGCACCTCAAGGGAAATAAGGTAATTTTTATAAGTATTTTTATTAATTTGAACTTATTATTATTCAAATTAGATACATTTATGTCTTCTTTTAAATTGTATTATTCAGTGTTGAATTTGTTATTTTAGGAGGGGTTAGATGTCGAAGAAGCTTGGAGGTCAAGACATGGTGGAAAAGGGGGACCAACTAGTGGGCGAGCTTTGGCACGACTTTTGGCTGCTGATCCCCTAGGGGCAATGCATTTGGCTGAAAAACTCCCTCCCATCAAACAAACTGAGGTAAAATGTCATCAGACTAAAAATGAATTTGAATGGCAATTTAATTAAATTCAATAAAATTAATAACTTTCTTATTTTGTCAGGAACACAGGATGTCTTAAAATATTTCTATTCAAGTCGGTCTGCAGCCCTGCGCTCATGTTAGACCAAGACTGCAAATCTTCATATCAATGCTGGCATTTAATTTACTTAATTTATTTAATTTACTCATTAAAATAGTAGTCATACTTTGGAGTGACATCAAATTCAATTCCAGAGGGGTGCCATAACCTGAAGATATCCTGTATAAGTTGAAGCACTTCATGTTTTATCTAAATTAAACATCTCATTTTCATCTATATTCAACAGCCCCATTTCATCTACATTCTACTAAATTTTTATCTTTCCTACGGAGGCTACATAGGTTTGGCACATCTGTCAACACACTGACAATAGTGACACCTTTTATATCATAACACATCGATCAATAAGTCCCGGGACTAACCAACAGATTTTGCTATTTTCAAAACAATGAAAAAAAACGAATTTCGTGTGTTGATAAAACATTGCTTTTTAATGGGAAAAAATACCGTTCAAACTCAGCGATGGCTTGAAAAGTGTTATCCGGGCTCTGCTCCGTCGAAAACAACCATTTGTCGGTGGTATGCTGATTTCAAACGCGGTCGTACAGACACAAATGATGCTGAACGCTCTGGTCGTCCAAATGAGGCTGTTACACCAGAAAACATAAAAAAAACCCTCAAAATCGTGATAGAAAATCGCAAAGTAAAGTTGTGTGAGATAGCTGACATCCTGAAGATATCATTTGGTAGTGTTTACACTATTTTACATGAACATTTGGTCATGAAAAACCTTTTATCGAAATGGGTGCCGCGTTTGCTCACAATGGAAAAGAAACAACAACGCATCGATGATTCAGAGCGCTGTTTGGCACTGTTTACACGAAATAAACAGGAGTTTTTGCATCGGTATGTGACAATGGATGAAACTTGGATCCACCACTCTACTCCGGAATCAAATCGGCAGTCAGCTGAGTGGAGAGCAGCCGCTGAAAGTCGTCCGAAGCAACCAAAAACTCAACAGTTGGCCGGGAAGGTTTTGGTCTCCGTATTTTGGGATGCGCATGGTATAATATTCATCGATCGCCTTGAAAAGGAAAAAACCATCAATAGCGAATATTACATAGCGTTATTGGAGCGTTTGAAGATAGATATTGCAAAAAAACGGTTCTCTTTCATCAGGACAATGCACCGTATTACAAATCGATGGTAACGATGGCCAAATTGCATGAGTTGAACTTCAAATTGCTTCCGCACCCACCGTATTCTCCAGATTTGGCCCCCAGCGACTATTGGCTGTTCGCAGATCTCAAAAAGATGCTCCAGGGAAAGAGATTTGGCTCCAGTGAAGAATGGATTGCCGAAACTAACGCCTATTTTGAAACCAAAGATAAATCGTTCTACACGGCTGGCATAGAAAAGTTGGGAAAGCGTTGGAATGAATGTATTGCTCTTGAAGGAGACTATGTTGAATAAAGAATAAAGAAGAATTTTGGCAAACAAATGTTGTTTTAGTAGTTAGTCTAGGGACTTATTGATCGATGTGTTAGAGTTGATAAATATGGCTCTAAAGATAGCGTGACTCTGAAGTGACATTAATCTTATAATTGGCAATGTAAAATTGTTCATCGGTGCCATATTTTATTTATCGATTCTCAAACATATTTTTTACTATATTTTCAGAGCAAGATTGATGTGGATGCATTAGAAACATCAAATTGGATGATGGGAGCCAAAGTTGTTAAAAAATCAGCACAAACTAAATTGGACCACTCTCCTGGGTATGTATGGATATATTTTATTTTATTGATGAAAATTGTTTATAATTTAATTTTGATATTTATTAATTTTTTTACATCGTCTTTCTAGCACACCAGGTACAGATATGTCTAAAAAGAAGAAAACTCACCGCAAGAGGAAAACTCGATTGCCTGCTAATGTTGACCTCTCAGTTGCTCCAGATCCTGAAAGGTTATTTAAAAAATATATTTTTATAAAAAAAATATGTTTACAAATTAATAGGCTTATTAGTTAAGCTTTTCGCATTAACATTAAACATTAAATTAGTTAAATGAAAGTGTAAGAGATAATTGAAATTCAGTTGATGTATAGTTTTTTTATAAATTTTTTAATATTAATAATATAAGGTATATACAAACAAAACATAATTTTATAAAAATGAGGAATATTTAATCATACAATATGTGAATTCTTTCTTTTTGTGTATTCTCATATGAAGGAAATTTTTTAATTTTTGCAACGTTATGTCATATTTGCAATTTTCTGAACATTAAGATTCTATTATCTTATAGCTGATGACATACGTGGCATATTTGTAAAACACTGGACTTCCACAATGAGATTTTGGATTCAATTCCCAATGATGAACTAAACCAAACAAATGTCTGTTTAATGTCAAATTACTTTTTTTTTTTAATATTTAGGGCTCTTAACAACTTTCCGGTCAGTTGGAAAAAATATGGCACTACGATTGCTAGGTTATATTGTATGCAATAAAAGTGTAATACAATAAATAGCTTGCAGCCAATGAAAATATCCTTGATCAAACAATAAATGACTATGATATTTTTAAGTGTATCAGCTTTAATTTTCACCTGGGCTATTCATAAACTCTCATTCTTTCTAAATCGCAACTAAATATTCAGATTACAATTAAATATAATGGAATTATAAGACTGAAATATTTTTTATTAAAGAATTTATTTATTTACATTTATTAAACAACATAAATATTTTATAAATTTGTATATAATTTAATATTCATGAAATTAAACATACTGTTTTAATTCACGTTAGCTCTAAATGTTATCCAACAACTTAAAAAGTAAATTTAAGTGTTGTATTAAGACTTGAAAATTTCTGTTAAATTAGAGTAAGTTTTCAAGCATATATTTAAATTATGAAAACTATGTGTTTGTAGCTGATATAATCAGAATTGTAAATAAGAATTTCCGTTTGATATTGTTCTTTAACTTGTATTTTTATGATCTTAATGAAGCTTTTTTTGTTTTAATTCAATCTACTATAGTAAACACCTTATATTAATTAATTGCAGTGAATCTGAATTATCTATTTCTTCAATTTGTAGGTGGTTACCAAGGTATGAGAGAGCTGCATTTAGAAAGAGACGTCAGCGAGGTCCCAGACAAGAAATTATCAAGGGCAGTCAAGGGATGACGACGGCTGCTACAGATCAATAGTAATTTAATTTTAATATTTATTTAAAAAAATTAAAGGGATGAGCTGTTTAGTTAGACATGTTGAAAGTTCCAAAAAAATCATTTTGAGTTATTTATGTATATAAACATAAATAACTCAAAATGAATTTTATGTATCATATTTATGTATTAATCTATAGATTAAGAGCAAGGATTTATTCAAAACTGTGTTAAAAAGATTTTAACTCCATCCAAGTTCATAGGTATTTTACAAGTAGTTTGAAATTGTAAGTTTAACTCCTGTTCATATCTTAACAAATATTTATGATTAACATTTGCAATATAAAATAAACGAATCAATGACTTTTAAAAGTAATTATACCTATAATATATAACACAGTTAAAGAGCTTTAAAATATAACAGAATTAACTTTTAAGTATTTTCTATGATAAGCTAAAAACTGAGTTATCGATCTTCAATGACTTAGATATATTAATTATAAGAGGATTTATAGTACGAGGCATATCCAGAAAGTAAGTGTACTGAATTTTTGTAGGTTACAATTTTTTTTATTTAAACAAAAAAATTACGTGGTTACCGTAGTACATATGTAAGCTATTTTTCGACATAGTTGCCATTCCTCTCAATGCAGGTGGTGAAGCGGGGTATCAACTTTTTGATGCCTTCCTCGAAGTAGTTTCCCGCCAACCCCTCCGTCCACTTCTCCACCTCCTTTACCTCCTCGTCGGTTGAAAACCTTTTTCCACCCATGTGCAGCTTCAGGGAGGTAAAAAGATAGTAATCTAAAGGTGCTAGGTCAGGGGAATGCGCGGGATGGTTCAGGACATCCCATTTAAACGAGGCGAGCAGTTTCTTCGTGGCGTTGGCCGTGTGTGATCTGGCATTGTCGTGCAGCAGGCAGACTCCCTTTGTCAGCATGCCTCTCCTCTTGTTCTGAATCGCCCTCCGCAATTTTTTTAGGGTCTCACAGTATCTTGCAGAGTTGATGGTCTCCCCTTGAGGCATATATTCAATTAAAATTATGCCTTGACAGTCCCAAAACACGGATGCCATGATTTTCTTGGCTGAAATTGTGGTTTTGAACTTTTTGGCGGAGGGTGAAGAGGTGTGACGTGACCGTTTTTAAACTCGCGACACCACTTGTACACACTCGTACGATTCATAGCTTTATCACCATATGCAGTTTTCACCTCATTATAAACCTATACCGGAGGTTTTCCCTTCCAAACGAGATAACGGATGACGCCGCGTATTTCGCACTTGGCGGGAGATTGGATTGACATTTTTCACGAAACGTGTTGTCCCGTCGACACTTCTCAACGTACTAACCTCGAACCGGTCTCGTTGCAGAGGGGAAGGGTCAGGCTACATGGAAGTGTAGCCAACATGTCGAAAATAAAATCCATCCGGTCGTGAGAGCCTCAGTACACTTACTTTCTGGATACGCATAGTATATTTGTGTGTGTGAAGGATTGGAAAAGAAGGTTTAGAAAGGTTGAACTTGACTTAAGAAAATTCTTAATAATATGGTAAATACATTAAGGAGGTGCCTGATTCATAAAAATATTTGTTTTTAGGTAGAATGTAAATTAAATTCATACACAGGAAGCAGGTTACAATATATTGTTGCTGTTTTTATGAAACCTTCAGTGTGCTTTTGACTATATTTTACTAGAGACAAGTATAAATTGACTTAGGTCTTCTTCTTTAATGGTGCTTCAACCTATATTGAGTCTTGGTTTCCTGAGTTGGCTTCATCAACCACCCTCCAATTTGGGAACTGTAACAGTTTTAGGGCATCCCTTTAAACATGGTCTCCTCAACAAAGTTATGGTTTTCAACCTTCCTTTATGGTCTTCATCTATTGATAAATATTTTTTTATATTATTTATTCACTTCTATGAATATTATTAGTATTTAATAAATGTTATATTTAATTGATTCTAATGTTTTTCTTATTCTAGTGATATGACAAAAACGCCAAACCAAGGTAAAAGCCCTCGAGTTGTTGAGAAACAAACCACTCCAAGCGAGCCAGGATGGCAAAAAAATAAACAACAGCAAAAGAAGAAACGTAAAGGAGGTAAATGGTAAAATATTGACTCTTCAAATGATATAAAAATGTGAATCATTTCTAAAATATCTTGTCTATTAAATCTTTTATAATAAACGTAGCGTTGCAATGAAAGGGCATTTTTTATTTAACCTTTTTTCATCATATAAAATGTATTTCTACTTAAATTGTTTCTACTATAATGATATTTTTTGTTACAATGATCCTTAAAAATATTCTTTCCTTGGACACTTTTTAATATTGGGTGTACAAATAAGTCACCGCCGTTTGACAAAAGTTGGCGCCACCAGTAAGTTATGGTTAAAATTGTCAGATGTAAAATGTCATTATCGTAAGGTTGGACATCTGTCAACAACATGACCTTGAAATATTAGTGAATTTTTATCAGTATAACATATTTTTTTGTGTTCGAAAATGTCAAGTTTTGAGCCGAATAAGCGTCATTTGCGGGAACTTTTGATTTACTTCTTCAATTTGAAGAAATCTGCAGCTGAGGCGCATCGATTGCTTGTAGAAGCATATGGTGAGGCTGCCTTAAGTGAGAGAAGTTGTCGTGAGTGGTTTCAAAAGTTTAAGAACGGTGAATTTGACATCGAAGACAAAGAACGTAGCGGAAGGCCGAAAGTGTACGAAGACGCGGAATTGGAAGTATTATTGGATCAAGATTCGTGCCAAACGCAAGAAGAACTTGCACTTACATTAGGAGTGACTCAACAAGCAATTTCACATGGGTTGAAATCATTGGGAATGATTCAAAAACAAAGAAATTGGGATTCATATGAACTGACACGGAGAAACTTTGAATGCCAATTTTCCACATGTGAAATGCTGCTTGCCAGGCATAAACGAAAGGGTTTTCTGCACCATATAGTCACTGGTGATGAAAAATGCATCCATTATGATAATCCAAAAAGGAAGAAATCATGGGGATCCCCTGGTCATGCTTCAACATCTACGGCTAAGCCAAATATTCATGGAAAAAAACTCTTGTTGTGTATTTGGTGGGATCAGCTTGGTGTCGTGTATTATGAGTTGCTCAAACCGAATGAAACCATTGCTGGGGCTGTCTACCGAACATAATTGATGAGATTGAGTCGAGCACTCGAGGAAAAGCGCGCCCACTACTACGCCAGACACGACAAAATTATTCTCCTGCATGATAATGCTAGTCCACATGTTGCGGCACCGGTCAAAACCTATTTGGAAACACTCAATTGAGAAGTTTTACCCCACCCGCTGTATTCACCAGACATTGCTCCTTCTGATTACTACTTGTTTTGATCGATGACGCATGGCCTGTCTGAGTAGCACTTCACATCATATGAAGATACCAAAAATTGAGTCGATTCGTGGATAGCCTCAAAAGATGATGATGATGACTGACGCGGTATTCGTATGCTGACAGAAAGATGGGGAAAAGTAGTGGCAAGCGATGGGTACTACTTCGAATAACACATGAGGTTCCGTTCTTTCACAATAAATGCCCATTTTTTTATAAAAAACGGCGGAAACTTATTTGTACACCTAATATTATAGATTTTTTTATCACATACGTATGTATGAACATAATAACATATATTATTTATAAGTTTATTTCTTATAGAACCTCTTTGTTTCTTTGCTGTTGGCAAGGAAGTAAGATTTTGGAAACTATCAAAACCAAATCCACTGAATTTCTTAAAAATTATACCTAATGTGATTTTTACTTCTATATACATAATCAACTCATCTTTTGACTGCGGCTCATTTCTGAAATCATAGAAGTGTGAAGTGAATGTTACCGAAAAATGTGAATCCTCAATCTTCAATAGATAGCTGGAAAATCTTGATTGTGCCTGTTTTCTCCAAAATTTTCAAAAGAGTTCTCTATGATTAACTGATAATAAATTTATCCTTAAATAACCTGGATCCACTGTGATCCAGTTTTCGGCCTGGATGTAGTACAACAACTGCATTTATACAAGATTACGAGTTATGTACAGTGGACAGCTCACGACACTAGACCCAGTAGTGCTTTCAATTCAGCCAATTTTGACTCACTTAGTGAGTGTATGAAACATCTGAATATCTCAGAGATACTTTTGGTGGTTGTCGTTCCACAGGGTGGAAATTTGCCACCAATTCTAATTTCAATCTTCACTGCAAGGTGAGTATGCGGACAACCTTCAGTTGTACATTATTTTTCATCCTCAGGATGTCTCTTCTGCTGTTGATCACATAGATTATGAATTCAGTAAAATCACACAGTAGTCTAAGAAAAACTTCTCAAAAATCTTTTATAATTACAATCTATTGTCTTAGGGAGGAGACGTCTTCTGTCAAAAACTGTTCAACTGAAGATCCCCTCTGTTAAAATTAATGATTCGGTGATCTAGGAATGAGATGAATTTGGTGATCAAGTAAGACGAAAAAGACTCACCTCTTGTGAAAAATTTAGGAATACTTATTGGTGAAAATTTGAGTTGGTATGGCCATGTCTCCTAATTTAGCCACAAGATCTTGGCTACTGTACTCGTACATTCTCATAGGATGCTTAACTTCCTTCCTAACTTGTAAGATGAATTTTCCTGATTCAATGTTATATGCTTCCATTACTTGATTATAGTAATGTATGATATTTAGATACCAATAAACAGTTGTTGGATAAATTACAGAGACTCTGAAATGTTTGTACATTAAAAGTCCATTAATTCGAACAACGATAATTAGTATTTTTCGCCATTTTCTAGGTTTCGAAATTTTCATAATAAATTGTACAGTTGACCCCGAAAACCGCATATTTCGAAATGTTTTTTTGCCAAAAAGTATTTTAAGAGTTCTGGTGATTCGAAAGTTTCCCCGCAAATCACGAATCCATTTAGTATTCGGTCCTTGCGGTGGGATGACTAGACAGTGGTTATATTTCTGGGACTCTATATCCAAAGATTCAATATTTTAAGATTATTATCACAAATATGGGGAAGTCGGACAAGCGTCTTACCAACTAGGTCATGAAGGTCGTTGGAGAAGTCAAACGGAGTTCGCCGGAAAAATGGACTTGGAAAAAGACTAAGAGGAGCCGAATAAATGCTGTGGAAATGCACGTACTAAGAAGAATACACGGGGGGACAATGTATGACAGAATACGGAATGAAGTAATGAAGGATGAATGTGAACTTTAGGCTAATGTATTAAGTAAGACGAAAAAGAATACTCTGAGATGGTTTTAAACCAGTTTATTAATTTGCTGTATCTATGTTATTTAACATCTTTAAGAGAATTGAATGAGATATTGTGTCAAATGCTTTTGCCAAATCTAATGGGAGGTATTTTATGTATTCGGTAAGAGGAATTCAAGGCGTTTTCCGACCTTGAACAATTTCGGTAGCTTGATATAGCGAGACATTCCTTATTCTGGTCACCATGTTCTCTTTGTCAGTCGTGAGAAAAATTCCTTTTTTATCGAGGATATTTGTTACTTCCTAACAGTTAACAACTAAAAAGAGTGATGCCATCATATGAAGGGCAGCTAGAGGACAACCTGGATCTTGTTAAACATTCACTTCATTTAATAAGAAACGGACACCAGCATTCAAGATTCAGTCTTTTATTATTATACGTAGATTAATTTATTTATTCATAAGTATTTTTTATCATTTGAATTAAAAAAAATCTTAAATAAAATTTTTGTTTACTTAAACTCGATTTTTAACTAACACCTTTAATAAGTACTATATTTTTATTAATCTGTTTTGATTCAAATTAAAATCTTATTAGATAACGACAATCTATAATTAAAATTTTCAGATTATTTTATTAACCATGCTACATAATATGAACAATATCGTGTGAATCAAGCTTAGTGCTGAACTCGGCGAATATTTATTTACTCGTTGATCCTTCCTGTCAATTGCTTTTGGTAAAGCAAATGTCAATGTCATTTGAAGCTTCTTGTCATTGATATGTTGGTCAAGACTTATTTGATTTTCTAATGTAGTTGTTGTCGTAAAAATAAATATTTAAAATGTCTTCCTCACCTCCTATAAAGCCTCCAAGAGGCATGAAGCAAGGGAGGGAAACGGTATAATATTTTTCCCTATTGTAAATGTGATATAATGAGCAATTGTTGACGCCTACTGTCGATTGTCAGATAGGCGTATTTCATTTGATTAGATCACTTATAATGCAGGCAACGAATTGATAGTCGGTTTCGATTGAAACTTATGTTTTATTGATTATTTCAAAGGAAACAAAGACAGGGATTTTTTTTATTGAATCAAGGGTTATTTTTTTAATCAAAATTAAACCTAACCTAATATAAATATTGAAAACTCCATAAAATCAATAGGTGAATTGTAGATGGGTTTCTTTAGTCCAATATTTATTTTGTTGTATCTTTTATCAAATATAAGATTCTTATTAGGGGGTTTTATTTTAGCAGTTAACACGTTCACTGCGTATAAAATACTTAATGTCATACAGAGATGCTGACAATTCGCGAATTTTTGAAAACCCATAACTTTGTTAAAAATCAAATTCTACTTTCTATTGAAACATCATATACAAGTGTATTCCTTCGTGTCTTCAAAACACATGAAACCGGCGACGAATCCTTATCGGGAGACGTTTATGAGTGCACTAAACATTCAAGGATTCCCGTGTCCATACAAAATATTTGTATGGACACGGGAGCCGTGTTCGACGCAGTGAACGTGTTAAGCAGTTAACAATTTAAAACAGTTGATAATTTTAAATTTGAAAACCTGTATTGGTTTGAATTTAAATAGATTTTTCCATTAAAAAAAATACTAATCGTTCATTACATTTTTAGTATACTGATCAATATTTATATTTTCATGGTTTTTCACTTGCATTGACTTAAAAAGCAATAAAGAAACACTTTTAAAATTTATTTGTGTAATAACATATTGCGAGCACATGAAATGTTATATTTTGTACCTATACACGAATTCTAAAAAATCAGAAATTACATTAATATTAAGTATTTCCGTGTCTTAATGGTAAATTGCTTGATTTCCACCTGGATGTTTCGGGTTTGATTCACAATATTTGGTGACAACAAAAATTTCCAAGATTGTTTTTCGCATCCAGGTCTTTTAATATTGTTCTGGGGCTGGTTGACATTGTCAATACGCCGACAATATAATTTATTCTACTTACAAGTTCAAACACTTAATTCACGGTAAAGTTTGTCACATATTTGAAAATTTCATTCGATTTACTTGTATTTTTTTGTTTGAGAATTGATATCGCTGGTTTGATTTATGTTCCTTTTCTGTTGATGTTTGCAAGTTCATTAAGAGTAGATACTCTGGAATTCATCACAGGATGAAAGGCTTGGAAAACAAAGTAGTAAGCACAGTTCCAAGATGCTTTGATAGAGTGTACAAGTAATAAGCTTATCATTTATCTAAGTTTACTATTTAGATTTTGTCCACAATTTCTATGACATTACTACTAAGATGCTTTGATAGAGTGTAATAAGTTTATCATTTATCTAACACATCGATCAATAAGGCCCGGGACTAACCAACAGACGGCGCCTCTAATAAAAATCCATACCATTCTCAGTTAGTACCAACCTTTAGAAGTTACGTGTCAAACTTCCATGACATTCCGACATTGTGCCATTAAGTTACAGTGGTTTTAGTGACACTACTTATGCTATTTTCAAAACAATGAAAAAAACCGAATTTCGTGTGTTGATAAAACATTGCTTTTTAATGGGAAAAAATACCGTTCAAACTCAGCGATGGCTTGAAAAGTGTTATCCGGGCTCTGCTCCGTCGAAAACAACCATTTGTCGGTGGTATGCTGATTTCAAACGCGGTCATACAGACACCAATGATGCTGAACGCTCAGGTCGTCCAAATGAGGCTGTTACACCAGAAAACATAAAAAAAACCCTCAAAATCGTGATGGAAAATCGCAAAGTAAAGTTGCGTGAGATAGCTGAGATCCTGAAGATATCATTTGGTAGTGTTTACACTATTTTACATGAACATTTGGTCATGAAAAAGCTTTTTTCAAAATGGGTGCTGCGTTTGCTCACAATGGAACAGAAACAACAATGCATCGATGATTCAGAACGCTGTTTGGCACTGTTTACGCGAAATAAACAGGAGTTTTTGCGTCGGTATGTGACAGTGGATGAAACTTGGATCCACCACTCTACTCCGGAATTAAATTGGCAGTCAGTTGAGTGGAGAACAGCCGGTGAAAGTCGTCCGAAGCGACCAAAAACTCAACAGTCGGCCGGGAAGGTTATGGCCTCTGTATTTTGGGATGCGCATGGTATAATATTCATCGATCACCTTGAAAAGGGAAAAACCATCAATAGCGAATATTACATAGCGTTATTGGAGCGTTTGAAGGCAGAAATTGCAAAAAAACGGCCCCATATGAAGAAGAAAAAAGTTCTCTTTCATCTGGACAATGCACCGTGTCACAAGTCGATGGTAACGATGGCCAAATTGCATGAGTTGAACTTCGAATTGCTTCCGCACCCACCGTATTCTCCAGATTTGGCCCCCAGCAATTGGCTGTTCGCAGACCTCAAAAAGATGCTCCATGGAAAGAGATTTGGCTTCCAATGAAGAAGTGATTGCCGAAACTAATGCCTATTTTGAAACCAAAGATAAATCGTTCTACACGGCTGGCATAGAAAAGTTAGGAAAGCGTTGGAATAAATGTATCGCTCTTGAAGGAGACAATGTTGATGAATAAAGAAGAATTTTGGCAAACAAATGTTGTTTTAATAGTTAGTCCCGGGACTTATTGATCAATGTGTTAAGTTTACTGTTTAGATTTTGTCCACAATTTCTACGACATTACTACCAAAATGCTTTGATAGAGTGTAATAAGCTTATCATTTATCTAAGTTTACTGTTTACATTTTGTCCACAATTACTACGACATTACTACCAATTCAATAAATAAGTTGATGTGAGATGTTTTATCACCGCTAATTAGTCAAGGTAAATGTATCAAAATAATATTTAATATTTTTCTTTTAGAGTGGCCTTTTAATGTCTGTTATTCGCACATTATCAGCAAGTGAAACTAATGAACAAAGAGATAGAGAGAAAGCGAAACTTGAAAAAGAATATAAAAAATGTGATCAAAAATTAGATGAACTTGTGTCTTATCATGACAATGAACTCACCCAAGTTATGCAAGTAAGTTTTTAGAATTAAATTGTTTGTGTTTATAAATCGGTTTCACCTGATAACGAGGTATTGTTAGAAAAGAAACATACACGGTCTGTCCAATGGGAAAGGTGACGGATTTTATTTTTCCGTAACCATCAGCGCCATCTGTGGATGTATAAATGAGTTAACTAGTGACACATTTCGACTACCTTCCGTAAAAGTTTCAAAGCGCTGGCATCACTGGGTTATTCGTAATGATGTAAAATTGACAGTAGCTTCTGAGTCTTCGTCTTTGAAATGATCGTTATGCATCTACTAGGCTCATCGAGGAGCTCACTGAAATTCCTAAATCCACTGTCCATCTCATTTTAAGGGAAAATTTGGGCAAACGAAAGGTCTGTTCTCGCTTTGTACCACATACACTGACTGATGATCAAAAAGTTTGCAGAGTGGAGCACTGCAGAGACATGAAAAGAGCGGCTGATATGATCCAGACTTCATGTCAAGCATTCTAATAGTTGACGAAACATGGTGCTTTCAGTATGAGCCACTTACAAAGCGCCAGAGCTCGGAATGGAAGGATCCACAATCTCTGAAACCGAAAAAAGTGTGCATGCTGAAGAGCCGAATCATGACTGCTCACCGATTTCTTTGATTCCAAAGGAATTATCCATAAGGAATTCATGCCTGAAGGTCAAATGGTGAACCCCGATGTGTTCTTGGGTGTTTTGAATAATTTATGGGCCAGGATTCTTCGAGTTCTGCCCGAATACCAGGAACAATGGGCATGGTCTTTGTTGCATATTAATGCACTGGTGCACAAAAGCAAGATTGTATGCGATTTCTTGGCCATAAAAAATTTCACCGTATTTGCCTGAGTTGGCTTCATGCAACTTTTGGCTATTCCTGAAACTGAAATTGGCGATGAAAGGAAAGTGTTTAGACACGATTTCAGACATCCAGAAAGCTTCGACCGCGATTTGGGAGGCAATTCTGAAAAATGAGAATCAGAAGTGCTTCAGAAAATTTTAAAACCACTTCTAGTATTGTATTGACTCACAAGGAGTGTATTTTGAATAAAAGGTAATGTATACTAAAAATAAACAATGTCTTGTATTTCATTTTCCATCAGTCACCTTTCGCATTTGACAGATAGTGGATTTGTTTTGATCTCATATATTTTCCAATAAATGTTGATATACTCTGGACAAGTCATATTTTTTTACAAACTGCATTAATTTGTTTCTGTTCAAGGGATGTGTTAATTTCTTACTTTTTCCTTGTCTTTATTATATTGTATAAACTGATTTTATTTCACAAAAATAAATCAAAAACTTTTTAATGTTACCTCTAAATTTTTGCCCAGTTACCAGTTTTGTTATGAAATTAGTCAATAATTATTTTTTAAGGAAGAGATTTTATCTAAATACATACAATGGTTTTATAAATAATTTGGCTATTTTTTAAGTGCAAAGATAAACTTAGTGATGTTATATAAAAAAATAATTATGCTTTATTACTATTTTCAATTAAAATTATGATATTCCCACTATGATGGATAGCCTTAATGACCTAAGTATTAAAAAAAAGAAATAAAGCAGTTAATCCTATATTCTTCTTTCGTATCAGGCCTCATATCTATGTTGTTAGGCTTATTGGCCAATCCATCACCCAAAAAAAGGAAATGCAATTTTCTGACATAAAAATCCCTCAGTCCTCTTGGCGAAAAGAATAGAAGGATAAAGTTAGAGAAATTTTGACTGAGGGAAAGTAAGAAGCATAAGAAACAGAAGAGCATGATGATATGTATGAGTGAGATGTATGAGTGTGGATGAGGCAAAAGCTGTTTGTGTGTTTAGGAGGAAAGGTGTGATGAACTACTCTGCGAACCATAAAAGGGATATGCCATGATGGTATGTATGAATGTGTATTGAATGAACGTAAATCTTTAATTTTAATTATTCAAAACTCATTCTGATTATGCTCATTGAGCAAAATCAGTAAATAGGCACAAAGTTAGTGAAATAATTTAAAATCGAGTTCTTGATTTATTTTGTATATTATGGAGTTTCACCGAGAATTGTTAGTTGAGAAACTTTCAACAGCTCAATTTTATTAATAAGTTGAACATATTTTGTATTTATTTAGGTCTTTGGGACTGTTAGTGGACTTGTAAGTGCATGCAGGTTACTTGTTCGTGGAGCGCGAGCCCGTTTAGCTGGCTGTAAACAATTACTCAGATGGAAGAGAGCAGAACTACACAGATTAGCTAAAGAAGGAGCACAATATAAGCATGCTTTGCTTTTATTAACTCAAATGTGAGTATATCCTAAGAGAAATATATTTTTATATTTATTATAAAAACTGAATTTTTAGTTCTTTAAATGTAAGGTATTTAATATTTTTATTCATTTTATGGTATTCAAGCAAATGTACCTATCACTATACATTCCATTATTTTGTTTTTTTTTCTTCCTCACTTTATTCTTGTGTCTCACTTGTGGTCAGTTCCCTAGTCAGCATGTATTATAGTTCATGGTCAATCATGGTTGTCAATTTATTGATACCTAGTCATCTTGAGACTATTTTGGATGTTTGGCATCCACATTGATGGGAGTCTTCCCCTTTCTCTTGATTCTGTTGTGATGCTTAGAGATATCTTCAGAAGGTATCCCTTATATGAATGGGGTCAAATCGTCTAGTAGAAGGGAAAACCATCAAATACATGACATTATTATGAAGGTTTATATTGAACAAGCTGTGTTATGTGATCAATATTTCTAATAATCATATCTCATTTGAAGTGAGCAATTGACTGGAATTGGAGCTGAGTTAAATGGGCATTTATCAAAAGGACATTATTTGAATGCTGCTATTACTCTTCAAAATGCTTTAGTCACAGCACAAACAAGTCTTCTTCAAGTGGAAGCATTGCAGCATCTCAGGACAGATTTAGAGGTATACTGTGAATATTTGATTTTAAAAATACAAAATTTAATGTTTTTTTTGGTATGTTTAGTTTTGTTAATTTTGATTTTAGATATAGATATAAATTATACACATGCAGAACATGTACATTTTCAATATTGATACTTTATTGTAGAATTTTTAGCGTTACATCACAACTAATTTGGATTTATAAAACTATTTGCAAGGTGGCTTGCAAATAGTTTTATAAATCCAAATTAGTTGTGATCTCTTTGGTTTGGTGCTACATATACTATGAGGTTTCAGAAATGATTATTTTTTAGAACATACCATAAGTTTATGAAACATTCTATGATTCTTGATATATGTTTTTTTCTGTATTTTAGGATAAAAAACAATTAGTTTATGATAAAGTTCTTGGTGAATTAAACACTGCTTTGTATAAAGTTAATAATGATGAATTAGGTTTAAAAAGTCAAGGAAGTACAAGAAGATCAGGTAATTAGATTTTATGCTTTCTGTATGATGTTTTTATTGATTGATTTGATTTATATGTAATTTTTTATTCTTATTTTCTTCTCTTGCGTATAATATGAAGAAATACTTGCTTAATTAATTTAATATGTTTTGTAGAACCACCAAGGATCACAAATTCCAAACCCGATGAAAGTTTAGAAATCACACCACAGTTAGAATTAAAACTTACCGATGAAACTAAAACTTTAAGATTGAGATTATCACTTTTAGTTGAATCATTGGTCACCATCAACAAAGTCAAAGAGTCTTTAGAGGTATGTTTTGCTCACTATTGTTATATTGACTTTTTAAATATACATTAAACTTTAGTATACTAACTATTTAGTATAAAGTATACTAAAGTATGATGTATAGAATATGTATCATACTTTAGTATATGTTAACCATTGGGACGATGAATCTTATAATAAAGCCATAAACAATATATTATGTTTTTAAATAAAATGTGTTTTAACTACTGGGATGATTTATCTTGTAATTAATCCTTAAACAACATAATAAGTTGTGTTGTTAAATAATATATGTGTTTTCTATGATAAAAAATACCTTCATCTCCTAATTGGTAAAACACATGTCTTCCGATACAAGAGTTGCGGGTTCGATTCCCATAGTACCCATTTTTTATAAATAGGGTTTCGGCCTGGGTTTCACTTAAGGCTTCTAACATATTTCTGGTTGGTTGGAAGAGGTTGCCACTTAACAATAAATTCATCAGGTTGTACTGTGTACAATGAAAGCGTAATATAATACAAAAAGAAGTATAAGTATTACAAAAGTATTATTTTGGGACAGTAATGAGATAATTGAATTCATGTCTCTTCATAACTTCAAATATCTGTAAACTTCTGAATTTGGGTTCGAGACAAACATGATTTGTATATGATAGTTATATCTATAATGGTATTTTTGTTACATTTATTTTGACAGAACTTAGTTATTGAAAGAAAGTATTTATTATCAGACTCATATTTAAAAGTTTTGTTATTTCAGATAATCAAGGTTCAAATGCAAACTGAGCTATTGGATGTCATCTCTGTGGCCTCTGTTCAGGTGATAGACTATGGAACTTCCCAGTTGCCCACAATTCAATCTAATCTTTTTATTGATTCTGTTGTTACTGCTCTTGATATGACAAAACGCGAGGAACGAGATGCACAAGCAGCACAACCACTAGTTGAGTTGATTGAGCTTTTACTGCATCAATGCAAACTCATTTCTGAGAGACATGAACTTCTTTTGGATATTTGGAAACAAGCAATGAAGAAGCACAGTATTGCTGGATTACAATTGTATACAATGCAACATTACTGGAGCAGAGTACAAGCTGTTGTGAGTACATAATAATATTTTCTTGAAACAAATAACGAAAGAATTTCATTCTATCCAAATGTGAGATATCTTTAAATTTTTTTAAAAGTTCACTTTTAAATGCGTAGGATTTTTTTTATTGTAGTTGCAATTATTGTTGACTGATTATCTGGACATCCAAAGTCTGAAGACAGGTCCTCAGAGAATGGCATATCAAGAGCAACCTGTAAATTTTGATATAAATTCATATTTCATTAAAAAGAAACAACAAAGGTGAGTTGATATTTGTTATTTTTATTATTTCTTCGAACACTTATTGAATAGTGTGATGTAATAGATAAATCTCAAATCAAAACCTTATTTTTAATTTATTTATTATATTTTATTCTTATGTTCCATCAGGGATAGGGATACAAGGATACAAGGATTCCACAAAACACTTCCATTCAGATCTCTTCACAGCCCGGCACAACTTTTATTTTTTGAAGGGAAAAATATATTTAATTCAAAGTGCACACAATTATAAAAGGCATTTATGTGTTTTTCTACATTTGAATACATTTTTCATAAAATACATTTTTAATTGTATTTATAGATGAAAATTTTGATGCTGTTATGAAAACAATAAATATTTTTATTTAATATTACTTTTTTCGAAATGTATGTGAAACTGAAAAACCTGATCTCTCGTGAAAAATTTAACATCTTTGAAAATAACTAGAGATTGCTTTCTCACTTATTAAAGCACAGATTATGTATGGAATTCATGATACTAAGCAGGGGCGGCTCGTCTTTAAGGGTATTCGGGGCACTGCCCCACACACATTTCTCCTAATAAAAAAATATAATTTTTTTTTATTTATTTTTATTATTTTTTTATTATTACACATGACAAGAAATATACACAATTTGAGAAAAACAACATATAATTTGATTTGGATAACTTATTACTGGTAAGTAGGTGTGAAATATGTATGCTCACGAAGTACGAAATACGATGCACGCATACAACCAAACGAGTTGCGGCGGGGCAGTTTTGTATCTGCCGTGGTCACATGGTCGTTAGCTTCATTTAAGCTGTCGCTATGATGCGAGATCCGATAGTGTTTGGTTAGTCAGTGGAGGTAAAGAGAAATGTTCCATATTACCGTACACAGAAGGTGGCTTTTCCTTTGCTGCGTAAAGGTCTGTTTGAGGCAGGAGCACGCCTGCCCCGCGCTGTAATGAGCGACGTTTATTTTTTGTTTTTCATGTTCATGTATTATATTAATAAAAATGATTTCCATTTGATTTTGTGAAAAATTCATATTTTTATAATTAGAGTTTTGTTTATTTAATTTTTATACGTTAATAAAAAATATTTTCATTTGATTTTGTGAAAAATACATGTTTTTTTATAATGATAGTTTTGTTAATGTTTATATGTAAATAAAAATTATTTTTGTTTAAGTTCGTAATAAAAAATTTGATAGGTAATTCATAGTATTTTCTTGGTTCGACCTCACTGCACTAAAAATATATACAGTTCATTTTTTTTGAAAAAAAAATGGGGGGGGGGGGGGAACTTCAGCCTCATCATGATGCCCCACCTGTTTTTAAAGTCACGAGCCGCCCCTGATACTAAGTATACATAAGCTCCATTTAAGGAGTAGAAATATAATCAAATATTAGTCACTATATTTTAGCTACACTTCAACTTGGAAGCTGACACAGTATAATAATTTATGTTAATTTATTTTCTTTTTATTTCCATCCTAATAAATGCTGTATGTACTCTCTTTCTAGAACTCCATGTTGTGGACAAGATTTCTGCTCTACTCTAAGTGTATGAATGCTTTCTTCCACACTGTCCACCCAGATTTTATTTGGGTTTCTCCTTCCTTTAATGTTTATCTCGTGGTTCCACAAATATACAGTAGTGTGTAAAGTAATGTGAACAAAAGTAAAATAGTTGAAACAAGTGTTTATTAGCCATAAAAAATATATTTTTTAAATCATTCAAATAGTCATTATTTAAATAGGAAATATGTCCGCCCTTAGATTTTATAACTTCTTGTACACATTTTGGTATGGATTTAATAAGTTATTTTGCAGTTTTCCAATATTTGCTCATCTGGAAACCACACGTTAATTACTGCCTGAATCATCTCTGTTATGTAGTAGTCTGTTTTCCGAATACGTAGTGTAGTCGTAACTTGCTTCATTTATTTTTGTCTGGTTTGTTGGAAGAGATTGCCGCCTGGCAATAAGCCCGCCAGATTGTATTTGCGATAAAAGTGTTAAATAAATAAATACAGTCTGATTTCCGACATTACAAATAACCCATAAATTTTCAATCGGATTTATATCAGAAGAGGGTAATATTGTTTTGTTGGAAATAGTTAATCATCATCTTAGATTTGTGGCATGGTGCAGAATGTTGCTGGAATACCACTTCTCCATTTATATTGACTTTCTCCGGCTCATTTATCAATATTTTTTTTTCATCTTTGTTCACATTAATTCACACACTATTGAAATACATTTAATTTTAAATTAACCGCAGTATTGTGTTGAACAGCAAGAAAAAGTGTCGTTTGGTGAAACTGACTCTGAGCAGCAGTAGCAACAGTGGTGGCAGCATGAGTGGTGGGGCTGAGCAGATGGGAGGAGCAGCTGGGGGAGCCGGCTGGCGCTTGGTGTGTACACCCTCTCCACAGCACATGGCGCACATCTATCACCTTCTTGATACTTTCCTCACACATGTAGAAACTAAAATAGGGTTAGTATAGTTTTTCTTAATCATATTCTATTGTAAGTATTAAGGGTTTTCTAATATTTTCCATAGCTTGATGGATACATTGAAATTGAGCTAACTAAGTTACTTTATAACAAATCACAATCTTTTATTTTTAAGATTAGTTTCTTGGAGTATTATTTAGAATTATTGTGTTTTTCTCTAATTCTGTATTATTAATTGGTTATAACCTGTATCCACATAAAAATAACATATGAAAAACGATGACCTCCAAGGCCTAGTTAGTAAAACGCCTGTCTTCCAGCTTAGGGGTTGTGGATTCGTTTTCGCTGTTACCTGATTTTTTAAAAAGGGTTTCAGTCTGGTTTTCACTTAAGGTCTTTCAGTTTGGTTGGCTGGAAGGGATTGCTAATAAACCCGCCAGGTTGTACCATATGCAACTCAAGTTTAAAACAATACGAAATTTGATGGTTTCAGGTTGTGTTCTATGAGAAAATGTTTTCTCTATAAGAATGCACATTCTCCCATTAGAACAAGTTCACTACATGAAAAGATAATTTCACTATTGTGAAACTAGTTTTCTAGGTAGAATCTATTTTCACGTGGCCTAGTTGGTAAGACGCCTGTCTTCCAACACGGAGGTTGCGGGTTCGATTCTCGATGTAACCCAGATTTTTTAAAATAAAAACAAAAAGGTTTTAAGTCTGGTTATCACTAAAAATCTCATAAAAATCTTTTTGGTTGGATGTGGGAGATTGCCACACGGTAATAATCTCAAAATTTTGCACTGTACACAAACAAAGTTTTATACATGATTCACTTGGGTCTTGCTATAGCTGCCAAATTGGATTTGTTTAATAATAATGGGTTCAAGACCCGAGTTCAAGTGCCCTTGAGGAGATCTTCTCTAAATGGCGCTATATAAAATTGTCCTCTGAATTGAATATCATTCACATTGGAAACAAATAGGTTAATAGATGTTTTCTGTGATGAGACATTCCTTTCAAGCAACCACATAAGAATTCTTCAGTCTTGTTGGAAGACAAATTCTTTAGCATGAACAGGTTTTTCCAATAAGAATTTGTGTTCTTAACACTTCCCTTACTGTGCTAAAAAATTACGCCAGTTACGGTGTTGGACACTGAGGGTACACTAAAAATGTATGTTTTAAATTAAAATTATGCAAAATCTATTAGTTTTTTTTTTTTAATTAGCTATAAACATCATTTTATTGTGTAATAAAATGTCGAATAATATAAAATAAGTGTAAGAAATGATAAAATAATAGTTGAAACCGAAGTGACATTTCTATACGAATATAATTTTCCCACTGCGTCGTTCGGTCTGCGCAACGTTCAGAATGCGCATGACTGAAAAGAGGTCTCCAACCTTTTAACACTTCCCTTACTGTGCTAAAAAATTACGCCAGTAACGGCGTTGGACACTGAGGGTACACTAAACATGTATGTTTCAAATTAAAATTATGCAAAATCTGCTAGGTCATTTTTTGTTATTAGCTATAAACATCATTTTATTATGTAATAAAATGTCGAATAATATAAAATAAAGGTAAGAAATGATAAAATAAGAGCTAAAACAGAAAGGCATTTCTATAAGAATATTATTTTTACGCTGCGTCGTTCGGTCTGCGCAACATTCAGAATGCGCATGCGTGATAAGAGATTTCCAGCCTTTTAATTTTTTTTCATAAAATTATACAATAAAATGTAGCGTGTATTTTTTTGGCAATAAAACCATAATTCGAATAAAGACAATAAATAACATATAAACAAAATATAAAATGAATATATAAATTCAAAAATCAAGGTTTTAGGGCGAGAAATTTATATAGTATAAACAAACACGAAATTCAAAATTATATTATATATAAACAAACACGAAATTCAAATCAATAAAATATATGCAATTTGGAAAATATAAACACTACAGAAAATTTGAAAATAGGACAAACATATCATATAATCAAAGTTTAATCCTGTGGAGAAAGTTATCGCAATTGGGGCATGAAACCACTTTTTTTTTTACTATATTCTACGTACTAAACATGCAGGTGTTTGACAAATATTGCAGAATAGCCTGGTTTTTTTTCTCGAATGTTTTTAATAAAACCCACAACTTCCTCTTTTGAGGACCTCACGGGGTGCCAACAGGGTATTATTTACTAATGTTTCGGATATTGACTCGCCACAATATGTTAAAACTGTATTAAAAGCATCTTGTTGTTGCTATTTTTCCTTTTTAAGATATTGGGCATTGCCAATTCCAAACTTAACTCTCTTGTGAAATGTTTTCGGTGGTATTAATTATTTTGTTTCCACTCTGGATATTTGTCTATCCATAAGAGGTATGCATTCAATGCAGCCATATCTATAATTTCCATAAAAAGACGGAAAGGCCATCTTCTCGTTGACCTTGAGCAAGAGTACTCTCAAGTAATTTGGTCTCCCGTATCTACTCCAATTTTCGTATTATTATAATGATGTATAATTACTATAGTGGCTTTTGTTTTTCTGAATAATCAATTTCTGCATCATTGAATTGAGTGGATAATAATAATACTGCTTTATTTTTTGTGGTACACACGAAACAAGTATTTTATTTTCAGCTACTATGGATTGTTTTCTCTCTAGACGGTATAAATTCAAGTGAGATTACTCTTTTATTTTTTCGAAGCGTGCCAGTTAGAGTTAAACCTTTTAATAAAAGATTATCGGCTAATTTGATGGAGGTAATAAAAATACCTGTGGTTATCCTCCTGTTCGTGCCATACTGCGGTTGAACCATTTCTATAACTACTCAGTTACCTTGATTTATCTCTCTCTACGATTATTTATCATACCAGAATAAGCCTGTAAATTTGTTATGCGTCATATGCCGCCGCAGTCGGCAGCAACCCAGATTTTGATGCCATATTTACCAAGTTTAGACTTCATGTACACGCGAAATGAACAATTCTCTCTAAAGTTTGGCAAACGTTCATCTACAGTTATATTCAAAGATGGAGAATAATTGCTTTTGCACATATCCATAAACATTTTTGAAATCCACTTAATTGGTTCTAATTTATCTGAAAAAACCCTGATATCTCTCTTCTCGGGTTTCTTTATCATCAAAACGAATATGACTGTAAATATAGATGAATCTATCTCGAGACAGAGCTGTTGTGAAAAATGACTGGCAAAAGGGACTTTCACTTATCCACAATTCACTCAAAGATAGCTTTCGTGTTCGATTTCTGCCAGGTGCGAGCAATATTCCAATGAATTCATATAACTCGTCTTTTGATATTGGTTGGTTCTTTTCTGAATGAATTCGATTTAAATGACGATTTGTTTCTTAAACATCACTTTTACCACCTCTTCATTTACAAACAGACAACACATATCTTTTATGGAATGTACATTTATACTTGAATTTCTCAGTCCAGAATCTTCGATGAGAATATTTTATACCCGACCGATGCCTCGAAGATTGAGGTGGTACTCGTAATGAACTCCATTCGAATCCATGTTTTGATGTAAATAATATTTCTTCGTCTTCTTCACTCGTCTCCAAATCAGAATATACTTCATCCTGTACCTCGACAAAATCTTCTGATTCTGATATATTGCCTGTCGCCTTAAATTCCAAATCGCTATCATCGCCGTCGATATTTCCCGCCATCTCAATTATTATATTTTTGAAAATGAAATAATAAATAAAATGTACATTTATTATAAAAAGAGTAATGGTACAATATAACATACCAGATAAAAAATGATAATAGAAAAAACATACCAGATAAAAATAAAAAATAACAATCAGGATTATAAAACTGGTGACGACCCCCTGGAACGGGCGCTATAAGAACTGTCAAAAAAGAATGAGTGTTTGACATTTCGTCAATTCGCGATTTAAAATCATTAATTTCTGTTGAATTAACTATGAATGTTTTGTTTCCTAATGACATCATTCAAATCATAGAGGTTTCGATGAGGAATACATAAAGTATGAAGACCCTGCAAGCAGTATATTTCGAGAAATTAAATAAAATATAAGTCATGATCACTCGCTATCCATCACCGTACGGCAAGTGTTAAAGATTTACATAACTTACACTAAGATCACAAGTTCTCATTCTCTAATGATGAGGGAGGCTAACTGGAGGCCACTTATCATCTAGTCATTTAAGTATTTTTTTACGTATGTTTTATAACGCATCTTTTATTTTTCAAGTTAAATATGTAGATAGTTGTACATGATTAATTTTATTATTTCAGGTTTACTGAAAAATGCTCTTAAAAATAACACATTTTATTTGTAATTAAATTATGTATTTCAATAGCTTTCATTATATATTTAAAATTCTAGATTCCCTGAATGCTCTTTGCGAGTGTTTTTAGCAGAGCTAGTGCGAGGTGCTCAAGCTGAGCGTGTGGCGACCACTCTGCGTACCCTTCTGTCCACGCACTGCGCGCAGCCAAATGCCTGGAGAGAGCTATTGCTTATGCCTGTTTCACCACACACTAACAAAACTCTCTTTAAGGTATATAAATTGCTATTTTATTACCCTAAAATTATGGATATCATAGTAGATACAGTTTTGCAATAATATCTTGTGTATTTTTACATATTACTGTGTTTCTTATTAGAATCTTAACTAATCTAATATCTGTAAAATTTATAATATAGTCTCAACTCGTGAGAAAATTAATTGCTTGATTTAATTTACTTTTAAGTTCTAATTCGTATTCTGATTTTTAGATGAAAAAAGTAAAAACATGCAATTACTGTCTGTGAAATGTGTTTTACTTTGTAATTTTTGCAAATACGGTCTCCTAAGGGTACTATATTCATTTTTACCTTTTATCTTCAATTTACACCCCTGTCATAACCCTTGTTTGTTTCTCACTATGTTGACAAAATTTATTTTTAATAAAAGAAAAAAGTGTTTTATTCACAATTATTTAAGAAAACATACTAAATGATTTTGAGGGCATTGTCACATGTACTAACAATTGGAGGATAAGTTTTCATATTTTTTTGAGGTGCGTTTATTCAGTTGATGATTTATACATAATAAAAAAGACAGTTTATATTGCACCATTTAGAGAGCAGACTCTCAGAGTCTGCTCTCTACATGTACCTTACCAACTTTTTTACGTACTTATCAAATTTTTAACCATATTTTTTTACAGTGCACAGTATCTGTATGGGAGGCTTGTGAATGGGCTTTCAGAGATGCATTAAGACTCGGTGCTTTAGGTGGAAGTGTGGTGCGAGGGGCTGTTGTTCCCACTTTGAATGCCTTAGCCAATGCAGGTCGGCGTCGTTCATCTCAACTGACATCCCGAGCACGGTCTCATCTATGGTTGAACGATGATGATATCACCAGATTCCTCAAGTAAGTCAGATGAATAAATCTTATTTTTACATTTTCAAACTTCTCAATATTTGTAATAAAATGTTTATTTTTCAAATATCATTTTGTGAATGAAGTATTGGTACATGTTTTAGAACTGCTAGATATTCAGTGAAAGTTCTTGATATTGCAGTTAATAGATGGAAATTCTACATACAAGGCCACCAGTTGGAAATTCACAATGAGCTTCTTCCTTCTAATATTTTTTTACTTGTGAATTTCATGTTGTGTGTTACACTTGTATACAGTACATCCTGGTGGGTTTATTGCCATCTGGTAATTTATTCTAACCAAGCAGAAGGATGTTAAAGATGTTTTAAGTAAAAAACCAGGCTTTTTTTTTAAACGTGAGCACCAAATTTATTCTTTTAAAAAATGCTGTGATTTATCTAAAGAAATGTAAAATTTGACACCTGCGGGCATACTCGTAGAGCAGGATGAATTGTTTTATTCATAACTTTTGATGAAAAAATAAATGCAATCCTAGTTGGATACATTTCAATTGGAAATAAGTTCCTATCAATTTAGGACATAACACACCGATCAATAAGTCCCGGGACTAACTATTGGGTGTACAAATAAGTCACCGCCGTTTGACAAAAGTTGGCGCCACCAGTAAGTTATGGTTAAAATTGTCAGATGTAAAATGTCATTATCGTAAGGTTGGACATCTGTCAACAACATGACCTTGAAATATTAGTGAATTTTTATCAGTATAACATATTTTTTTGTGTTCGAAAATGTCAAGTTTTGAGCCGAATAAGCGTCATTTGCGGGAACTTTTGATTTACTTCTTCAATTTGAAGAAATCTGCAGCTGAGGCGCATCGATTGCTTGTAGAAGCATATGGTGAGGCTGCCTTAAGTGAGAGAAGTTGTCGTGAGTGGTTTCAAAAGTTTAAGAACGGTGAATTTGACATCGAAGACAAAGAACGTAGCGGAAGGCCGAAAGTGTACGAAGACGCGGAATTGGAAGTATTATTGGATCAAGATTCGTGCCAAACGCAAGAAGAACTTGCACTTACATTAGGAGTGACTCAACAAGCAATTTCACATGGGTTGAAATCATTGGGAATGATTCAAAAACAAAGAAATTGGGATTCATATGAACTGACACGGAGAAACTTTGAATGCCAATTTTCCACATGTGAAATGCTGCTTGCCAGGCATAAACGAAAGGGTTTTCTGCACCATATAGTCACTGGTGATGAAAAATGCATCCATTATGATAATCCAAAAAGGAAGAAATCATGGGGATCCCCTGGTCATGCTTCAACATCTACGGCTAAGCCAAATATTCATGGAAAAAAACTCTTGTTGTGTATTTGGTGGGATCAGCTTAGTGTCGTGTATTATGAGTTGCTCAAACCGAATGAAACCATTGCTGGGGCTGTCTACCGAACATAATTGATGAGATTGAGTCGAGCACTCGAGGAAAAGCGCGCCCACTACTACGCCAGACACGACAAAATTATTCTCCTGCATGATAATGCTAGTCCACATGTTGCGGCACCGGTCAAAACCTATTTGGAAACACTCAATTGAGAAGTTTTACCCCACACGCTGTATTCACCAGACATTGCTCCTTCTGATTACCACTTGTTTTGATCGATGACGCATGGCCTGTCTGAGCAGCACTTCACATCATATGAAGATACCAAAAATTGAGTCGATTCGTGGATAGCCTCAAAAGATGATGATGATGACTGACGCGGTATTCGTATGCTGACAGAAAGATGGGGAAAAGTAGTGGCAAGCGATGGGTACTACTTCGAATAAAACATGAGGTTCCGTTCTTTCACAATAAATGCCCATTTTTTTATAAAAAACGGCGGAAACTTATTTGTACACCTAATATTAAAACAACATTTTTTTGCCAAAATTCTTCTTCATTCATCAACATAGTCTCCTTCAAGAGCGATACAGTCATTCCAACGCTTTCCTAACTTTTCTATGCCAGCCGTGTAGAACGATTTATCTTTGGTTTCAAAATAGACATTACAGTTCGGAAATTCTAGGATGAGTCCTGTGACAGCTCACAAATTTGCTCCAATACAACCTTATGTACAGTACCCGGCGGTAAGTAATACACATCGGGCTTAAGAAAGATATTGTCGGTCATAATCGGTTAACTTCGGCTTCGTAGAGCGTCGTCTCTGTTCACCTAGAACGCTTGCCAACGACTGACAAATTGTGACGGAACACGTGTATGAATGACAGAGACGACGCTCTACAAAGCCGAAGTTAACCGACTATGGCCGACAGTCTCTTTCTTAAGCCCGATGTGTATTACTTACCGCCAGGTACTGTAATGTATTTACCTAAATAACTTGCTATTTATTAGAATTGAGGCTTATATTAAAGTTGATAAAATAATTAAAATTACTGAACATCGTTACAAGGTTGTATTGGGGCAAATTTGTGAGCTGTCACAGGACTCATCCTAGAATTTCCTAACTATTGTTTCGGCAATCACTTCTTCATTGGAGCCAAATCTCTTTCACTGGAGCATCTTTTTAAGGTCTGCGAACAGCCAATAGTCGCTGGGGGGCCAAATCTGGAGAATACGGTGGGTGCGGAAGCAATTCGAAGTTCAACTCATGCAATTTGGCCATCGTTACCATCGACTTGTGACACGGTGCATTTTCCTGATGAAAGAGAACTTTTTCTTTTTCATATGGGGCTGTTTTTTTGCAATTTCTGCCTTCAAACGCTCCAATAACGATATGTAATATTCGCTATTGATGGTTTTTCCCTTTTCAAGGTGATCGATGAATATTATATCATGCGCATCTCAAAATACGGAGGCCATAACCTTCCCGACCGACTGTTGAGTTTTTGGTCACTTCGGACTACTTTCACCGGCTGCTCCACTCAGCTGACTGCCGATTTGATTCCGGAGTATAGTGGTGGATCCAAGTTTCATCCATTGTCACATACCGACGCAAAAACTCCTGTTTATTTTGCGTAAACAGTGCCAAACAGCGCTCTGAATCATCGATGCATTGTTGTTTCTGTTCCATTGTGAGCAAACACGGCACTCATTTGGAAAAAAGATTTTTTATGACCAAATTAGTACAAACACTACCAATTGATATATTCATGCAAAATAGTGTAAACACTACCAAATGATATCTTCAAGATGTCAGCTATCTCACACAACTTTACTTTGCGATTTTCCATAACAATTTTGAGGGTTTTTTAAATGTTTTCTGGTGTAACAGCCTCATTTGGACGACCAGAGCGTTCAGCATCATTTGTGATTGTACGTCCGTGTTTGAAATCAGCATACCATGTATTTGTTATTAGAGGCGCCATCTGTTGGTTAGTCCCGGGACTTATTGATCGATGTGTTATAATATATACCCAATCCACATTTTATTGGTTTATTTGAAATATTGAAAAATAAACCAATAAAATGTGGATGGGGTTTCATTGTTAAATTATGCTTTTTTTTTGTTGTATATTACAAAATTGCTAGATATTTATTTGTTCTATTATCTCAAAATGTGTAAAATGTGGGTTGAGTCCTATTTTCATATTAACCTCCAATTATCGTAAGAGAAATTTTTACTAAGCATCTATTATTTAACAAAATATAAATCTTATTCTTTGCTATGCATTTTATTTCTGTTCCAATGTTAGCAAGAGACATTTATGTTCAATAAATTTTGGTTTAATTTAGTTTGTATGTTACCTTTTGACATATTCGAATTGGTGATTCAGACATATTGAAGAGCGTGGCTGAGAGACAATATTGTCTTATATCCCATTAATCGATTCTTTGGGTTAAGAACCACTGGAATAGGCACGGAAGTTACGGTTCATCATTGTACATGTTGGCAATACTACCCGTACATGAAGAGACAACATGACTCCCACATGTCTAGCTCGTGAGTATTTTTATAAGAGGAATTCTTTTATCATACTAAGACCCTTTTTTCGGGTACCACTGGGAATCAAATCCGAAACTTCTGAAGAAGTTTAACGTTTTTCCAACTAGGCCACAGAGGTCGTTGTTATTATGAATAAATTTATTTTAATGTTAATATTAACTATTTATTAATTTGTATTAGTAGAAAACATAATCAATATGTTATAGATCTCTACCAAATTGGAATTTACTGAAAAACCCACCAGCAAAGACTAGGAAAGGCCAAGATTCAACTATTGATGCTGTAAGTTTAATTTGCTTTTATTATTATAAAAATTAGTGCTATTTACTGTTTGTATATTGAAAAGAAAATAAAAGTTAAAATATTTTATAATTACATCAACATTACCAAAACTGATGTTATTTTATCCCTTCCTTCCCTTCCCTGTGATGTGTAACTAGTACACATTGCTTCTAAAAACTTTAATATCTCTATAAATATCATAAATACTGGGTTCAGATTTTAGGTATTCCTCCGTAATACATTTACGTATTGAATGGAAAAATAATATTAATAATAATTGGCACTTATCGGCCACATCAGAGATATTTTGTGGAAATTGGGAATAAATTCATCAATACAATCAAACGTGTGCCAGTGTGTGACGTAGGTATATTCATTCTAAAAAATCACTATGGGTGAGGAAACTACGATATTCACGTCTCACTCTCACTCTACTTCGGTATATGGGAACGCAAGAAGTAGAATCTCAGTTTGTAGTTGTGTTTCTTCCTTCGAGGTATAACATACACAGTGTTAGTCCGTCTCAGGTGGTCTCTTCGCCCATTTTTTGAACGTCGGCCGATTTTTTTTTCATGTTTTCAGCAATTAAATTTCAATTATTATCACTTTTAACTTCAAATTTAATTAATTTAAGCGATTGGCTATGAATATTCTTATTATTCTGATTTTAAATCGCTCTTTTTTACATGTGTATTGAATATACAGCACCGGAACAGGTGGATTTTTTTTAGCATAGGAAGGGTAAGGTTAAAATGCACTAAAATCTAGATAATTTAATATTTTGGTTGCATTGTAAAAATCTGCCTAAATGATCATATTAGTATTCATTTTTATAACATTCATTATCACCTTTTACGCTCCATTAACCTTTCCTTCCCTGTGTTGGGTATCTTCTACACATTGCTTCTAATAACCATCAATATCTCTATAAATATAATATATACAAGGTTAAGATTTTAGGTATTCCTCCATAATATATTTACGCATTGATTTAAAAAATAATATTAATAATAATCAGAATTTATCGACTACATCGAGGTGTTTTGTAAAGATCGAAAACAAATTCGCATTTAAACGCGGCGAGTGCCTCGTCTTGACGATAGGTGAATAGTATGCGGGAAGCGCGACACTATATTCGCATCTCACTCTTGCATACTAGACTGAATTGCAAGGAGCTGAATTTTCTCAACGTCGCAAGCAAAGGCGTATGCGACTGACGTTCCGCGCCACTAGTTGCCTCTAGGCTTCCAAATAGGTTAGACGTACGCCCGTTCCGTGAGCGTTTTTTAATGTTTTCAGATGGTTTTTTAATGTTTTCAGCAAATAAATCTCAATTATTATAATTTTTAACTTCAATTATAATTAATTAAGGGGATTATCTATGAATGTTCTTATTTTTCCGATTTAAAATCGCATATTTTTGATTGCGTACTCACTACCCAACACCGTAACACGCGTATTATTTTTATCACCGTAAGGGAAGGGTTAAGAACTAAGGGATGCCACAAAATGTCTCCATCCAGGCTGATCAACTGCCGGGCACTCCTTTATTTATTCTATACTCCTCTTTTATTTGTTAAAGAGAAAAATATATTTCATTCGAGAGGTGCATGTAACTATACAAGGCATTAATAGGTTTTCTACTTAAAATATGATACATTTTTCAGATAATATATTTTTTAATTGTGATGTTTGTGTAGGGATGAAAGTTTTGATGCTGTTATGATAATAATAAATGAAAATTTAAAATAATATTATCTATTTGTAAAGGAATTTGTCACTTTACCTGCCCCTTACATACTACCGAAAAATACTGCCTATAAGAACACAGGTCTCTTCCTTGGATTGCTTGAGTCTCTTCTTACGATTCTACAGGGGATATGATATGATACATGGGAGTAAAACTCAAATGTGGAAAATGTATGAAAGGTGCTGCTGAATAAATGCTGCAGTGTTGCATGCCCTGAAAATAAATTAGAATAAATCTACAGCGTGAATGTGTGTGGGGATTGTTAAAGAGGAAGATCAAAAAAAGATAGTTGAATCAAATTAATGAAAGAAAGAAGAAAATGTAAGATGTCAGATAAATAAAAGGAACTGTATTAAAAAGTGTAGAGAAAGCAAAATATGTATGATGCAAAAACACTGTCATATCTGTGGATTACCGACAATGAAATGGGGGGATGGTATGTATCTATGGGATAAAAATAATATTAAAATGTATATATAATGTTTTTTTAATTTTATAAACCTAATGTAAAAAGGCGAACTAGTTTTTACTGTCAAACATTAAACATCCTGTTTTCTTTTTAATTCATATTTAATAAGTATTTGATATCTCTATCTGTAATTTTCCTTTTTTTTATGCACTTAATTAAACAGTGCATTAATGATGAATATCTTTCAGGATATGAAACAAAGTTTCGAAAGAGAGGCTGAAATTTTGGGATCCAGTCTTGGGGATGGAAATGTTAGTAATGAGGAGATAATAATTAACATCAACACCTTGAGAGACATTGCTATAATGTGTGAAACAATGGTAAGTATTTGCGTGAATTTTCAGAAGATTAGCTGTTTATTTTTGCAGAAAGAAATCCTCTTAAATTTATTATGATCGATGAGAGTGAATACAATAAATAAAATATTTGAAATAATTTCTATTCACCTTAATACAAATATGTATTAACGTGAATAGAAATATTTATTTTATATTTTAGAACTTGGTATGTGGTTATATTCTTATATATATATATATATATTTTATTATCCACAATACAAGAGTTATAATTGTTTTAATGGAAAGGCATACTGTTGAGTACAAGTACATGCCAATGCAAAAGAAGCCTTCATTTTATGAATTTAGAGAACCATTTCACTAGACATGGCTTGTGATGAAGTGGTGTTATACTAGTCCTAAATACTAAAATATTATCCTTACACACACTTAAATCCCAAGCTTTCACTCACATAATTCTAATCACATCAAAATCATGACCAACAACTCCTCATTTCATACTCTACCTCCAAAAGCTTCGTGGAGTGGAGTGGAAGTGGAGACCTCCAAAAGCTTCTCATTTCTTATTCTCTCCCTGTCAAAGAGCTAATTGTCAATGTTATATTTTTTTTAATTCGAAGGTGTAACACTATCTGAATCTGTATCAGGTTTACAAATATAATATATGCAATGGATTTTGATGCATTTTGTTAACATTATGTATAATTTATATTTTTTTTCTCTGTTGTGTTAAGAGTGTTTAGCTAGATTTGAATTTTTATTTTGGTTCACTGATTCTTACGATTAAATGGTGCATTTTACTCTTTTTCGGATTGCAGGATACCTATCCTGATAGAAAATTTAAGAAGTAATACAGGAAAGTGAATGAAAACAATCATTTCATACAACATAGATAAATCAGAAAACCATATTTAAGTGTATGAAATCAAAGAAAATAATTCATTTATAATTTTCACTTTACGTTGTTTTTATAGATCAATGTATAATAATTTTTTTTAGAATGAGTAGCCAGGGATTAAAATTTAAAGTTTTTTTACATCATGTTTTTTCTACTTTATCTACAGGAGTGGTTGGCTACAAGAATTAAATCATGGGAAGGCGTTGAAGAGGGAGCAAGTAGAGCTCTTAAAGATGGAGGAAAAGATCGCAGACCAACATCGTTTGATGCTGTTTTGGTTGAACTATCTTCTGCTGCAACTGCTTTTTATAATATATCTGACAGTTGTCTATTATTGTTACATTTGGAGGTATGGAATTGAATATTTTTATCAGTAAATAATTTTTATTTATCTGGTTAATATTATTGATTTATTGACAAAGGGTTACTTAATATCTGTTTAGAAAATGTTTTATTTTTATTAATGAAGAACATTATATTTGTATATATTATATCAACATTTTATAATTTTATTTACAAATTTTTCTATTAATTAAAGTCTTAACTCTACTAAACATTGAACAAAGAATAGGGTTCTGTTTCTTTTATAAAATACTGAAATTTCTATTCTGTAACAAATGTCACTCCATGAGTGTTTTTACTATAGAATCTATTGTATGTTAGACAACTACTAAGGGTCAATACAAAAATAAATCAAGAGAAAAGGTTCGAGACTGATTCCACAATGCTAGAATACTTAGCTAGTGTGCTAATTCTTCAATTCATATAGTACCCCCCAATATCTCCGAATGGATGATGCGGGCATGTTTGAAAATCTTGGCTAGGAGACAATATTGTCTTTTGCCCCAGTTATTGAGAAAATTGGAATACGCGATCATTGGAATATGCGATCATTGGAATACGCGAGTAACTCCGAGTTTACCATCTCACATCTAAAAAATAATGCACTAGAACAGGCAATGACACTCACATACATCTAGCGTGTGAGTATTGTTACTAGATGAACTCTTAAAATAGACTGAAACCTTATTTTTGGGTTACCAACTGGAGTCGAATCCGAAACCTCCAGGTAAAATCCGAAACCTCCACTAACGTCATACGAACTAGGACACAATATGCTTATCATTATGTTTTCTAAAACTTATGGTAATCTGGAATTTGCTGGGTATCAATTTGTGAACTGCTTTGTCCGTGTGGATCGAGCTAACAGAATTTATTAGTCATTCGGAATAGCTGATCTTATAGCATGGTATAGTGTCTGTAGGTCATAAAACTAAGAGTACAGAAGCCTTAAGATTTTTTTAAGTTACGCTTCTCGAGATGTGCCAATAGTAAGTAACATTTAATTCTATAAATGTTATTAAAATTAGTTGAGTTGTATTTTTTTATTTTTAAGGTGCGCATGCAATGTTTCCACTATTTGGGTCGTTTGAATGCTTGGCTGACAAATGGGCAGCATGGAGAGTCTCCGACAATATCCCTTGCACGGACTCTACAAGCTTTCTTCCAGCAAATTGGGCCCATTTTACATCCTCGACGCCTTCATGTAAGAACCTTTTATTTTCTTTTTAAAACTAATCTTTATTGTTAAAAAAAATTACTAAGATTTGAACAAAAATGAGTACAGATTTTCAAAATGTGCTGTATATTTTTTTCAAGTTCTTATGATGAAATATCAGTTTTAAATCATCTTTGAGAATGGTTGTAAATTTGTACAGTAAATTAATCAAGTAATCTTAGTCAGAAATTAGATTCATGATTTTAATGATTTCTTAGCATAATTGTTTCTGAGCCATATTTTAAGATAATAAGGATGCATTGGTAAAATACCCTGGTTAGTTTACTGTATAATAAAATGATTCATTTGTTTATTTTAGTACATAATGGAAGGGCTGGGTGAGATGATGTCGGCTGTGATAGTGAATGGGTGGCGAGGAAACGGCGAAGGGGTGAGCGGTGCTGTGGCCCAGCTGGAGCCCCTGCGCCACTGCCTTACTGCTGCGCACCTCTCACCTGAGGGACTGCATAAGGCCACGCTCTACCTTCATATGCTGAACATGTCTCATGAGGTCACTATACATATATATATTGGGGATTCTGTCAAAAGTTGTTATGTGCTGAAAACGTGTTATTGTTATAATACGATTTTTTAATTTAATTTATATTATTTTGTGACCACATAGTGTGTCAAGTATGAAAACTTTTCTCAAACATTACCTTTTTCTGTACAACCTTAAAAGTACATAGAGTCTTAATCAATCGAACCTTTAAAGGAAGTTGATTCCACACCAAATTCCCGATCATAGTACTTGGCCTTATTTGCTCTTTCAGGTACAAGTAAAAGTATGTTAGATGCTTCAGCATCAGTAGATCACAATCAGTACTGCCTCAGTCCGAGAACTTTATGATCATAATGGAACCAAGTTGTAGAGCTCTTTATAAATTATTCAATTCATAATAACTTAATTTTGCGCTCTTACAATCTTCTGCCAGATTATTTTAAGTCCAAGTTTCTGGTTGTATGAACATAAAATGAGTTCATCAAAGTCACTTTAGTGCCTCACATAATGTTTTACTAAGATTGGAGGCCCTACAAGCTTTTACTTTTTAAATATATTAAAGATATTTCAGTAAGTATACTTATGACATTACCAGCTACTCATATCTAAAACATATCATTGATTCATGACATGAAGGGTGCAGGGAAAATCATTGTTTTTTATTCAGAGGTAATATGTTAGAAATCCATATTCTACTGGAAACTATCAAGAAAAAAATGTATAGTGAAAAATATTGGATACATAGTTCATATCTATATTTTCTTGATGTTTTAAATTTTCTCAATAAGCTGAGACATTGATTTTCTGATGAGAATGATTGACAGTCCATCTTGTGGATGGATGACACCTGTGCATTTATTGATTTATTTAGTGCATGTTGATGTAATGAAAAATCAAATATTACATACAATGGCGAATAAGGTTAGGACATTGAAAATCAAATGGATAGAATCAATTCACTGTAGCATTTATTGGATAGAATTTGATTGATGTTTTTTTTTAACAATTATCATCAAAGGTGCTTTTATAATGTATTAATAGTAGCGACTAAAAGCCAGAAGAAAATCTGCTAAAATGAATTCTGAATGTGAAACAGTCTAAAATAAAATCCATCTGGAGTGTAAAATGATGAAAGTTAAGCGGGTAGTACGAAATACTCGTATAGAAGAGGTATGAGAAAATTTAGACTTAGATTTTTTTTAATTTAGGGATAAATTGTATACTTGGAGAAGTATAAATATATATATTTTCTTCCTATACCGTAAGGAGAATATTGTAGTATGTTTGTCAAATATGTTTCTAGATTATTTTTTAATTAAAATCTATATTTTGTTTGAATGGAAAATCTTATTTATTATGTTAGAAAAATATGACTTGTGTTGCATTGTACCACTCTGTTATCTATATTTATGAAATCATTAGTACATTTCACTAAATATAATACATAGCAGAAAATATAAAGGTGAAATAAAAATGAATACACCAATAATGAGTAGCAAAAATTTAAAGACAGTATAATTTTATACAATTTTTCGAAAAACATAAACAATATTTTTTGAATATAATTAAATTTCAATTGTGGTTCTACTACTATTGTATAATTTAGATTATATTTAATAAGTGTCATTTTGTGACAGAATACCACTTGAAATTGCTCCATTTTATCCTATGGTCATAAAAATAAGTTGTTAATTATTTTTGAAAAGAAAAATTTGAGTTCGAAATTGAATTTTCCACTAAATTATATAAAAAAATAATTAAAATGAATATTTATTGGTTAGGAGTGTTGAAATAACCTAATGTGTCAACTGATCATTTTAGAATAATCAGTTAGTTAACTTTATCAAAGTGGTGTATAAATCTTTTGATTTTGATTGTTTTAAATATATTTTCTTGTTTTCAGGAAATTCTTCAGCTGGTGAAGGATAAAAAACCAATATTCTCAGAATTGGAATATATGAATGCTTTTCAAGTTATTGCTAAATCGAAAAATTTACCCGACTCCATATTAAAATCAAATCTTAACAAGTTATGTAATTTATTAGGAAATGTTGGTGTTACTGTTTAAAAGACTGCAGGGATTTAATGTTTAATTATTAGTAAAAATGCATAATATCAAAATGATAGAATCGTATTTTAGTCGAGCTTAAAATATTCAAGCATTTTTACAATCATAGAATCAGCACTGTCAATTCAAAAGTACGAATGTGTAGATAATTGAAATAAAATTGTATTTTGTTGGTGTTTAAGTGTAAAGTACAAAAATATTATTCTTACGAAATAACCTAAGTCTTAATAGACAAACTAGAGGACATGGGGATGTCTCAAGTGATTAAGAAACTCAAGATTAGTTAGATACAGGAGTGTCATAGGACACGCATTGCCTTCTATCAATCTTAAATAGAGATGAAAATGTATAGAATTTTTTTGAATTGTGAAAATACAAATATTGAAAAAAGTGTATAAATAATATTTTTTTAGTCATTGGAAAAATGATTTGTTATTTTAAGAAAACTTGTTTTATTTGAGTTTTCAGTTAATTTCATTTACAACGAAAATATTGATTCTGTATCAAAAATCGTTAATTTTATGTCAATATTGAGTAATTTTTTGATATTGGTTAGAATTGTATATTTAATAAAAAAAATTTATATAACCCGCAATATTCATAAAAAACAGTGAAATTTTTACCTGAGAATGATTTAAAAAAAATAATACTTGTTTTCATATAATAAATAAAACAGCTCTATGTAAGAAGTATACATCATTTTTTATACTTTTAAAAACATGATATACATATATGGCCTAGTTGGCATAATGTTTAACTTTAAATCCAGGGCGTCTCACATTTTGATTCCTAATTACACACAAAAAACTCGCAATCTGGTTTTTCATATAAGACCTTTTAAAATATTTCTGGTTGGTTGAAAAAAAATGCTATATGATAATAAACCTGCCAGATTGTATTGTATAAATAAACAAATAATATAATACAAACATTGAAATGAAAAAAAATGTGGTATATATATGCACACTGTTTTTTCTTGTTTTTGAAACAATAATTAAAAATCAAGTTTGTTAAATTATTGCAATATTCTTAGCATTCAAAAATGTTTATAAATAAATATTAAATTTGTCAAAAAACAAGTGGAATTTCATTCGGAAAATATGCTAAAAATCCATAGTTTGTAGCAGAATAGGTCTGCACAGTTCATTGTTCAACCTTTAGTTTTAAGCAAATTTCTTATTTATGTATTTTAAGGATGAAAATGATAAAGGAATTTTAAAGCAAGTTTTTTCTTTTATTTATTCATTTTACAGTCTATTTATTTAAAAGCAATTTTAATATATTCACCAAAAATTCTACATCTGTACACCTCATACAACACGAATTCTCTGACTTTTTAAGTTTCCTTTTTTCAGAATATCATTAGTTTGATCCAATCATACTTTCCTTGGTCTTCCTTCACACACCTTCCATACTTATAGTATTTACACTATATACTTGTTAGTCTTTCTTCATTTATTCATTCCACATGCCCAAACCATCTCATTGTGCTCTTCTTCATCTTATTCAACTCATTAGCCTTAAATTCTCAATCATCCCTAATCACTTCATTCCCTATTCTGTCATACGTTGTCACTCTTTGTATTCGTCTCAAAGTACACATTTATACAACTATTATTCGTCTCCTGTCTTTTTCCAGGTCCATGTTTCACTTCTGTACAACAAAGTTGGTACTAAAACACCATTGTGGATGATCATCTTAGTAGATTTTGATACTGTTCAGTTCAAATAAATATGTTTTAGTGCCTCATTGACTTTGTTTTCCATAGCTACATGCTGTTCGATCATCTGAGAAAATACTTCCCAAATATCAGAATTCGTCAACTTGCTCCAATCTTCCATTATTCACCCATATATGAGTATTGCATTTACTTTTCCTTTCACACCTTTCCTTCACTTTTCTATCATTATAAATTTGGATTTTGCAACATTCATTCTCTTCACATCTCTCATACAATTTACTTATCAAACTCTGCAATTTGTATTCACTCTGCCAACACGACCATATCATCTGCATACAGTAATCCGCATACGTTCCCATTCGACATATGTATCCCTACAATTGACCTCTATAGTTTTTCACACTTGAATCTATAAAAATATTGAACAACCAGGCTGAAACAACGCATCCTTGCTTTACCCTTTTCGAAATATTAAACCGTTCAGTCAAGGTGCCATTTATTTTAATATTATACAAGCTCTACTTTTGGCGTATAATGACGCAATACAGCATATTAGTTTACATTCAACACTATATTCATTCATATTTTTTATACCTTGTCTCTTATCTCACGGTCTTATGCTTTTTTCAAGTCCACAAACACCTAATATTCTTTTTTATTTTCTGCCATACATTTTTCTACAAGCATACGCAAAGAGAGCCTGAGTCATGCATCCTTTTTCACTTAAATAGGCACCCTGATAAAAATATAATGATGGGAATTGTTTCTGTCAGTTTATTTATTTAAAAAGATAGTTGGACAGTTTCATTATAAAAATTACAATCAGAGGAAATGCATTTTTGTACTCGTACGTGCATTATTGAATCTTAAGAATGATCAGTTTAAGTTTTATTCAACCGTGTGAGAGATTTTTTCTTAATTTTGTATAAAATATTTCATGAAGAGTTTGCTTATTCATACTAAAATAATATATACATTAAAATAAATTAGAAAATGATCTGTTTTTATCATTTATTATATTATTTTAGACATCAACGAAATCTATCCAAAAGTCGTGTTTCAGCTTGTTTTGCTTCATGTACAATTCCTATGGATCGATTACTTGACTAAATTCCTATTTGACCGCAATTCTCACGCATGTCTATTGTAGGATTCCATTTGCTTACTATCCGATTGTTGCTTACTTAACCCTAGATTACTAAACTATGTTATCCTGTGATTAACGTTATAACTTATATTTAGTAAAAACTACGACTGAAAGAAAATACGTAATATATTAGATAAGTATAATCTATTGAGGTAAGATCTTACCTTACAAAAATTCATGATAATCAGTTACAAATGAGGATAATCACTATTCAGCATAACCTTAATATACGAGTATGTTCGGATGTTCCCATTATGAGCATGACATATTGATGTTTTACAGCTAATGCAAAAGCTAGTAGTCATCTTTCTGGACTTGACGGACACAGCGCCAATAATAGGTGTGAAACAAGCTTGATGATCTTGCACATCAGACAAAAGTTCATTTTCCAGAATTTCTCTGACAGATTCTCTGATTTCACATCGTCAAGTATTGAATATTTCCATAAAATGTGGTTCCATCAGTTTCTCTGCCGTTTTCAAGATGAAATAACCTGGAAAGACCATTTTTGGAATGATTAAAAACGTACGATAATGTGATGAAGGCATTAATAATCTTAAGATGTAGTGTATTGAAAAACAGACAATGTGATGAAGACATTAATAATCTTAAGATGTAGTATGTTGAAAAACAGACAATGTGATGAAGACATTAATAATCTTAAGATGTAGTATGTTGAAAAACAGACAATGTGATGAAGACATTAATAATCTTAAGATATATATTGAAAAACAGACAATGAAGCCATATTTGAGTCTTTCTACTTTCTACTTGTTGACGGTATACACTGCTCGTTTTGTCAAATATAGAACTTTGATGTGTGATTTTCCACTAGACTGGTTGACAAAAGGTTTTTCGTGAGTTGTAAATAGGTGAGTATTTTATTGTTCTTTGGTTTATAGAAAACTAGAATTGTGAATATATTTGGAATCACATTCAGTTGGGTGATGAATATCGCGTCTTCGCGGTCTTCCGGTTCACTTCCTGCTTCTAACTCTTCGCCCGAACTGGTGTTTTCATCATTAAATTCCTCTAAAATTAGAATTATTTCGTCTAGTTGAAGTAAAGAAATAACTTGGAATATGATAAAAATGGGAAAATAACATACAAAAAATGGTGAATTCTCGCATAAATTACAATACAAACACGGATAATAATAATTATGTGTAATTTTGTGGATAACAATAAAATTAGATAAAAACAACATAAATTAATTTTCTCTCTTTTATAGCACGAAAAACATTAATAATATAACAAAAAAAATTACTTGCCGTTACAATATTACTAATGTGTCGTATTATTTATGATGGCGTTGTTATAATTAAACAATAAAAAATGATGTGACCACGATGGTAGCTCTGGTGTCAGAGATAATACTCCTACTCGTACTACTAGCGTGCGAAAATTAGTGTAGATAAAGGGTGGAGGTGCTTGTGGCACTGCAACGTGCCGATTATTGAGAATCATGAATGGTTCGTAATTTTTACGAAAGTTAGTCCAGGGTTAAGCCAAATTGGAATTAACTTGAGCAATGTTGCATTCCACCTGCCGTCTGTTTTTGCAATTCTCCGATACCAGAGCGATCAGCTGCTACGGACAACTGACATTTTGCTTGTCGGTGGATGTTCATAAAATATTAATTAATCTAGACAAACTTCAGAATTATCAATGAATGGTCATAATGGATCTAGGCAGGAAAATCTGTCAATTTTACTAGACATATCGTCTAAAAATATGTACGAAGTGTTGCTGTTCTTGGGAGATGCTTTAGCCAGTTAACAGTCAACTTCAAGTAAGGATGCGGACTGACAAAATGGAAATCCGGCCTAATGGTTACAAAATCATAAATAATTTTAATCAATGGAGAGAAAAATCATAGCGGGTGTTCTGTTGTCCAAGACTAGTAGTGCAATTACATAAAATGGTAAAAAAGAGAAGACTCTTTAGTCTATTTTTTCCATCTTCAAACATAGTTTTCATCGCATCGCTATGCTAGCAGCTCAGCCCAAATACGAGTATATGGCTTAAAAACAGTATTATTAAGTAAATCGCTAAATGCAGCGCACTTAATTCTAAGAGTAGCTGTAAACATTTAACCCAGTGTTTCAATGGCATGCTAGTTTAGATTTAAAAGTAGTTGTAACAGTGTTGTAACTTTTTTCAATCCTATACAAACGATCGACCCCAGGCAATCCACATCAAACATCTATGCGGATGAACTTGTTCTTGCGGCTCACAAGAGAATAGCTTCGAAATAACCATTTACAACCGATGTGAGGATTGCAGAGTTCGCTGCTGTGCCCGGAAAAGTACTATAAAAATAACATACTGAAACATAATAGTTTTTTATATTTAGGTTGCGTCTTTCATTAGATAAATGGCGAAATAAGCCATGAATTTAATATTGCACGAGGTAGATGTAAATTAAATCATTGTCACACTTCCAAACACTTTGGAGCTGCAATTGACAGCACACAATTTTTAAAACGATATTGAATCTATGTGGCCTAATTTATAGGATGTTGGTCTTCCAGTCGGAGGTTTCCGGTTCGATTCCAGTTGGCACAAATTTTTAAAGGGTTGCAGTCTAGTTTTTACTTACGCCTTATTAACAAATTTTTCGTTGGTTAGAAGAGATTGCCACGTGACAATGATTCCACTAGGTTGTATAACGTAATATTACATAAAATAATACATTTTTTGCTGCTTGATTTCTCATGACTGAGGGTCGTGATCTCTTCGATCTATCTGTTCAACTCTGCCCATGATGATTTTCTCACCTATCCCTACTTTGCACTCTTGGAGTGCTGCCGTTACATAGGGACCTGTTGCATTGCTGAGTTGGTCAGTCCATTGGGTTAGTGGTCTACATCTGCGTCACCGTCCCTCCACGGTCAACTACCGGTTAGCATGATAATAAAACAATATAATTGAATGGAGGGATCTAGTGACAACCTTGGGGTGGGTTCACATGTAACATATGCTTGTGATAATGAACAATCCAGCTGCCCAGTGATGTGCACCGTGGAAAATTTGGTCAATATAAGGGAAGGTGCAATAAACAACTTTTTGGATGAAAACATTACAGGTAGTCGTCGACTTACGAGCTACGCGACTTACGACTGTTCGACTTTACGACCACAATCCGCGATCGGTATTATAAGCATTTTTAAACCCTTCCGAGATGTCTACAACAAGGAAAATGTGAATTTCTCAACGTGCCAAGAAACAATGAAAGGCTATTGATTTGAAAACAAAAATGATTGTTATTAAGCAGTACGAAGGAGGAAAAAAGTATCTACTGGAGCAAATTTTATTGGGGATGAAACGGAATTATTCTGTAACCGAATGCCAGCGCGCGTTTACATCCATATAGAAGCCAAAAGCATGCCTGAATTGAAAACTTAAAAAATATGTTGACTGCTGCTTGGCGGAAACATCGCGGGTTTCAAACTCAAGTCTTTATAGTTCAGAAAATGTAGGATGAGTCCTGTAACAGTTCACAAATTTGCCCCAATACAACTTGTAACGATGTTCAGTAATTTGAATTATTTTATCAACTTTAATATAAGCCTCAATTCTAATAAATAGCAAGTTATTTAGGTAAATACGAGTACATTACATAAGGTTGTATTGGGGCAAATTTGTGAGCTGTCACAGGACTCATCCTAGAATTTCCGAACTATAGTAATTTATCAATCAGAAAACCCGCGAGCATTCAAAAATGTAAACCAGCACACACTGCCCGTGTACTTTCGTTACAATTAAAAAACATGGATGACGAAGACCCTATTTGAAGACTGATTCATGAATTGTTTTATTCCTCAAGTTCATGAATATTGTGTGGAGAATAAAATTCCTTTTAATATTTTGATGCTCTTATAGTTCGGAAAATCTAGGATGAACCGTATCGCTCACAAATTTGCCCCAATACAACCTTGTAACGATGTTCAGTAATTTTAATTATTTTATCAACTTTAATATAAGCCTCGATTCTAATAAATAGCAAGTTATTTAGGTAAATACATTACATAAAACTAACAATAATGACAAATTAATACATCTTGCCACAAATTAGCAAAAATGTGGCAGTTTGTTAAAATCAAATAATATTTGGTGACCTTTGTCAAAAGTCACTACGTTAGTCTGCATTGGCTAGGAATGGGGTATTCGATAATTGGATTTTCAAAAATCGATTTCGAAAATCGATTTTAATTAAATGTTCGTAATTAGTATTAATTCATAGTGGATCTTGGCCTATTTAAAGATACATACAAATCATACAATACATTAAAAAGTCAGTATAATGAAAATTAGGAATTAAAACGTCAGTTTAGAGAAAAGCAATTGTTCGATTTGTAAAAAAACTATTCGATTTGTAAAAAAACGATTTTACCCCATCCCTTTGTGACAAACGTCGCACGGTTCATCCTAGACTTTCCGAAGTATAGATAATGCACCTGGACATCCACCCAATGTATCTGATCTTCATCCTAACGTGAAAGCTATTTTTTTGGCGCCAAATATAACTCCACTCAATCAGCCTATGGACCAAGGTTATACTGCTACATTTAAGGCTAACTTTCTCAGAACAACTTATAGATGCTGACACAGAGCTATCGTTGCGAGAGTTTAGGAAGCAGTACGATTTTCTTAGGTGTACCAAAAATATCGCTCCTGCCTGGGAGGCTGTGACAAAGAAGTGCATGAATGGTATCTGGGAAAATTGTGATGAGCGTTACGCAAATACTTGAAGAATTCGATAGTGAACAAGAACTTGAAGTTATAGAAAAATAGTAAAATTGGCGAAAGATCTGTCTTTAGAGTGTGAGGTAGAGGACATCGAGGAATTACTAGATCATGAGTCTGGAGAACTTGCGAATGAAGAACTTATTGAATTGGACGAAGAAAAAGTAGCGGAAGAAGAAAGAAGAGAAGCAGAAAAAGAACAGGAGGAGGAGCCAGAAAGAAAATTCACCGTTAAGGGACTATCCGAAGATTTACTTATCTTTGGAATAAACTTCTTCCACATTTTGAAGAAATGGACCCAAACATCGAACGATTTGTAAGGATTGAACGGATGGCACACGATGTGGTTCGCCCATGTCGTGAAATATGCGAGGAGAAGAAGAAACAAACAAACGGCCAGTATTTTTTTTATATGTATAACAACAACTGTATTTTCATGTTTTATTAATACATATAACATTTAACCAATTTTACTGTAGCATATTTTTTTAATTAATCGTAACAAATGTAAAAATAAAAAACAAAGCAATACGTAAAGATATCCGAATATCAGGAATGCTAATGATAAAGAAAACAAAGACAAACTCGAAAAATAATAAAAAAGAAACCTCATAAACGACAGTGGTGATACACTGATTATAATAAGAACATAGAAAACAGTCTTATGTTATGATATCATCACGCACTATAATTCACATGTGTACCGAAATTATTGCGTAAACCGACTTACGACCAGATCAACTTACGACCTGTTTATCGGACCCGATTGTGATCGTAAGTCGACGACTACCTGTATATGTTAGTTTAGTGCAACTGATATGGAAAACATACTTACTTTTTCTCCAACACGAAGGACGACTTACGATTTACATTTCATTCTGAGCGTAGGAATATTTTATCATACTTGATATTGGATGGAATATTAAGATCTCTCTTTCAATCTATGGTGAGCAAAGAAGAGCTATGTAAAATAACAAAGATGTATATGTTCAACACAGTTATTCACTACTTCTAGATTTTGACTGAAAAGGTAAGATCAAGAGCATAAATGACGGAGATGAGATATCTTAGAGGAGTTATAGGTTCCTCTATGAGATTGGGTTGGGAATTCGGATACAAAACATATCTTCTTAGAAAGATTAAGAGTCTCAGTTGCGATGTTTTGGGCGTTATCAATGCACCGGATCATATATTGCAAAAGAAGATCTTCGAGTTGAACTCAAGTGGAAGAAGACCAGCTGAGGGATGGAGTAAATAAGTGGAGAACTTTTGCCGGCAAATATTTCACCTAGATTGGGGCGATGAATTGGTTGACGTGGAGAATATCTTCCGCAATATTTCAGTCCCAACCCGTAAGAAGGGGCCAAAAATAGTTGAGTACTTGAAATTAAAAGAGTAGCTTTATGTTAAATGGGAGATAAATAACATCCAATCAAAAAAGTATCATTCGTTCCAAGTCATCATTGAAACATGGTTGACCTACTCGTATATACCTCATTTAACAGACAACTTGAAGAACTGGTATAGATCTTTTGTGTGTTTGGTGGCCGAATGATATCAACCAAATAGACAAGTTACAGTTTGTTTCTGGGTATGTGCATTGAACTCTGTTAGACTTATTTTAAATTCTTAGTTTTATAAAACTACCGGTATATAGAAGCGGATAAATGGCGATCAACAGAACCTGTAATATTACAATATATGATGACTCGTTATACGGCTCCATGCTTGAGATTAGTAGTTAGTCAGCTAGCACACTGAAAAGATAGGAAATTCTCTTTCAATGTAAGTTGAATAACATTATATTGTATTTTAAAATTTTTGAGTATTTATCCTTTCTATTTGAAATAAAAGAATAAAATAAATATTGTTTTTTTTAAATGTCTACTAGTATCCTATCTTGCACGCATTCTATTGTTTACTCAGTAGAATCGAAAAATTATGGTTGTTTATGTATTTTATGTTTATTTTATTTGAGATATCATAAGTTAGATTTGTAAAAGTAAAAATATTAAAAGTAAACAGTTGTGAGAGTTACGAAAACATCAATAATTTCATTATATTTTGAATAAAAATGCTTACGCAAGTTTTTGTTTTCAGCCCTCATTTCATGAATTAATTAAAAGTGAATGTTTAAATATGTTTGATGTAACATATGTTGTGAATATTTATTTTAAATTATATGATTTCATACAGTAATACGTTTAGAAAAGGTATTCAATACATTAATATTAATTACTAAATATATTTTACGATCATAAACATAGAGTCGAATATTTATTTTTGAATTAAAACAATACGGTATTATTATAATTACTTTTTATTAATTTTAATACATATTCAATATTTTTAATAGAAGGTTATATTGAAGAGTGCAAGGTAAGAATCGCTATAATGGAAATAATGAAAACATATTTTTTCGATTGGATTCACGGATTAAATTTGTAATACCAGATTCCATGTTAATCTTCCCTAAAATTCACAACCAACGATCAAAAAAGTTGCAAGCAGGCAACCTAATAATCTAACATGAGACAACGTAAAAAATGTATGCAAGTTGTGTCGAACCGCGGGCATGCATCGCCCAGATAGTCGTAACGGTTGACCCAAAGACAACTCGCGGTCATGTGGAAATTCAGCTTCAACATATGTACGAGTATATTACAATATATATTTAAACATTGTTACATCTTAGATGTGTTCGAAGATTTTTCGTGGTTCTTTTCCACTAGTTTAATAATCGACACCATCTGCACTATCATACGTGTATGCTTATCGTATTCTTGGAATAGCGATATATAGTACTCGTATGATTATTGTGAAATATTAAGTTTTCTTATGGGTTTGAAGATTTTCATGGCTGTTTTTCACTAGTTTAATAATCGATACCATCATCACTATTATATTATTATTCTATTCCTAGAATAGTGATGTATTATTGTTGCGAAATATCAAGTATTTTTGATGGGTTTGAAGATTTTCACGATTGTTTTCCACTAGTGTAATATCGACACCATCAGCACTATCACGTGTTCTTGGAATAGTGATGTATTATTATTCTGAAATGTCAAGTTTTCTTTTGGGTCTAAAGCTTTTCACGATTGCTTTCCACTCGTGGTAAAAATGACGACCTCCGTGGCCTGGTGGTAAGACACTTGTCTGCCAATCCGGAGGTTGCGGGTTCGATCCTCGCTGGAACCCAGATTTTTTAAATAGGATTCCAGTCTGGTTAACACTTAGGCCCCATAAAAAAAACCCCTTCCTGGTTGGTTGGAAGAGATTGCCACATGGCAATAAGCTCGCCAGATAAAAAAAAAAATACTTGAGATTAATTTTTCTAAAATCTGAAAATAGAAACTCGGTTTCGTTTTAGAATTTGATTATATATCATACATAAATCAATGTGCTTTTGGTTCATGATTAATATTCTTGATTTTAGTTTGAACATTTTTCATGCCTTTCAATCGTTTGAAACATAATATATTTATTCAGAATATTTTTTTAGAAAATCTATTGTGAATTATATTTTTATTTAATTGTATTGGGTTTATCATATTTTTAATGTTACTATAGTATAAAATGTTAACATTGTGGAATACTCTGTGGACATTTTTTTTTCAACCTTACCCTTTAAATATAGTTCAATACATTTTTTTGAATGATGAATAAATTTTTCAATACGGTTGAAAAAATATTCTGAAATTATGTTCTCAAAATGGTTTAACACAGTGGAGATCACTTCTTCGTCGCTTTTTTCCACGCAAATTGAATTTTAGTTTTGAAAATAAAAAATAATCGCTAGGGGATAAATCGAACTATAGGGTGGGTGATTCAATTCTTTGAAACCACAGTATTGAATTATAGATAGCCTTTGCATCAACAAAAGTGTTCACTGGCGTATTGTCGTGTAATAATCTCACGCCTCGTGACAACTTTCCCGGCGTTTTGCTTTTATGGCATACTTTAATTTGTTCATAAATGACGCATAATACTCACCACCAGCCACGTTGTCTCTTTGAAGCTAATTAGTAGAATTTCCTGACAATCTCAAAAAAATGCCATAATATTTTTTTTGGGATTGTGTCTGCTTGGCTTTTTAGGGTCATGATGATCTTGGACGGCCCCATTTCAACTAGTTCCTTTTCAACAGAGGATCATGGTACATAGCCATAATTTTATGTCTCGTGACATTTGATTAAATAAATTGTTTTCTTTCCCGTCGCAGATTATTAAACATTTACTGCAACATTCAACATGTCGTTGCGTTTGGAGAGTAATGAAGAGTTTTGATACTCATATTGCATTCAAATTATTCATACCAAGATGTTCGTACATAATTCGAAGCACCGTGGTTTTGGGAAACCCCAACCCCCCTTGCTGCTATTTATTTTGATTTTAGCCTTTTATCTTGTAACACTCGCTCTTGCACAAATACAACTGTATTTGTGCAAGTGCTAGTATGCCTTGACGAGGGTAATCTGTTTGTCTGTAAAAAAGGGAAACTATTTACCCCAATATTTCACTATGGAATATGACGGAAAAGATTTTCCGCAAGACGGCGTCTAAACGTCTTTTAATTTCCGTCAGGTTTTTTCCATTTTTGAAAGAAGCTTAATTACCACGATTTAAAATTCTTGACATTTTAGAATATTATGAATCGACACGTTTTCTATCGGCTCTAATTAACATATTATTAAGGGTAAAGGCATGACATTTTAACTGTGACATCCTCTGACTACGTGGTGGGTGTGGCCAGCCGGCCATGGTATCTGTCCACACATGCTCTTATTTGTTCAGGCCAGAAATTTTGGGACCTTAGTGGTGTATACTTAACTCACTCTAAATACTTTCCAACCCAACATAGTTATTTTGTATAATACTCGTTATAAAGATGGAATTTAACTATCAAATATGAGTTAAGACATTTTGATGCTATTTCGATTGATTGATTTATTTATGCTACTAGTACTTTGATATTTTAAATTAAACAAAAAATGTTATTTCTGGGTCGAGTCCTTTTTGAAATATTAAAAAAATCCAGGGGCGGTTTTCCGTTAATGTCACGATGGAAAATCGCCTAAATTGAGTCTGATTAATGGATATTTGACCAGAAGTAGGAGCATCATCAACCTGATGGTTCCAGATAGTGATATTTCACCACATTTTTAATAAGCTTCCATTAAGGGTCCAAGAAAGATTACGTGGCTCTCCTAAAATCACAGACAGTGCCTTCGTTAATAAATTATACTTGGGAAAAATTAAGGATCTATCTCTGGGGATCAATCCAGCGTATTGTGGTTTGATATGCTCGCATTTTAATATCACCTCGTTATCATCCTTTACGTCTTTTTAGAAACACAGGGATATCCAGACCGGTCCATAGCCGAACCTCCACGTCCATCTAAACCATCATTTCTCAATTTTTGGGTTGCGACTCCCTAGGGGGTCGCGGTGAAGTATCAGGGGAGTCGAGAAAAAAAAGTTTACGTGTATACTCGTAAACGGAAAATAACACATTTCCAATAATAATTAACATATTTATTATAAAAAAAAGCAGTCCATGGCCCAAGTTATTTTCATACATTATTTATTCCTGCACTAACAAGAAATTTTGTCGGAGGATCGCAAGGCTAAAAATGTTGAGAAACAATTATCTAAACCAGGGGTCTCCAAACTACAGCCCGCGGGCCAACACCGGCCCACGAGCACCACCAATCCGGCCAGAAATGCACGGTATTCAGCCCGTCATAGTTTATTTTGATTACGTTGTAAAAATTACAATGTAAGTAAATCATACAAATTAGATATCTCACTCGCCGGCTAGTCCCAATGCGCGTAATTCAAAACTACAGTATGTTGGTATGATAAGCTAGCTAGGTCTTGGCCCTTGGGACTTAGCGGAGGATTCAGTGTGGCCCTTAGGCTAAAAAGTTTGAAGACCCCTGATCTAAACCTTGGCCAATCTAGTTCCGATGTGATCTATGAGTTTAGTAATAGTTTATTTTAAGGGCGTTGGGGGATCAACCCAACGGCACCGAGCTCTGAAGGATACCCTGATGACGGCTTATTCTGGAGTATTATTTGTGAATATCTATCTGCCTTTTACAGAAAATCGGAAATGACTATCTGAAAAAATAGAGTTTGTAATCTGTTTGTCCCGAAACGGGAGAATAATGTATTTACAATGTTAATAATGAAATTTAATTAATTTTAGTTAAATTTATGACGCGGACATGTTGAAGAGCGTAACTAGAAGACTATAAAGTCTTCAGTTCCAGAAATCAAACCCACGGGTTAAAAACACTGGATTAGACAAGTAACTCACACGTCTAACGCGTGCTAGACTAGATTGTTAGAAGATAAATATTATATTTTTACCAGACTGGGATCCTATTCTTCGGGTGCCATCGGGAACCGAACCTGAAACCCCGGGTGGAAATTAAGCATTTTACCAAATAGGCCACGGACATCACTGTTAATTAATAAACATTAACTAAAAAAGAAAATGGAGATGATTGAAGTATAAAATAATGCATTAATTGATAAACGACTCGAATGAATAATGTTAAAGATATTAGAATTCTTTGGACATTGAATTTCAGTTCATTGATAATACGGAATGATCAGATATTGCGTTCACGTCCCCGCATATTGCAGCCTCAGATACTCGTACGTAACATTTCTAAATCGGCTAATTTGTTTTGCGTGCGTAGCGACTTCTTTTCTAAACAGATTTTTCGCGTCTTACAGAAATAATGATTGTCAAAACAAATAAAGTTCACCTATCCTTGAGATGTAATGTTATGTAGTTATAGACAACTTGAATTACAAAATACTGAGAATTATTTCGATCTAACTCAATGCCGGACTATATTATTTTGTCTTTGTCCCATTATGTGCTAGTTATAAATTCGAATAAATTTTAGCAAATTTGAGTAGCAACTTAGATTAGATGCCGTATGTATTCCATAAAATATGATTCAGATACCATTTTTATTCAAAGTATGATGACCTCCGTGGCCTAGTTGGTAAGATGATTAACTTCCACCCGGGGTGTCATGTGTCTACTGCCAGCGCATGCTAATCTTATCTATACTCTCATTCACCCCCAATGCAACCAATGTTCCGCTTATCTAAGAACCTATAAATATTAGCATTATCTGTAACACGATATAATCACCAAAACCGATGTTATCTTATCGATGTTCTTATCCACATTCAAATAAATATTATAAGTTATGCAAACCCTTGTCTAACTTATTGATACTAACCATGTACTAGATCCTATAAATATTAGCATTATTACATTAGTGTCAACCTACTCAATGTATTATGTTTAAGTTTATCATCTCATCGGTGGCTATCTACCCAAATTCAATAAAGATTTGGTATCACTAAATGGGAGAAGCTGCGAACGAGATAAGTCGCCTGATATCGATTTGACCTTAAGGGCAAGGATAACATACCCGACACATTCCTCTCTAATCTATCAAGAGTCGCGCGTATGGTTATCTTTGCTTTAAATAGGACGCCATATTTGAGGCAGACATCATTATTCTAAAAGCCACTAAGATATTAACATCATCGTTATTATAATACTGTTAATATTATACTTCAATGTAATTCAACCTTCATACAAATAAAACTACACAGTTGAAATTCTAAAAGTGTTTTCGTTGCAAAAGGCCATAACAGGGGTTTCGGGTTTCATTCCCGATGGTAGACAAAAAAATAAAATAAAAAAGCGTCCCGGTCTGGTAAACGAGTTTGTCAGGTAATAATAAAGTCCTAGTATTATTGCCTCTTCACGTGTTGTAGAGTTATCAACATGTGCAATGACGAACCGCGAGTTCCATGCTTACTCCAATGGTTCTAAATATAAAGGCTAGATTACCTAACGGTTAGCATTCATGTTAAGTAAGCGGGCGCCCCAAGTTCAATTCCTGGCCGAGTCACTTCTGGATTAGTTTTACTCTTAGGCCATTTTACATCTCAATTTACGTTTTCTGTAATTTATATGCTAGATAACTAAATAGCTCTCTTGTTAGCAACATTGGTTGTTCCTCAACGTTTTTAGGAGCCCCTTTGAGGAGATTGTGCTCTCTAAATGGTGGTATATAAATTGTCCTTTTATTATTATTATTAATAGGGGCAGGGACAATATTGCCTCTCAGCCACGCTCTTAAATATGTACGTATCATCAGTTATAATATGTTGAAGGGCACCATACGAAAGAAATTTGAAGTACTCGTAACATGTTATGATTTGTGACTAACGAATGAGACAAATTCGTCACAAGCCTTGCCTAGTAAAGTGGTTCTCTATATCCACAAAATGGTGAGTTTATGCATTGTTATGTATTTGTACTCTTCTGTTTGCATTTCCATTAAAATTATTTAATTTGTAAACGTACTGTGGATGATAAATAAATAAATCCCAAGTAAAAAAAATTACTAAAATGTACTGAACTAAAAACTGGAATAACCAGTTAATTTAACCACTTTTATCAATTGCATTCTCAATCACCGTAATGGTTTTTATTATTTTATTAAAAATAGTGAAACAAGTACATAACCTTGTGTCATAACATCTAAACTGGATTATGTTATTTTTTGGCGAAAATAAATGATTAATTGAAAATTAAAACTTCGTTTGAAATGGGTGATTTTTTTTAAATAAATGCAATATTTCAATTGAAATGTGTATACATAATTTTGGAAGGCAAACATGCAATTCCTTGCACCAACAATTTACAACGCATTCCTGAGGGAAAGGGAAGATTTTTATAATTACACGCCTTCAAATTTAAAAATATATCCAAGGTGGCTCTTTGACAGCGGGAAAGCAAGGAGTGAGAAACGTTTGGAGGTCTCCACATAGGCATGTGAGTGAATGACTGATACTCGTACAAATGTAGAGCGTGTGATGAAGATTTGTTGGACATGATATTGATGTGATTGTTGAGATAATGATGCGGTTGGAATTGTGTATGTGACAACTTGGGATTTAAGTATGTGTAAGGATGTGAATGCAGAGTGTGGATGTTTCAGCTGAGTGTTTTAGCATCGAGAGACATATGTGAAATTTGTGATTAAGGAATGAAACCACTTCGTCAAATGTTTTGCTTAGTGAAATGTGTTTTACGTCCATAAAATGGTGAGGGTTTTCGTTGTTAGGTAATTGTACTCAACGTATTGTCTGTCCGATAAAACTTTAATTGTTAATATTGTATTGTGTATACTAAAAAAATGATGCAATGTTAGCATCAAAATAATCACTTTAATGGGAGCCCTAAAAACTTACATCACAATACTTTTCCATTTACAAACCTTAAACCTACTTAAAGAGTTAAAAATAAAGAAATTAAAACTATTTTACATTATTTTATAATACTTAAGTTATTTAAATTTAAAAAAAAAACTCCTGTCAAGTCACTTAAAAGAAAACGATCTAATTTGGTCATTGCATAGTGATAAGATTGAAGATACAATATTGTGTAGTGGGAATAGCATTAAGAAATCAGTGACGTGATCTCGATAATCGTGTGTGAGATTACTAAATATAGTAAATAGACTTTTAATTACTACAGCAAAAAAAAGTTTAATTAAGTACATATGTTTTTTGATATTTATTTATAAGCTATTTGAATTTATAACTAATAGGAGTAATTAAAAATGAATAACTTATTTAAAATCTTGACAAAATTCTTTTGATACATATATACATACCATCACGCCATTTTCAGTCGGGGTAGACAGAGAGGACAGAGCGCCAGACTTTATATTTGCAATACACGTTCTTCGCCTCTTCTACGTCCATATATCGTCTAATGCAACTCTGATGTTTTACACCTTCATCTTTCAAAATATTATTCACTTGATCTAATCATACTTTCCATTGTCCTCCTCTACCACGTCTTTCATTCACATTTTACCTTTACATTTGTTTTGTTAGTCTTTCTTAATTTATTCGTCATAAATGTCCAAACCATTTTAGACTTCTCTTCTTCATCTTACTAAACACACCAGTCTTAACTTCACATTCATTTTCTCATTTATTTCGTATTCTGTCATACATATATTATTCTCAGTATACGCATTTCTACAAAATTTTAATTAATATTATTTATTCATTCGCATGGTACTTCTCAACATATCCGAATTGATGATGCGGGCATGTTGAAGAGCGTAGTGGAAACCAAATATTATGTTCGGGTCCAATAATTAACTTCTGCTAAGAACCATTGAAGTTGGCAGGTAATACACATTTCACCATCGTACATATTTGAAATACTACCGCAAGTGGACACGCAACAATATTCGCACCTATCTAGCGTGTGTGAATATTGTTAATAGACGAACTTTTAACCCAAATTTAGATCCTTTTTTATATTTAATTTTTTGGGTATCACCGGGAATTGAACCCGAAATCTCCGGATGGAAGACAGTGTCTTATCACGAAGGTTGTCAAGAAGCATCTCAAGATAAATATAAAATACATGACAAGAAAAGTTAACCATTTATTTATTCATTTACACTGTTAAGATGCCGCATATTTAACTTTTTTCTGAAACGAAAGCTCTTTTCCGCACGGTTTCCCTATGGAGTACAGGTAGATTGTTCGGATGCTCGGAATTGATGCACCCAGAAGGAAGGTAATAAAAAGTGGTAATTTAATACAAAAAGTTAAATTAGGCTTATACCAATATATCTAAATGTATGATTTAAAATATATATTTCAGCACACTTTCTCAGTTTACAATTATTGCTCAACCCAATGCTCAACAGCCATCCGAATTGCGTCGGGTGACAAGCACAAGGCTACATATGATATATTTAACCTTTTACAATATAACAATCTGTCAGGTTTACGAGTATTATTAGATGCCAATCTTTTCCAACCAACTTGACAAAAGTAAATACAAAAAAATACATATGGTCGTAAAATATTCAAATTATTATTAATTTGTTCAAAATTCATGAATAATATAAATAACAACAGTAAAATTGAGATTTCATCAATCAAAAGGAAAAAAAATAGGTGATGGAGAGGTAAGCAAAATCGGGAATAAAATACGCAATATTATTGATTTGAAATTAAGAGTTTTTTCAATAGTTTTTTTATTGTCATGAAGGAGCGAGTCATTTCCTTAGTTTCCTACATGATCCGTAAAAAATAATAATGTTGTACTGGAAAGTTATTTGTCTCTCGATAGGTTAGGTTGTGTGGCAAATTGGACCGTGAGAAATTTGGTATCCCACCAGAGGTAACAGTAATATATTGTCCGGGAAATAATTTCGTATATTTAGGTCGAATTTAAACATAAAATAACACCAAATGCTCGTGGACGACGGTATTCAATATTTTCAGTATCTTATCAATTCCTGTTTATTTTCGACCAAAGTCTTGATTTGGTCATTGTCAGTGGTAATCAGTGGTAATGTCTTCTAGAGAGAACACTATTTTTCAGTGTTGTATCAACATTACGGATTTTTTAGCCATATTTGACTCCAAGATCGCTTATTTCATAGTCGCTATATACTGTATATATCGATTTTTGGGTGAATATTGCATTGCTCCTTTACGGTAGAATAAAAGCATGAAGAACCTAAAGACAACTCATTTCATCTTCAAAATTACGCAAAATAAACGATGAAGAAAAATTACCTTTTGCCATAATAAACACTCAGCACGTTTGGAATTAAATTTAGCAACGATTTTTTTTCCTAATGACATCTAACATATTCGAGAAATACGAAACTGCTTTCCAGATACTCGTAACATATTAGTTTCTCAGGCCAACAACACTCGCGGCACGATACGTTGACAAGCGTTGTTTATTATACTCGTATATGTGGCGTTATGGCAGAAGTTGATACGTCCGTTTTACCTTAGTTTACAGGAGAAGCATTATTAACTTTGATAAGCTGTTAAAATCAGTACAAATAAGCATTTTTTAAGTTTTTCCAAACAATATATCTTTTGTTTGGATAATGACTGACACACCAAGTTTTGCCACAACATGCTGAGAAATATTTTCTATAAATTGGGAGAATAAACACAAAATTACAAAAAAACGGACATATCAACTTCTGCCATAATGCCACAGATATATATTTTTATTTTTACCTGATCCTGTTGGATCGTTGATGGATGGATCATTGTAGGCCCATAAAAAATTGGGATGAATTTAGATTTTTTTCCTCTATATAATCCTTGAAATAAACAAATTATTTTACGTATTTGAGATTATTGATAAGTCGTTTTTCGTTAAATCGATTTCCATTTTAGATCGATGCAAAAAAAATAATTGAGTCTGTGTTGGGCGATTTGGACGTGACGCATACGGCACACAGTAGAATAGTAATTTTGTCCGTAATCACATAAAAAGCGCGATGCGCTTAAAATAAATTGTTATTAATCCAAGAAATTCAAATACTCCTTCTGAATATTAATACCCATTAATTAAGTTCAAGCGGTAATATGAGTTTAGTTAGCTTCTTATACCCGAATTCATAGTCGGACCTCAAGGGTTAATGCTAAATCTTTATTCTTTTTTACTGGAGAAATTAGTAAATTAAGTTAAATTTCGTGCAACTTAACTCAACTTACCTCCTTTAACTATGTTAAGGGAGTCACTGGTTTCATTGTCTCACTTTAAAGTTGTGGAGCGGACGAGGTTTGACTTTGAATACAAATCAGAAGCCGAATTCGGGTATAAGATTAAAATGTAATAAACAAATCTCCCCTTTTTATAACAATTCGTGAATATTTTTTCACTTGACTTAAGAAATAATTAAATTTGCTTTTAATAATGAAATGATAATAACATAAATGGAGTTTTTTCTCAAGTCTGTTTTTAAAAAGGCATTGTACACTCTTTCGAGATCAAATCATTCTTTCATTCGTACTCTTCAACATACCCGAAATGACGATTTGGAGATATTGAAGGGCGTGGATAGGAGACAACATTGTCTTCGATCTCATTATCGAGCCTTCGAGTTAAGAACTACTGGATTAGTTACACAACTCGTAGTAAGTAATCACACATGTTGGCAGTATAACTGCACTTAAAGAAACAACTCCATTCGTATACATCTAAGATGCACGAGTATAGTTATTAGACGAACCCTTTTTCCAAGACTAGGGCCATTTTTTTTCGGGTACCAACGGGAATTCAATCCGAAACCCCGGGGCGGAAGTCAAGGATATCATTATTTAGTCCACGGGTCGCCATTTAGATCAAATTAAAATGGATGACTTAAGAAGTCAACAATTTTTTGGTCGAAATATTTAGAACTTATTCAATGTGCCATTTTTACTTTGCATGTAACAGAAATAAACAAAATCCTTGTCCGTGAAAATTATAAAGGCAAGTTTAAGTAAACTGAGCTACTTTTTCAGTTCATTTAAATATTTTTGTGTTTTTTTCTTTTTCAGATGATGAAACTTCTCTGCATGACGTTATTTTCATCAATCTGCAGCGCTGCTCCCAATCGTTACCTTGATTTCAAACCTTCTGTGAGAGAAGTGGGGACTGAGATCCAGAATGATTTCTTACAGAGTTTCGTTATTTCTTTAAAACCTCTCTTGGAAGTTGCGCAGTCTAAAAGTTTAAATGAAAATGTTTACAAAACTAAAAATATTAACATAATATCACAGAGTAGAGATTTGAATATTGCTTCAGATAGCACGAATCAAAAGGAAGAAGAAAACAATGATTCAAAAGAACCAAGTATTAATGTTCGAATATCGTTTCCAAAAAAATTCGAAAGCATACATCCACAAATACCAAAATCATTACAAATATCATTCGAACCACATCAAGAGGATCCTAAATTAAAATTGACTGATACATTTTTTGATCTCTTACAAAATAGACCAACAGAAAACCCTAAAAAAATAGTTACAACTAAAAAACCCAAAAGAACTACGATAGGGAATAAGGTACAGAAACCCAATACTAATCCTCAGACAAGACCGAATAAAATGACGAATAAAGCAACAATGGAACAAGATATGGAAGAAATTCAACAAGATGTAATAACTAACGAACCTCCTCAGTCATCCTTTATTTCCCCTGTACAAAACAATGATTTGACAGGGCAGAGTCAAATTGGCAATAGAAAATCGCAGATGGTGATTAAACCGACGGTGATTGTAAACATTAGGGGAACAGTAACAAATACGGATAGTGACGTACGCTTACAAAGCAGATCAGACGATGACTCAAGAAATACAACTAAATCGCAAAACGTGCCTAGAAATGTTTTCCATATAAATCAGGAAGTAAACGTTGAAAGAGAGATGCCTCGCAAAACTGAAAATGAAAGCAACGGTCAAGGAGATGCAAGTTATTCTACAGCAATAAAACCGAGCGTGATAAATTCTTATGGGGCTCCTGAAGCAAGAACTCGGGATGTGGTGAATTCTGGGGAAGATGCAGTATCTGGAGTACATGATAAATTGTTCATACTAGATGATTATTTTGTAATAGACGAATGTAAATGATCTTGCAGATAGGACGGTATCAATATTTTTGTAATCTACTTAGGTAGTGATTAGCGGGGGAGAACTGGCCATTAAATTATATAACTCCAAATGCGAAAAGTTCAACGTGGGAAGTCTTATCTGCAAAGGATATTAAAGCATTAGTTTGATTGAAAATAAAAAGAAAAATCCCAGAGTGAATGAACTGCATTTAAAAATAGCATGAATCATGTTCAAATTTAGCAGACAACGTACACCAAAACAACATTTATGATTCCTTTTATTTTATTGCGATATGGTAAAAAATATAATAAAATGTTAATTAAGAACTGTTTTAAATAAATAAAATATTGAAATCATTTTAAAACTTATTTTAAACGAGTTTTTTTTTAATAATTTGCACGAAGATTATTTTATTTAAGAAAATTATAGGTTAATGAAAATGAATGTAAAATACTAAACGATATATCATTATAAAATAATCAAAACATTTTTCTTTTGTTTACACCCTACCAGGAATGTTTACACCCTACCAGGAAAGTTTACACCCTACCAGGAATGATATCTAAAGATCTAAATTGACTGCAAGACTCTATTGAGTATAAATTTATCGAACTGGAATTTTTCATAGCGCTATCTATCGTTGGTGATTTCAGCAATTGAACTTAAATTTTTCTCGCGTTATCGTTGGGATCAAGTCATTGAAGTGGGGCTGAACGATTTGTTTTAGAATACGGGTTGGAATTATCAATTTTTCTCACATAAAACAGGATGCATTTTATAAGTTAACCTTTATTGAGCGTACGCATTTAAAATTTGACGGCCTTCTTCGAGTTTATTGTTTTTTCTTAACTAATACCAATAACACATTAAATCATCCAGTTACAACTTATACACGTGCATCTAAGCTGAGATAAGTAACATTTGTAGATTTTCTTGTCTATTTTGGCATTTAAAAACACGTCTAATAAAAAAAAACAACTCACGATGCAAGTAATTGAAAGTAGGACTGTCCTTATAAAAAACATTGTCTGCTTCGTAATTTTTCAATGAAATATTGAGTATTTTTCAATTCGAATGTACAATTCAGTAAAATTGTAAAATCATGCGAAGCAAACAATTATTAATCTAGCCTTGACACCCCGATACAATGCGTGTTTTGTTTATCTTAGTAAGAATCATAAATTAATTCACTTGAAACCTTAAAACGATACTAGATTTTGAAAGAATTTTATTAGTCGAGACGATATTAGATTGTGCATATAGAGATATATGCATTTAGAGGAAGCATAACGAGTATATTTGGAGATCTGTCCTCTTTGCCTACTGCATCAGTTTGTGCATAAAAATACAAAGGTATGTGTACAATAAAGAACAGCATATATTGAAAAAAAAAATCCCGAATTTTTCATTGTTTCAAGGTTCACACGATAACTTATTGTTGACGAATAGTAAATTATTTAAATGATCAACTTACTTTTTTTAAATTAATTTTTGTACAAAATATCTCTAACACGTTTAGAAGAATTTATGTAAAAATAAATTCTCAAAAATATCTTTTGACATTTGAAAATGTTTATACGTATTACGATTGGAAAATGATGAAGGCATGTTAAGAAGAATGACTGGCAATATCAAGCCATAGTATGGTCCGTTTGCATGGTAAATGGAGATGAGGTGAATTATGGCTATGGCGAATAATTCCGGTTTTCTGTTGCTAGAAACTATGCCTCTCCATACAGCGATCCATCACACGCTCAAGCGAGGATTCTCAAATATTTATTGTTCACTTTTTGAGTATACCTTAGTTTACTCATTAAATATAATTTAATAGTTCTATCGATTAGGCCGCGACCTCCGTGCTCTAGTCAGACGAACGCTTGTTTCCACCCGGGGATTTCAAGTTCGATTCCTGATGCTAACCAAAGAAACAAAAAATCCTAGTATGATTTTCTATGACAGGTCTCATACAAAACGACCTCCGTGGCGTAGTTGATAAGATGCTAATATTTTATCCGGTGGTTTCGGGTCCGATTCCTGATGGTATAAAAAAATATAAAAAAGTCCCAGTCTGGAAAAAGAAGTTTGTCTAGTAACACTACTTCGCACGCGTTAGATGTGTGACTTAGTTGTCTACTCTAGTGGTTCTTAGCACGATGGTTTGATTCCTGGGACCGAAGACGGTATTGTTCCCAGCTATGTTCTTTCATATGTCCGCGCCATAAATTCAGAGTATCATACGAATTAATGAATTAATACAGGTAACTTAAATACTCTCATTCGTTCAGCCTATTTAGTGTGATCAGCCCTAAAAAACGTTTGAATAAAGTATCCAGCCTACAAAACAAAAATTATTTGAAATATTATACAATATATTATTTGATATATTACCATTTCTGTTCCGCCTGGAACAAAGGGTTGATACAAAATACCCTCATCCAGATTGATCCGCAGTCCAGCCCTCCACGCCTTAAAGCTAAAACTATGAATTTCCTTATCATATCACAGTGGATGACGTAGGATGGGTCTTCCATACGGAGGGAAATTGGTATATTTCATAAATCAATTTTTTTTTAGATAAAATCATTAAAGATATACCACTGTATATTTAGTTTTGCCATCGAAATTGTTTCAAAATATTTGTAAGTCTAATTCAATAAGACTAGCTGCGATGAAAATATATGTTTCTTACTCTCTTCTGTAAAGAAAAGTAACATTTATTTATTTTATTTAACACTTTTATTGCAAATACAATCTGGCAAGCTTATTGCCAGGCGGTAATCTCTTCCAACCAACCAGAAAAACGTAAATGAAGCAAGTTACGTGGTCGCATAAATCATTCAAATGACTATCCATCCCCACGAAATCCATAAGCATCCCACAAAGACGAACATTCACGATACATAGAAATAAATATAGAGGGTTTTTATTTTATTATTATTTCATTGTATACAATACAACTTGGAGGGCTTATTGAAATTCTTCCAACCAACCGGAAAGATGTTAAAAGACCTATGTTATTATGAAAAAAAAAACAAAACTGGACGCCGTTTAGTTTTTGGTAACATCGGGAAGTGAAACCGGTGGTGGTATACGAGTTTTACTAGTAGGTCACGGATGCCGGAGGATTTATGTCTGTTAATAAAGCGAGTGAGTAAAGATTGAGAATGATATGCTATGCGCCTGCCTGCCTGTCGAGCAGGTTTAATACCCTGCAAATTTAACCTTTACCTTGAGCTGTGACGTCCACTGGATCCCTCTACGTGCATTTGGAAGAACTCACGATGTTACAAAAAAGTAATCGAGATTTTTATTGATATACTTATTAACTTTAAATAATTCTATTCATAGAATATCTAAAAGGAAATGTCAAAAGGAATATAAATGCATTAACTTTAAATTATTCCGTTTATGGAAGTTCTGAAGAAGACCTGAAAGGTAAAATAAATAAAGCAAATAACTTTGTGCTTATTACGAGTATATGATAGATCACGAGTATGTGGCGCGGCATAATTCGGAATGAAGTTATAAAAGTAAAATAAGGTGCATAGATAAAAAAGCATTCCGTTGTGTTTTGTTTCACAATATTTTTTCTTAAACATAATAAAACGTTAAAAACTAATAAAATAGTGCTCCAGAAATGTGTGCACTGAGAAGAATGTATGGCATGGCAGTATTAGGAATGAAGTTATAAAAGTGAAATAAGGTGTATGTTGATATAAGCATTCCGTTGTGTTTTGTTTCTAATCATAAATAAAACGCTAAAAACGAATGAAAAATGCTTTTGAAATGCGTGCACTGATGAGTATATGTGGCGTGGCAGAATTCGGAATGAAACATATAAAAGTGAAATAACGTCCGTAGGATGAAAATATGTTGCATTCCGTTGTTTTTTGTATCACAATATTTTAAAATAATCAAAATAAAACGTGCTCTTGAATGCGTGCACTGCGGAGAATATGTAGCGTGGTCAGATTCATAATGAAGTTATAAAAGCGAAATGGGGCCTGTAGGATGGAAATAGCACTCTGAAGTGTTTTAGAAATATCAAATGGGCGAATGATTAAAGCCTTGCATATAAAATATTGTATTTTATGTGAACTTCGCTGAGAAGCGTGAGAGAGGAAGACCGAGAAATATTGAAATAAGTAAAGAAAAGTTGTAAAAGAAATCAAAGTGTATGATAATATGTAAGGATGTAGAAGAAAGTATGTCATGATAAGACAACGGTTTAATGGTGTGTATATGATATATATATAAATTAGAGTAGAAAGGAAATGGAAATTGTGCTTCCAAATATTTTTGGCTAAAACTTTGAACTATCAAAGCAGAAACAATGGTACGAAACAAAACGAATAAACCTATGTTATATGATAAAGTAAATATTAGAAGGAATTTAAGTTAGTGTTTATTTTCACTTCAAGTTGTAGTGTATTTTTGATAAATGAATATTTTTATGCAAGAAGAAAAACACCAAATTATTACTTTAATAAAATTCCCAATAAGGACCCCCTCGCATGTTAAAACGAAAGGTAGCCGATGGGATTTCGTATATTTGAAGCCTTCATCGAGTATTGTATTGTAATATCTCAATAGTTAGGTGTTTCTATCCTTCGCTTATTCAAATTGTATGCGGAGGACTTTTGACTAAACTTGATTGATTACATTTAGATTTTTGAAGGTTTCTCGCGAGCCCTGAGATATAATGCTTTTAATATGGTAATTAGAATTCTTAAAACCTACGAAAAATAAGTAATGAGAACAGAACAAAGTTTCAACGGATGAAAAATAGGATTTTCATCAAGACACTTTTCATCATCCTCTTAACTCACATTCAAAAAAAAAACTTATACAGCAAAATAAAGCAAAACATGTCCCTACATGAGTGCACTTAGAATTTAGCAAATCATGTAACTACAATAGCGCTTCTAGAATTTAGTTAATCATGTCGCTACAAGAGCGCATTTAAAATTTAGCAAATTATATTGCTACTACGAGTAGACCAAAGCGCTAATAGAATTTAGTAAAACATATCGCTACAGGGGTGCTCCTAGAATTTAGCAAAACATGCCGCTTTAAAAGTTCTACTAGAATTTTTGCTAACCACCCATTCTGCGTCTATCTAACAATAAATTCAGATATGAAATTTGCATGTAAGTAATCGTTCTTAGTTTTTAAAAATTATATTAGTGATAAAACTACGGCATCAACTATTATCAAGTGATTTGCTTCAAATCTACAATTATTGCTCCTCAAGGTTTCATGACACAACTAGTTTAAGTTAAATTATACATTTCAGTACTTTGTATCGAGCAAATATGAAATATCAAACATGATTTAGCTGTTACATTTAGCTAAAAAAAATCCTTCCTTATAATATGAACGAGCATCACCATTTTCAATATTGATTCATATTGTATTGTATTACAATTTCATCTTAACAGATTTATTGCCATCATGGTAGATTTATTGCCACGTGGCAATCTTTTTTAACCAACCAGAAAGGTGTTGAAATGAGCCTTAAGTGAAAAATTCCTGAAAAAAATATGCAAACGAAATTTATTTAAATTTATCGTTCGATTTGGTCTAATTTATCTTTAAATTTTAAAAGCAGGTTTTTTCAGATACTATCTATATATTTTTTTCTTTCCCTGCTCATATTTGAGTATGGTGGTTTTGATTGGGCACATCTCTCTTTGAATATATTATACCATATATCATACTTCATTCTATTTTCAATGCACCTGTAATAAGGGTCGATAACATATTTGAGTATGGTGGTTTTGATTGGGCACATCTCTCTTTGAATATATTATACCATATATCATACTTCATTCTATTTTCAATGCACCTGTAATAAGGGTCGATAACATATTTGAGTATGGTGGTTTTGATTGGGCACATCTCTCTTTGAATATATTATACCATATATCATACTTCATTCTATTTTCAATGCACCTGTAATAAGGGTCGATAACAGAAACCCTATATTGATTTTTAAAAACGAAAGAAAGTCGTATAAAAGTCATTAGTTTTTATAAATATTTTCGCCAAACATATTTTCGATTAATTTATATGGAAAATAGAGAACATCAAAGCCGCCGCGTAACTCCAATACATGCCAGACTGAATGTTAACTAAAAAAACATAACTGCAGAGTAGGGTTTACTTTTGCATTCAAGTTATTATTCTTGTGCCCTTAAACAGTCAATAATAGAGTTTATAAACCCAAAAGTTAAGAATCGGAACAATTTACATTCATGCATACACGCCATCACGTTATGTCTCCTACGGTGTAGGGGGAGATAATAGATCTCCATACCGATTTTATTTCATTTACGTAAAAGCATTATAATATTACCATTTATTTATTTTTCAAGTGCCATTTATTGACCAATAGTCATTCCAAAGGTACATAGTTATTATGTTAAATAAATAAAAAAATTGACATTAAAAAGCTTGTTGAAGTTATCTACGTCATTTTTACATATAAGCATAGGAATAAATAAATATAAATAGGTTTATTGATAGCAACATAGAATGAATCATACATATAATATATGTTATGTATATTTAGAATTTACACGTGTATGTTAAATAAGGAGATTAAAATACGTTCGAGAGAGAAGTTATCAAACGCCCTGAGTTCCTCCTATAATATAATCCCAATTGGCATACACCCTCACCAATAGGAGGGCAAGCTCAGCCGTGAAGAAGTCGTATGTTTTTCAGCCCGTACCCTTATATACGAAAATTGTAATGCAAAAAAATATTATAAATATGGTGAACAGTTAACACAATTGTACACTCAATGTACGAAAATTGTAAAAAAAATATACTCGTAAACGCACACACTCATACATGTACTCACAGCCCCAGATTCACTGCTAGTATAAAGAGAGAAAATGCACACACTCATACATACACTCACAGCCCCAGATTCACTGCCAGTATAAAAAGAGAAAATGCACACACTCATACATACGAGTACAATCACAGCCCCAGATTCACTGCCAGTATAAAGAGAGAAAATTCATACACTCATACATACACTCACAGTCCCAGATACACTGCCAGTATAAAGAGAGAAAATGCACACACTCATACATACACTCACAGCCCCAGATACACTGCCAGTATAAAGAGAGAAAATGCACACATACATACACTCACAGCTCCAGATTCACTGCCACTATAAAGAGAGAAAATGCACACACTCATACATACATTCACAGCCCCAGATTCACTGCCAGTATAGAGAGAAAATGCACATATTCATACATACACTCACAGCCCCAGATACACTGCCACTATAAAGAGAGAAAATAATTTAGAAGGTGACGTTTCAAATATCATCATACCGTGTCTCCCGTGGAACAGGATCTCCATACTTTTATCATATATCCAATCGCACACTTTTCCCCTCCTCCACATTCATATATCTCGTCATGCACAATCTTCCATTATTCGTATTTCTCACACCTTCTTTCAAAATCTAATCTACTTGATCCAGTGACTTTTTCCTCAGTCTACCTCTTCTAAACGCACACCTTGCACTTTTGTCTTGTAAACTCGCTTAGTCATTTATTATCTCCATCCCTTAACCACCTTTTCTTAGTTTGCGCATCTTCACAGCGTTAATTTATCTCGCTTTTATCATTTTTCCACCTACTCCTAGCTTCACTTCCATAAATCAAGGTGAACACCAATACATGTTTATGGGAAAATTAATAGATTATTTAAAATTTCAAAGTTCATAATAAACTGAAACTTAGAAAGCGAGATTATAAAAAAAATATTATTTTATAAAGAGGCCGTGTCGAAAGGGTATCTGCACATAAGAAACCTATGAAAAACGGCACCGAGGTGACATTTAAAAAAATAATTAATTATATCTTCACCTGCCCAGTCGCATAAATAACTAACTAGCACTTAATTTAAAACGACATGCTCCACATTTGGAGTGGTTAGGTTATAAAAAGAATAAGTTTATCTATCAATATATTATTATATGTTTTTACATATTACGTAGTATTTAAATTGAAAAATGGGCAGTTGGGTTTTGAAAAACTGCCAGTTAATGGAAACACTTGACATGACACAGTACAGTGGAACCTCTCATAACGAGAATAATTCGTTCCAGAATCTTACTCGTTATGTGAAACACTCGTTATGCGAAACAATTTTTCCCATATAAATCAATGTAAAATACGATAATGCGTTCCATGCCGAAAAAAATACTCAATTTTTTTAATTTTGAACGCTTATTCAAATAATATTACATACTTATAAATTGTTAAGGAGCGTAACAACCCAAAATGCGATTTCGATTTGCAAAAAACAATAAAAAAATCAAAATAACTAGTTTTTTATTCATGAATTTATGACAAATAATTAATTCTTTTTTACTAGAAGTAAAATCCGGTAACCCTCAGAATCTACGAGCTTCTTATAGTCGCTGATGAAGTTCTCTGCTGCCTTTGTGTCAGAGCTTGCTGCTTCACCGTGCCTCACAACGCTGTGGGTGCCGGTTCTTCTCTTAAATTTCTCGAACCATCCATGACTTCCCTTAAATTGTATTTCTTTTTCGGCAGTTCATGATCCTGGCGTCTTCTTAACGAGGTCGGCGAAAATAACTTTCGCCTTCTCACAAATGTTTTCGTTAATAGTATCGTCTTGCAATTACTTTTCGTTTATACATATGAGAAGCAGCCTTTCAACATCATCAAGAATAGGTAACCGTTTCGTAGACATTCTTGACACTCCCTTTGAAGCATCTATCTTCTTAATTTTGTCCTTGTTCTTGAGGATAGAGCAAATCGTTGATGTAGACCGATTGTATGTGCGCGCTAGATCAGCCACGCTTACACCTCGTTCTCGCTTTTCAATGATTTTACGTTTCATTTCTACAGTTACTTTTATTCTCTTATGGCTGTCTTCTTGTGGCTTTTTCTTCAGGGACATTTTTGCAAGGGTTATTAAACTGCACAAAAAAAATTACAAATAATGTCTGAACACAAGTTTGGAAAAATGTGTGCTCACATGTGACACTAACGTGCTAGCGGAACGATTGCTAACCAAAGACTGACGCACTGGCGTGGAAGTCCCGGCTCACAAGTGAGTGACGTGAAGATGGGACTTCCCCTTTCTGCGTCACTCGTTATGCGAAATGTCGCTTGTTAAGGGAGCATTTTTTTCACAATCTGTTTAGCTCGTTATGCGAATTACTCGTTATGAGAGGTGCTCGTTATGAGAGGTTCCACTGTATATACTATATTCTCGTAGGAAGATAAGTTATGTGATACTGGAGGGTTTGGAATAATAAACAACCACGAATTCATTTTATTGAGTTTTAGATGCATTAGTACGAGTACCTACATAAATGTAATATAATATCTTCAAAGTATTTTGAAAATTTTTAATTGCTTAGTTTTTTTTTTTTAATTGTGGTTTAATTTGAAAAAAAAAACATCCAAATGAATGGTCGTAGTTAGTACATAAAACACAAAGGATAAATTGATCTTCATCGCTTTTTAGTATACTACTTGTATATTCCAAATACAATTTGAAGTTAAGCAGATTTGTGAGCTTTTAAAACTATTTATGTTCATTTGAGGGCATTCATTGAAGGTGTTATACAATAACGAATTTTGAAATTGATCTCAACTTGGGTAAGGTGTAGAAGGATTTGGATTTAAAGGTTACCATACCATATCATATCATATCATATCATATCATATCATATCATATCATATATCATATCATATCATATCATATCATATCATATCATATCATATCATATCATATCATATCATATCATATCATATCATATCATATCATATCATATCATATCATTTTCTTTATAAAGTATTTGTTCGTGGGGCTACTCTGTAGTGAATTTGTGTTTAGATACTCGTTAATTTACAATATACGTTGAGTTATCAGATTAATACAAGTATTTTGCCGTTAGTTTTGAGGTTTTGTATATTAATTTATTTTCTGTTAAAGGCATTTTATATGGAATAAGGTTTTTGAAAATAAAAAATATATATAATTTGAATTTAAAAATAAAAAATGACAAGAACTATGATTTTGGTTCCTTTCGGGCAGTTGTCATGCTTTTTTAAAATCAGTATCGTCCAAAAATTAACCTTTTACAGTTTTTATTATTTAAATAAGAAAAATAAAGGTTTTTGATTAGAGTATAATTTAAAAAATTTGCTTGGTTGCGTTATATTTCCAATATAATTTAAAATTTACGCACAATTCTTTATTATTGAGATGAGCGAAAATTACTGTTCCAACAAAAATATACTCTAAGAGGAGAATCATCTGAACGCACCAGTCGTCGGGAAATGTACTCTAGGAGGATAATAATTTGAACGCACCAGTCGTCGGGAAATGTACTCTAGGAGGAGAATAATTTGAACGCACCAGTCGTCGGGAAATGTACTCTAGGAGGAGAATAATTTGAACGCACCAGTCGTCGGGAAATGTACTCTAGGAGGAGAATAATTTGAACGCACCAGTCGTCGGGAAATATCATGTTAAAGAAGTTTGCGGAAGTATTTAATATATTATGATACGTTTCAATCACAACGAACGTCGTAGATTAATATTCAATGTTGTTTCAGCCCTTTTACATTCCAATGGAAGTCTTTATAATAAATAGCGATTCAACAAGAATTATTTATCGTGTTAACAGGAGGTGTGAAAATAAAGAAAGTTCAGCCCTGTAAGACACGGCAGTAAATTTTGACGCGTTATCGGGTATGTGCATCATTGATTTGTAATCCATCCTTGGAAACATAGAATAGAATGTGATCAAAAAGACTCTCGGGTCCCCTTATTCATTTCGGCGGTGTGTTATGTGTTGTAAACTATTTGCGAAATTAACTAAGTATTCAGTATAGATAAAGCCCCTCCTCGATGGATCGTCAGCGAAATTTAAAAACGGATCACGATATATATGTTTCTTCAGTCTGCTTCTGTCGTCTGCCTTATGCAGTAACACTTCTTCCACATCCAGCTTGTGTGCTATAGACTAACGGATTTAACTAGACCGCTGCGCTCTCACCACTATGGCTTTTTTCCATTACATGGTGAGTCGATACCTTTTTATACTTGTTCTTCCGCAGGATCTACTTTTATTTTGGGCTTATAAACATTTATTTATGATTTGTTAAAATTAAATAGTGCTTAATATTTTTATTTTCGCTTCTCAATATTGATTATTGTGCTCGTTTAACGACTTGTTTAACGATTTGTTCAAATATTTTATACTTGTAATTTTAACAGATTAATAAAAGAGTTTTATTTGTGATATTAATCTTATATCATGTGAATAGTTCAACATAAAATTTTTTTTTTTGCTTGTAATGAAAAAAAAACTTCAACAATGCATTATTGTTTTTATTTTCAGAGCTATTTCAGATAAGTAATCATAATATTTTTAATTGCTCTTCATTTATTCTAGCTGTTATAAACATAACAGTATAATATTTATAAATTTAAGAAAATAATCAATTAGGGGATGTAAAAGAATAAAATAAAAAGTTTGAGGATTGATACTCAAATATTTTCATGGTATAAAAGTACTCGGCTGTTGGTAATGAATAAACGTAAATATTAAACAAATATAAGAATGAAATTAGTGAATATTCCATGAATTAAATTATCATAAAAGCAGAATACTTTCAAAAGGTCTGTCATACAAATCATCTTCTTGAATAATGGCCGTGAACTTCTATATATGAAGGATTATACGCCAGTGTCAAGTGATGTTCTACAAAGAAATCGAATTCGTTTTAATTTTTACTAATAAATAGATAGGAACTTCTGTAAATGTGGTGTGTATAAGAAAATCCTATGTGGTTTCTAAATGTAGTAGTGTATGTAGTAAATAATTCATAATACATATTTTATAGTTTATTTTGCTATGAAAAGTTTCTAACATGACGACCTATATGGCCTAGTTGGTAAGATACATGTTTTCCAGACCGGGGGCTACGTGTTTGTTTCCCGTTGGAACATAGATTTTTTCAAAGGTTCAAGCCTTATTTTACTAAATCCCTCTTTAAATTATTTATGCTTGGGAGAGAGTGCTGTGAGGCAATAAGTACTGTATACAACGAAAGTGTAACACAATATTAGGTACCAAGATATTGTTTTTTTTTTGGCTCAATAACATTTCCAATACAATTAAATTAACACCAATTAATTGTAAAAAAGAGCCTCAGCTTTAAAAAATGAGTGCGATTTTAAAGGGTGGAGTAACACTTGACATATAAAATTTCTGCAAACCTTTTTCCACTCATAGCTTAAATGGTGAAGTCACGAATTGCAAAATAATATAACATTTGTTTTAAACACATGTTATTATATTTCACATAATACAAATTCGCGTGCTTTGTATACGTACGGCTTGATCAAAAAACATATGAGATTCGCATTAAGTATCTCTCAAATATGCGTTAAAGGTGAGCCTGATCACTATGATACTCGCCGATGATGTAATCAACCTAATTTATAGCAGTAATAATACAGCCATGGATTGTTCAATATGAAACTGAATTAATGTTCATGGAATTCAATATCAGCGTGAATGCGGCACTAACGTTGGTAATAATCATAACCTTAATAAAGAGTGATCGTTAGTGTCCTCTTCCGCGGCGCAGGCAGCTTCTGCAACTCGCCAGATAACAATTCAGGCTGATATTTACATAAATAACTGTAATTTACAAATAAACAAAAGTCTTTTTTCATGAATGAATTTGAATGGTTTATTTATGTAAACAAATGTTCTTTTTTCATGAATGATTTTGAATGGTTTATTTATATAAGTTTTATTAAAAAATCGGCAATAGCTCTTACCATTTAAAACACATTTTTTATACAAAAATTAAAACACATACCGTAAAGAAATTGAAATAGAAAATTAAAGAAAATTGAAATTCAATATCAAAATACCACATACATATTAAAATACAGAGGAATTGATAATTATTCAGATCCCAGTAGATTATTATTTTCTCCCGTTCTAGTGCCTCATGCCACTATTTAACCCATTTATGGCTCTAGAAATAGTGTTCTACTATATCACCATACACATTGTTCATTCTCGGAATCTTTATAAGTCGCCCTGCCGATATACACATACGAGTACGCTAGTGTCATGCTATGGTCAATAGTAATATTTATCTATTTTTTTAAATATGTGCAATAATTTCACAAGTTATATTTTTATCAAATGGTGACGGTAGGATGCCCACGGAACGATAGGTCATGGATACATATATTTAAAACGAGGAGCCAAGGGATTTTTAGGTCACCTGTCTTTACTTTTTAAAGCGACGGTTCATTGTTGTTTGAAGTATTAGCGCGTTTACAATATAATCCAGTTTTAGTGCCATATAAAAGCTCTAAATTTATATATTTTATTCCAGTAAAAAATACGTGAAACTGTTTTTTTAATCATAATATATAAAAATATTTTTTTCTTAACATGAATTGTATACATATATTAATTTTGTTTCCTTCCATGGCATTTATTTGTGAAATAACTGTTGACTATTTTTTTTTTCAAACACATTCATTCTCTGGCCAAGTAGTCATTGAGGAGCCAGATTATTAAACAAACATTTGAATAATAAATAACCAGCTTTTGAGATATTTTCAATTGAATGTGAGAGAAATGGACTTACAATGTAACACATCATAACGGCAGGATAATAACATAACAGGTGTTAAGTATTTCGCGACCTCACGTCCGTTTTTACGGGTCACACTGAACAGGGCCGACTTGGAGGAAATGTTATATTGTTTAAAACACAGAATAACGGAGGTTTCATATCGTTTTTTGGAATCCATCACGGAGCGGACTCGCAAATTAAGAGGAATAATAATTTCACAATAATCCTAGTAAACATTGATTTGCAGAGTTGAAGAATCTTAAAACAAACTACCCAAAAGTGTAGTGAGTCTGTGACATTAAAGCTGTTTAAAAACCGCCTGGACAAGTTCCTACATTCCAACTAAGAGGTGATGTTTTAGTGATGGCTTGTTTCCTTTGCTAATTTCTTCAAACATTTTTTGCTTTTTCTGTATGAACATTTGATAGTTAAACCTGATATTGATATTAACAGGATTCATGCTGCCTGTCTGTATTGATAATAATAATGCTAGAGCTATGATGGAAATACTCGTATATAATATGTATCAGTTCTACATAGGCTGAACCCATTCTCTCAGACGTGCATACAAGGGCAAAGCTAGAGCTGTGCCTTTTTATTTCAATTATGACTTTTTACACCTCTTAATTTGGGGAACAGCCGCGTGATGAATTTTAAAACAAGGTTACTCTGTACTCTAAGAATAATTTTCAAGGCCCGATAAAAGGTTAATAATCGAAATATTTGGGATTTTTGTTATAATAATTCAGGAGTCATTTATAATTATTATGCTATTAACTTTTATTCAGGTGTTTTTAGTAATATTCGATTAACGTCTCAATAAATTTTAGCAAATTGTGAAAACTTATTTCCTCAAAGTGTTGTGAAATGTCAAATCTGAAAGTTATATAAATTGAACTTTTAATTTAATTTTCTTATGATAGATGTTTTTATAACACCTGGGCTATTTTTTTCCAACAAAAATTACTTTTTTAACAGAATGAAATCATTATTACAGTTATGAAATTTAAATAAAGTTTTTTGTATTAATTTTATTTTTAAACAGCTGTCTTAAAACGGCTCTGCTCAGCAATAACCGTGTAACGTGACTCACATTGCATGGATATGTGCCAAGCTGTCAAAAATACGTTTTGACATATTGAGGTATGCATACGTGATTTATTTCTCGGAAGCCTGCCAAGACTTGAGCTCCGATATTAATTATACTTTGTTGTTTTTGTTTCGAGTATAAGCCCTTAAAGCCCTTGATTGGATCGAACAAAACCGCATTCCTTTGAACGTTAATGATTGTGGTCCAGCCATGATTGATATACAAGAGTAAACTGGTGTTTCCACTGATATACCTGGTCAGATTGAATTGTTGAAATATTTTTTACAAAAAAAGAACTATATATGCGTTTAATTTTTATGTGTTCTCCCTTTGGTTTCAGTTAAACATTTTACTATATTCAGTGTACGTAAATAATTGTAGTTCTAATTGATTGTTTAAGAAGTTAAGATATTTAAGAATTTCAAATTGGTCCAGCCATGATTGATATACAAGAGTAAACTGGTGTTTCCACTGACATATCTGGTCAGATTGCATTGTTGAAATGTTTTTTTTACAAAAAAGAACTATATATGCGTTTACTTTTTATGTGTTCTCCTTTTGGTTTCAGTTTAACATTTTACTATATTCAGTGTACGTAAATAATTGTAGTTCTAATTGATCGTATAAGAAGTGAAGATATTTAAGAATTTCAAATGTCTTTGGAAGAGGATTTATTTGAAATTGCTCACGTTTTATAAAATGAAAAAAAAATATTGATAAAAACATTGAGTAAATTTTTGTGTAATATGAAAGCGAGTATTAAGAATTTGATCAAAATTTCATGAAACCCGTGAATGACTTTCCTGAAACTTTTTAAAATTAAAGTTATATCTAATGTCTATAAACCTTTGGCAATTGGTTGAATAACTATTAAATAGACGGCCTCCGTGGTCTAGTTGGTAAGACACTGTTTATTAAGAATTTCTGCGTATAACTATATGCTAAGTTACTTCGTATATACCATAAAGTCAACGAATTGAATATTACAATACTTAAATATTAGCTATAACCTATTAATATTGACAAAGGAAGTAAATCAAAAACTTGAATCTATTTTGGAAATATTTTAAATTAATTTAGAAGTTATTTGGTATTTATATTTTACTGTTCAAAAGTAATTTCATCTCTACTTAATAAATATATGGTTTGCCATTGTAATTTTGTCTTATACTCGTATCAAGAAGTGACAGCCGTCAAATATAATATAATATATTGGAAAAACAAGGATGTTCTGAAACATGATTTGAATATAGAATTCCATGAATTACTAATTAATTATTAATATAATATAATTATGCGCCGTACCGACAACGAAATTTAGAAACTCAAAAATATATCAATAAAAAATCTACAATATATTCAATAGCTGTTTCAGAGCATTTTTATTTTTCCAATATGATAGCTGTCTTCTTCTTGAATAATCACTTCTTGATTATTTTAAGTGCTTTGGTTTCAATAGTTTTTCTATTAGGACCGACGGACAAGTGACGGGAATGATTTATTAAGATAATAAACCATCTTCGTGTTATCAAATGAATGAAAACTACATTATATGGCATGTTAATAATTTTATCTGTCATGATGACTACTTTTCTTAGGCCTGCTAACACGAACCCTTTAATATTTTTTTACGCTAACGATGTTTCCATAAAATTATTGCTGTACAAATATTCATATAATAAAATATGTCTATAATCTTATTCATTTCCATGGTCCACATCAATTATCCACATTGTTGATGTGCACATATTGAAGAGCGTGGCTGGGAGACAGTATTGTCTTCGCCCCCATCAATCGTGCCCTCAAAACACAGGAGCAGGCACGAAAGTCTTCTTCTCTCGTATAATTTCTCTCTCACAGTCGGATGTTTAGATTTCTCATATATGATACAGCCTCAGCCTCAGCCTCAGCCTCAGGAGTAGCCCAATGGATCTCTTCTAGTCCTCCCTGGAATGCATGCATTGGACACTCATTCATAATATGGTTATTTTTACGACGTCCTTACTGTCCATGCAGTGGGAGTCTGGCACCAGTTACAAATCAATGTTAGATTCGCTCCGACTTTGGTATGATTTAAGAAACGACTGAAAATACTTTTAATTTCTATTCAGTAATATAACGTGTTTCATTCCTGATTTTTCTTTCCTCTCCACCATCCCTTTCCTTTCTTTTGATTGATGATATTTCACTTTTACTTTTATTATGTATGTAGTCATAAATTTCATAAAGAAGAATAATCATTTGAATATTTTTTGCAACCATGTATCTTACTTTACTTATTTTGGTCTGGTTGGTTGGAAGAAATTGCCACCAGGCAATAAGCCCGCCAGGTTGTTTTAACAATAAAGTGTTTATTAAATAAATAAATACTTGATGAGCTCACATTCCTCTCGGCCAATCGTTGTCTTTCGATCCATGAAGGCCGTCGGGACCAATAACTAATTTTCTTTTTCTCACCAAACTTCATGTCTGAGGATGGCGATCTTGATGCATAATATGTTATTCTTCTTTTGACAAACTCCCTCAATCCCAAGATATCCTGAACAATTCTGGAAGTGTATGTTTATGAGATCACTACCATATCTAGTGTGTCATCTCGACTGTGCCCACAATTACCAGCTTCCCTAGACTGTCAAGTTTTCTCCTAACTACGTGTATATGTGATCATCGTTTATTTAAACATTCATTACGACCCCTTATCTCATTTTCTTGTTTTATTTATCAGTGTACAGAGTTCAGTCTGACTAACGTGTGAAGTGTTTGGCGGTTCAATGATTTCTTGTCTTACATATTGTAAGAGAAATTACTTGAACTGATTATTATTTGGTGGTTGAGGGGTGGATCGTTGACGAGGATAACTTTGGGTTGTTTGTGGGTGTGCTGGACTGTTTGGCCGTAGTCTCTTAGTACGTTAATTGAGGGGTAAGAGTAGAACGGTATTTTTTCATAAAAACATTAGAATTCTGTCAATTTATTTAGTTGAACAAATGTTGTGCTGTTTTATTTGCTTTTGACATGAATCCGATTTGATTAATTTTGATAAAAAAAAAATTAATCTGCCCATGTGACGATGTTAAATAGTATTTTTTATGTAATTTATGCATGATTTTTTTAAAAATTATTGAATAATAAGTCTTAAAGTTACAGTTCATCTAAATACAAGAACATCTGCCCATAATTGACTACCTACACAAAGCTTTACTCGGAATTAGTGCCTACATCAGTAATGGTTAAACAAAATTTCCTTAGGATTTACATACGTAATTGAATTGAATTGCAAATTAAAATAACGTTAATCGCGTCTTGTAACAGCTATCAAAAACAGCCTCATAATTTGGTTTTTTGAATATTTTTTTAATCAAACTTCCTTCAGGACTATTGGATTAAACATCTTGCATATTTACTCGTAGTATTCTGATTTCACGAAAACCCCTATTGATGCATGAAAACAGCCTACTCGTATATTCTCGAATTTGATGATTACAAATAATTCCCTTCTAGTTTTGATGGTATAGATGTTGAGACCACATAGATTCCCAACACATAAACAAGCTTTTTTGGCAGCTGTGGTCCGTTAGCGTTTACGTTTAGCAAGCGGGAGACCCAGGTTTGATTCCTGTCGGATTCACTTTCAGAGTGGTTTTACTTTTAAATCATATTACATGTTTTTCGTAGCTCATAATAAATTGTTATATCGCTATTAAGCAACACAATCTACCAATAAAAATCTGCCAAAGCATAGACTACAACATAGGAAACCTGCCGATCTGATATCTTTGTCGTCGGAACTTTGAGTTTGATCAGCTAAAATTGTGTGCTTGCTGAAGTGTAATATCCTAAGTACACACAATACACCAATAAACGTATATGCGTGTTTCCATCTGCAGGATGACTGCCAATCATAAGCGACCAAGAGGGGTTGCATATCATTATATCAAACAAGCTTACCTTGTTTTTAGCGAAACATCATTGACAATAACCGCTATTGAATTTACCATATAATGAAGGGAAAACTTATATATACTATGCAGACTATCTTCTCGACAAAATTGGTAGAATTTTTATCTTTCCCCCGAAGTTTTTTAGGACAGGTTCTCGATAACACCAATAATGAACTCATTCTGCTTTAAAAAGTTTGTTGTTAGCCGCTGACAAGGTTGTTCTTACTTCTCTAAAAACAATAATATTCATATTGCCAAATATAACTAACTACCTAGTGGTTCACATAATGCAGCCAAATATACTGTCACACTCGTCAACAAATTCACATAATCAGAACGGTTATGAAGAGAAGCGTTCAATATGAAAGATTAGATTAAATGCATTTGACTGTAGAATCTCGATAAGTTAGCGATACAAGTAAAGTACGAGTATAATGAATGACCATGAAACATGCAATGAAATGTTTAGAAGTGTGGGTCCGGTTAAAATACGAGTATGTGGCCAAGTGTAGAGTATTTCCCTATCCGGCTTACACCGTAACATACGAGTATTTGCGTGTGGGAAGATTAGTACTCGTACCTACTCGTACATACTCGTAGATTAATGACTGAAACAATATTTTCTGTGAGTTTCAATCAATATTATTTCACTGACATGTTAACACACCGATGTTATTTTCGGAATAAAATAGTTAACGAATAAAAATCCGACTATTAATCTTGTATATTGCCGTAATTAATAAATAAAGATAGATTTCTAAATTTTTTGTTTTCGTTATATGATCGTATGTTATTTGGTCTTCTTTTTTTTTTTATCAATATTCAACATGTCGTTTGCTAGACTCTTAATTTCCACCTGGGGGCTTAAGGTTCGATTCTCCATGGCATTTGAAATAAAAGGGGTTTAGTCTGGTAAATTAGTTCGTCTGATGACAATACCCTAGACGTGTGCGAGTATTGTTTACCCATTCTTGTGCGGT
>OX463838.1:30596238-30678259 GCA_949825065.1 Odontocerum albicorne
TGATGGAACATCAAAGCTTATCGGATCAAACGATGAAAGGAGAAATATTAAAATCGAATTAAACTCTGAAAAACAAATTAAAGATTCAACAAAACATTTAAGAAATGGATCGCAAAAATCCTTGAAATTTCAAACAGAAGCAGTTCAAGAAATTGAACTGTCAACTTCAAAATACCGCGAGGGTTTACGATTGCAACAAACAGATATTAATAATCAGTTTTTGAATCCTGAAAAATATGTAGCCACAACTGCATCAATTATCAGCAAACCGTCAACAAATAATATTATAATTAATACAGAGAGAGCTGATACTTTACTGTCAGCAACGTTAATGCACGAAGACCAAATTAAAAACGAATACCAGAAAACTATTGAATTGCTTACTTCGCTGACCCCGCCTCCATTGCCAATATTAACATCATCAAAATCATCGGTTTCTATTCATGATAAAAGTAACCAGCATGAAACCTCATCGAATCAACAAATCTTCTTAAAACAACGTGAAAGTTTTCAAAAAGAGGAAAGACAAACCGATGAATTAAAAAAAAGTAAAAATCAGAAAATTATCGATATGCTTACAACTTTAAACCCCCCTCCTTTACCTAAAATAAGAACGTCATCAATTTCACCCATTAAAAGCGGAACACTGATTGCTGAGAAAAATCGGAGCGACAAAAAAAATCGTAAAACTAATCATCGAATTTCTACGAAACAACGAGAAAACCTGTTGAATGATTACTCTACTATTGATGAGGGAGAAAACATAATTGAATTTCTTACTTCTTTGAGTCCTCCGAATCCAGTAACTACTTCTGCGATTTTAGTTGAAAGAGTAAAATTTAGGAAAGGTGGCATCGCAATTGTTGGTCCAAAAGGGATCGCTACCGCCGAAAGAGGAGGAACAGCGATAGTGGGACCTAATGGTGTCGCATATACCAAACCCAACGGGGTCGCAATAGTAGGTCCTGGATCAAGAGTTGTCTCGCTTCCTGCTGACTTGGATTTAAATAAACTTGTTTATGAATTATATAAGCACCAATCAAAGCATCCTGAACAGCTCACTGCTGAAGGATTGAAAGGAGAATACGTGTTTAATAATGACGGAAAGAATGTAAAAGAAGTGTTTTTACCAGTTGGTGGTAAAATAGTCGCCACAGGGCCAGTGATTTACTACGACTCCCCTGACGTCAATCTCCCGAGTCCCACGTGATGTTAAAAATGACATCTTAATTTCTTTGTATTTGTGACTAGTGTCTGATGTGACAAAGTGACGTGATTCTCTAAAAAATATAACGTAGGTACCTCTTGAAAAATAAACATAACTTTTTCTAGACGTATAAATAAGAATAAACTTAAAGACTAATGGGTAAATAGCGGAGGTGACCAGAAAGGTCAACTTAATAGAGAATCCTTTATTTAATTTCCACAAGATATTAAAATACGAGTAATATAGTTTTTCAAACAAAAATCTGTATTCTTTGTCAAATTTTGGATGTATTTGAGAGTTAATAATTTTCAGTATTTTTGTACGAGTATGAATTTTACATGTTAATTGATAGATATAATAGTATTATAAGATAATAACTACCATAAAACATGTACCTGTATGAAAATAAAAGCTTGCCTTATGTGACGACTCGTCACATGCTGGTGAAATTGTCTAGTAATGTATAAATAATAAAGTGTTAACTCATTTGTATAGCTGGAAAGTATTTATATTCCCGTCACGATTTAGGTACAACCTACATTTAAATATTGTTATGTATAGTGTTCTTTCACGTGACGTCCGACTTGCATCAAATGACGTGATTGGGATGTAATGTCGCTCTTGAACTACGAGTACCTGCCCGAGCTCATTATTACTTGTTTTTACGTGTATTTATCGTACGAGTATTAGTTCTTCATTTTAGATTACTAATTAACACATTATACATTAATAGCCTCACCTTCACTCAATTTAAGTTTATCACGTACTTTTCGTTCGTTATTTTAAGTGACCATAGAATTGAGACGTGTGGACGTGAGGTTATTATGAAACCCAGGTCTAATCAATTAAAGAAACATTTTTTCCAAAAAAAGGTATGAAAATTCCTGTGAATACTTGACGGATTATAATGAATTATTGAAAAAAGCACACTATTTTTAGTACACCATTATAAAAGGCATATTCAAATCATACTTACGAGAATAAACACGAAATTAGTATTTCATTTTAACCGTATTCCAGTTTATCAAATCATCATAATCTAGTTAGATACACAAACAGTTTTGATTAGGAATATTAAAACTTTTTCTAGCGGACATTCAGAAAACCAAAGGATATTTCTCGTGAGGAACGGATTCGACGCTACATTTGACAATTTTAATATTATACCACCGGGTCACGAATTATTAGCCAAGTCACCTGATAAATTCCCTGCAATAAGACTTTTCCATGACAGATTAGAAGATGATGACATTTTGTCGCTGAATCCAAATGTTCCGCCACCTTTGAATCAAGCTGATGAAAATCTGTGGGAGAGAGAAAGCAGGAGTTTGTTAATACTGAGACCTTACGCATACTCTTTGGCTGAAGATAGAGGGACTGCCATATCCAATCCGATATCTCGAGCCATCACCAAGAAAGGAAGCGATTCAAATGTTGTGTTTGATCCTCGAGCAGTAGCGATTGCTGGAGCAGGAGGAATCGCCCACGCGCAGTCTGATCTCATAATAGATTATTTTGAATGATATTAATTAATAAAATTTGCATTAGAACAATTAAGTTGTGACTTTTTACTCTCTTTTCCCTAATAACACAAAACTATTCATAAGTAAGCACTAAAATATTGATAGTGATGAAACAAATATGTTAAATGTTTAAGATCTTAGAGCTCAATACAATTCTTTTGACTAATACTTCTGTTAGATTTGAATCATTTATGTTCAATCCTAAAAACATTTTTTGTGAAACATCTAAAACTTTGTGTTAAACTGTAATTTTAATATTATTAAGGTATTTTTCATTTTATGTATATTTATATGAAATCTTTCTTATTTATACATCACCCTAACAAAATGTGTGTATTAAATTTTTTTAACTACAAATTAATCATTATTTTATTGTAATTTTATGTACTTTTATGTGTATGTCTTTAGGATTCTTTTAAATATAAAATTTTAATTATATGTTTTCTTCTTTAGCAGGTCACTAACATTAAAACACTAAATTTATGTTTGACATTTATGTAGATTTGTAAAATAACCATATTACTATAATAATAATAAATAGATACATGGTTTCATATAGTCATTGGAGTACTTTTTTCATTTTATCAATTTTACAAGCAATGCATAATATCATTTTGTTTTCTCACATTCATCTTGGCATTATAATTCTACTAGGATATCACTGTACATGGGCATGCAAAATACATTTTCTTACAATAAAGAAGTTCTCGGTAGAAAGAAATCTTCAGGAAATACATAAAACTTATTTGCTCATGACAGATGGCAGAATTCTCCGCACGTTATAGGCCTTCCGTATTATGGCGGCGCTAAAGGGCAGCTCTTACAAATTACAACCGACCAGAATGGCGCCATTTTAAATCAGGCTATTGTACCGGAAACTGTATTCGGTTTACAACAAAATACGCCGATTTTTTTCCAGCACCAAACACCCATGACATCGGTGAATGAACAATTTTCTGAAAGTTTTAACAATTTACAATCGTCAGCCCAACGTCTCGTTCAACTACAGCAAAAAGTAAAGCAAAATGGCCAACTCAGGGATACCGATAAGGTGGCGTACAAGACAAATTTAGCCCTTTTGGGACAGTCCGCATCGACACTTGCAGAGCTGGAATCACAAGATGGTCAAGACTTGGCAACACTTCTGAGCTCTCAACTTACTTTTAATGATAACAAAAACCCCCCAAATAACAGGAATGGATTTGAACAAGCTGACACTCAAGGATTTGAAGAAGATGTAAGTCGATTTTTATTTATTTTTATTTATTTTTGTTGAATTTTTTTAATTTAATAGAAAGACTGACTAAAATTCGTGAAATTGATTACTTTCAAATAACTTCGAGTAGCCATGATATTTTCCTAGATGTTTTTTACTATTCATTAAATGACAATTTATATAGCGCCGTTTAGAGAGCAAACTCTCCTAAAGGGAGCTCTAACTCGGGAATCGAATTCACTCTTATTGACAGATTTAAAATATTACAAAAAACAAACTAAGTGTAAGTAAGGATAGGAAGGTGGTGGCTTTTATTTTATTATTTTTGTAAACTATATATTTTCAACATTTTCATAACATATATTTGTTAAATTTGATACCTCAATTCGATAATAGAGTACTTGATTTTTTTTTTGTTATTCACGATATAATTGATCCATCAGATGTTGGTTTGAAATTAATGTATTCCAATTTTCACAAATATGAGGCATTTTGTTTCAGAATATCACTACGTCAGGTAATTTTAACAAAGTTTTTTATTTTCTCTTTTGTGTACATGGTTAAACTTGATACATTTGGCTAGCTTATTGTTATACAGCGATTTCTTCCAATCAACAAGCTTGTCTTGGATAAGTCAAGAAAGATGTTTTGATCCATGGCACATGCAAAAAAGACGATATTTATTTTAATTCAAGGAAAAAAATACGAATGCCAGAACACTAATGGTAAGATTAGAAGAAAGAAATTCGTTGTAGGATAAGGAAAGGGGACGAAGGAAAATTATGATGAAAGGGTATTCTGAACAATGTAATATTTTTCCATTTATCTTTTGAATGCTAAGTTCAACAGTCATTAGTCATAAAGTTATTATTGGGCTTTTTAAAGTAATTAATCTAACAACTGATGCAAGATTCATATTTTTTTACTGAAACTGTAAATACGTTAAATGATAATGTAATATGATCAAAACTACCTCCAGGTCGGGGAAGAGTCCGCGGGAGGTGATGGTGATGGTACTGGGGACGGAGCTGGGTCACCAGACGACACGGTGCAAATCAACGGACCTTCAGACACCGCATCTGTTGCTGAAGCTAAACCTGTTGGTGAGCCACATCACTTTATTTTACTATTTACAGACTTGCACCATTTTCACAAATGAAATACGTCATCGTCAGTTTAGTGCGATCCCAACACCACCCCCAAGCTGTTATGGGGGATAAAATAAGTTTCCATCCAGCACAATCTGCACTAGAAGAACCAAATATTCTTTATTTTTTTATGAGCGCAACTTCACGTTGGGGCGAAGAAAGAACTGCCCAAAGGTTCTCTTCCTCCGGTGGCGACGCACCTGAATGTATGAGAATACTAGTTACGACGGACTTAAGCTCCGACACCACGGCAAAAGGAAAAAGACTCGTAGCGCAGTAAATATACCTATAAATTGGCTTTAAGTCTGGAGTTTAAACAGCTTAGCAAGTTGACAGTATTTTCACAGAAAACCTCGAGCAGCAAAACTATCCTTTGACGCTACGAGATCGGAATAGCCAATCGGTTTGAAGATGAACGGCCAATCGATCCGAAGCTGAGTGGAGACCCCTTCGGAAATTATTGACTTGATTGTCATCGCAGTGCCACAAAATGATCCAGATGACTGCAAAAAATTACAACAGGGTGTAGGGATAAGATTGAAGTTAAAAAGTTTGACTTCAAAGCTTCTACGTTCAGAGAGAAATGAAGTAGTCCAATAGCTTGGATACACCCAACGGGAGTCGAGGCGCCCTAATGCAAGAAAAACATTTGAATGTATGTCTTCCCACCTACGGAGAGGAGGAGAATGACGGCCATCGATGTTGCCATACGTTATTGTTGATAAGTTTACTTTATGGAAACGGTCAGAATATATACATGAAATGTTAAATAAACTGGGCTGATAGGCTACCGAAATTTACTGACTGGCCGAAATATTCAGTGTACAGTTTCCAAATTAAAAAAATCGTTAATAAAACAGAAGATTGTAAAAATTATTATGCATGTTAAATCAAATTACAATAAATCATTTTGTGGAATAATTACGGAATTGATTTAGAAACAAATTAATGAAAAAAGAGCCAACATCCAAAAACTATTGATCATTCATTGATCATCAATTGAATGATTTTCTAACTGGGATATTTCGGCCGCACGTGCGATTCGCAAATTAAATGGAATGTGAGTGCGACACACATCATTTATGTCAAACTTTAAAGTGTTAATACAAGAGTAAAGCATATAAAAATACATTTTAATTTCAGGTGTGGCAATAGCTGGTGAAGGTGGAGTAGCATCGAGCAAGCCCGCTGCAACGGCTATTGTGGGCCCTGGGGGCCTGGCCATTGCGCGTCCTGTGGCTACGGCAATTTCAGGAGTTGATCCTAACTCTGTTGGTTTCGCGCAAAAGATTCCCGTAGTTAGCTCCAGGAAGAGAGCCGATGCTTTGTTAGCCAAAAGAACGAGTTAATTCATGTTTTTTCATATCACCAGACCGGAAAGTGTTGGCTTGTCTGAAAAGAAAATTCCAAATCTGTAAGAAAATTTGATATATTTCAGGTAATTTTGATTTTCGTCTTTTTGATTATTATTTCGATCAATACAGTATTTATCGATTGATGAATTTATAAAAGTTTTTTGTTGTCTTTATAATATTTTGAGAATAAAGTGTTTTATTTTAAAAAATGGTTTCACTTTTAATCTCCCTTATGAAATAAAAAACATACCACAATTTGAAATTTTCAAATAGCTTCCCGTGAGAAAGTTTCAATCACGAGACATAAATGGTAAGTAAATAAAAATAATTAACGTGAGTGTGTTTTTCAAAATATTTTTCTATTTGTATAAGAACTAATAGTGTGTGGAAGTAAACGAATGATCGAATGACTGCTTCAGTTCTCAACAAATGTTGAGAATCCGGCTACACACTGAAAGACTGGAGGAGTTCAGTGATACGAGTTTCATTACATAAAGGAAATACTGCTAGAATGAAGTGTGGAAGTTACAGAGACATTAGTTTACTGAACGTAGTGAGTAAACAGTATGGGCAAAATTATAGCGAGAGTGAGAAAAAATACTGAAATGAAAGTGTAGGAGGCTTAGGGACTACAGACAGATGTTAATGGGTGGCATACAAATGTTGAATATCACATATTTTCGATAAAATACGTTGAGCTTTAGATACTCATGGCTATGGTACCAGAAGCAGTAAAACTCTGTTGCTCCTTCCGAGTTATAATCGCTCTATTTACAACAAGAGAATGCGTTCCGGTTTCAGAATGTCATAAAAATATATACCTACCCAAATAAGGTAAATGTGATATATCGGTGAGCAATGAAATTAATAAATTATGCTATTTGGGTAGTATGTTCTCAGATAATGGAAGGATTATTGAACGGTGTGAAGCGATAGGGAACCAAGTCTTGGCCACTAAAACTTATATACTCGAACTGAAAAGTATCAAAAATCCGCTAAGATGATAGTTCATAACAATATTGTAGTATCGACATTGGTGTGTGGGAGTGAAACGTGGTCATGGAAAAAAACTGAAAGAGAAGAAAAAATGGGGTGACAACGTATGAATGCATATGAAATGGACTGATTAAAGATAAATGTGAACTTAAGGCTAATGTTTTAAGTAAGATGAAGAAGATCATTCTGAGATGGTTTGGGCATGTATTATAGAACGAATGAATGAAAAATTTGTCTTAAACATTAAACATGATAATGTGAGTGGAAGGCATGGTAGAGGAAAACAAGGAAGGTATGGTTAGATCAAGTAAATTATATTTTGAAAGAAGGAAATTTAAATGTCGGGAAAATCCTAGTTGTATGAAAACATGTATGGGTGTAGAGGAGACGAAATATATGTATTGCGATAGGAGAGTTCGAAAAAACGACCTCCGTGGCCTGGTGGTAAGACACTTGTCTGCCGATCCGGAGGTTGCGGGTTCGATCCGCTGGAACCCAGATTTTTTTAAATAGGATTCCAGTCTGGTTAACACTTAGGACCTATAAAATCATCTTTCTGGTTGGTTGGAAGAGATTGCCACATGGCAATAAACTCGCCAGGTTAAAAAAAAAGTCTAGAGCTTTGTTCTCTATGCCTAACGCGACAAGGAAACGGTGTGATGGTATATCGGTGGTATTTATCAATGTTATGGAGCTTGCGAAAAAAATCCGATTCGACTAATTTTAAATGTTTGACTCCGACTCTGAGTCCAATTATAGAAGATAGATATTATATATTGCTAACCATATGTTATACTTAATTAATTGGCGTAACTATTTAAATATAGGTAAAATATAAATTTTTACAAATTTTAAAACTATTTATACACTCTTAGTACCCGAATACTCGTAGTTTCTGTTTGAGTTAAAAGCAGGCTTTAGCAAAAATTAAACTCCGACAGAGATAATCAAATAAACTGAATTTGACATTTTTATTTAAACAATACTTGAAAAAAAAAAAAATATTATATAACCCAATAAAATTATAAGGCATAGTGTATAAGTTTTAGTTGAAAGTACTTTCTCCAAATAAATAAAACATTATATAAAATGTTTTTTCTCTAAATAAATAAAATATTATGTAACACTTACCTAATTTACAAGCAAAGAAGCTTTCACAAGCTGTATAACATAGCTGTGATTGTATAGCAGCACTAGTGCGGCGGTTTATTGGAAATAATGTCTACGGGGACTCAGCATCATAATACGAGTACACGCTATTTATACTAGATGAAACATACATAATATAATCATGTAATATAATCATGTCATTTATGTAGCCGAGAAGTTTTAAATTTTGTTTTAATTGAAGTCGGAGTTGATTTTAAATAGTATATCCTGATTCCGACTCCACAAAATACCAAATAACTCCACAAATTCGACTTCTGACTCCAAATCCGGCTCTACAGTCCTGGTAATACGAGTATGTATATGTATGTATGTATGCAGAGGCGGCTCGTCTTTAAGGGGAACCGGGGCACTGCCCCACACACATTTCTCCTAATAAAAAAATAATAATTAGCTGAAATGTTTTTGAAACGTGTTTTTATTATTGGTATAATTATAATTATTCTTAGTTTTTCGGAATATTATTTGCACGTAATGATTTATAAATATTTGAATAAAAACGATATTAACTTATTACTGGTAAGTAGGTATGAAATATATACGCGCACGAAGTACGAAATACGATGCACGCATACAACTAAACGAGTTGCGGCGGGGCAGTTTTGTATCTGCCGTGGTCACGTGGTCGCTAGCTTCAGTTAAGCTGTCGCTATGACGCGAGATCTGATAGTGTTTGGTTAGTCAGTGGAGGTAAAGAGTATACATACAGAAGGTGACTTTTTGTATACAGAAGGTGACTTTTCCTTTGCTGCGTAAAGGTCTGTTTGGGGCAGGAGCACGCCTGCCCCGCGCTGTAATGAGCGACGTTTATTTTGTTGTTTTTCATGTTCATGTATTATGTTAATAAAAACGATTTCCATTTGATTTTGTAAAAAAATAATATTTTTATAATTAGAGTTTTGTTTATTTAATTTTTATACGTTAATAAAAAATATTTTCATTTGATTTTGTGAAAAATACATGTTTTTTTATAATGATAGTTTTGTTAATGTTTATATTTAAATAAAAATTATTTTTGTTTAATTTCGTAATAAAAAAATGGATAATTCTTAGTATTTTTTTGGTTTGACCTCACTGTACTAAAAATATATACAGTTAATTTTTTTTTTGAAAAAAAAAATGGAGGGGGGAACTTCAGCCTCATCATGCCCCACATGTTTTTAAAGTCACGAGCCACCCCTGTAATGTATGTATGTATGAAATATACATATAAATATCTATCGGTGTATAACATTCCCTCATAACTTAAAAAATATCAATTAAAAAACTCAAAATCAAGTTCTACTTCTAGTCGCTAGATGGCCTGGAGTTTTTCTATATCAGCTTCATAACATAGTATGTACTAATTTATTATCAGGGATAAAGAAATTTTGATATGCGCGATAATCCCAAGTTATCATTGCCAATGACTGTGGATTGTATCATATAGTATACAAGTTATTCATTTCTGACATCTCAGGCTTTATCTTATTTAATTCTTGATTATTTTATGATTTGAAAGTAAAATAATATGAAATAAGAAATGTGTTTTTAAAAGTATTTGTTGATTTATACATACATACCATCACGACATTTCATTGTCGGGGTAGGCAGAGAGTACATAGCACCAGACTTTCTCATCTCGACACATATCCTTGTCCTCTTCTACATTAATACTACTTGTATGATTTCCTTATGGCTTTCTACGTTTCCTTCTTATATCATTCATGTTTGATCATTCACTTGATTCAACCATACTTTCCAAAAAGATCCGGTTAATTTTTTTTAAATTGAGATATTATACAATATTTGAAAAAAAAAAACAACATGGAGTGGTGTATTCGTTTTATATGTAACATTGTTTTAAAACGGATTTAACGTGAAATACACATTTAATTGACTTGATATTTTTACAAATTTTGATATTAAGGTATGCTTATTTCATATTTCAAACAAGTAAAAAAAACATGTTTTGTGCGTTGAATAATTTTTGGGTATACCATATATTGTAGTATATGTTACGTCCTAATAGTAGAATACTCTTATAATTTCAACAGCTTTACTATTTTGAGTAATATAATATTTTATTACACTTTTATTGTAACAGTAAAACCTAGAAGATTTATTGCCATGTGACAATCTCTTCCAGCCAACCAGATTTTTTAAAGAGCCCTCAAGTGAAAACTTAATTGGAACCCTTTTTAAAATTAATAGGGATATGATTCAAATAATCACAATTTTCTTTCGTCTCTCTTGTAAAATTTAGTGTTGTACTATGATTCGATGTCATTAAATTGTTTCACTTTTCTCGAAATGATTTAAAGAAATTAAATGTACACTTCCCACGAAAATTGTTGGTTATACCATGGTAAAGTGAAATAATCAAATTGATCGTAGTATATTGAAGACATAATTTTACTATTTTACGAACGGCTACTTTTCATTATATAATTCAAATACAGGGTGAGGCGAAATTAGTCATCTTATTTTATTTACTTTCAACTTTTTAAATTAGATTTTTTTCTTTGCAGATAATGAAAGATAAACTCCATACGTTTTATAATGGAAAGGTATGCACTACAATAACGAGTCCAAGTCATCTTGCTTCATGCAAGAAATAATTCTTCAAACAAAGGCCATTTCGACTGCTACTCTACATCCACTGTTCAAACAATTCGATGTCTGGCTGATCGTTTTGATGAGTCCGGATCAACCAGACAGGAATTGTATCGGACGTACGCGTCATCATAAAACATATTGGGATTGGTTTCTTAATTGCTGTTATGTGTGTATAATATTAGTAATTTAATATGTAAATTCTTGGTTACACTTTGATGTTATTTGGTATTTTGTATGTAAAATATATGTTTGTTGGGGTCCGTGGGGTGTCGCGACCGCAACGGAAATGTACCGTATGAGAGAGAGAGAGAGAGAAACGAGTTCCTTTACTTTTTGTCAATTTTTAATACATGTGCATTTTACTGCACCGTAGATCTTTTGTCAGTGATTTGAGGGAATACCTTTTCCACTGTTGTGTCATATGTGTGTTTGTGTTATTTATCTATGTATACTTATATTAAGTATTTTGTGTATGAATTTATCAATGATTTTTAACACTCGCTGGGTCTCTGCTTTTCATTTGTATCAACCATAGTTGGGCATGGTGACTATCTCCAAAGGCGTTCGAACGCTCATGTCAGCGGCCCTGGTAGCGCAGTTCAGGTTAGGCGTCCTCCCGCTTATCCCGGGGGCCTCAGTGTAGCGACAATGGTAAAGACGGTAAAGATGAGGTGACGATGCTGGAGAAGACGGTGAAGAAGGCGCAAAGACGTAATAACGTGATGTGGCGAGGCTTCATGAGCTTTCTTAGCTCTTTATCTTTTACTTCTCTACCGTCTGAGGGGCTGTAGACTATAGAGAAGAAGAAGAAGAAGACAGTTAAACGTATGAGGAAAATAAATACATATATTTATAAGATCAGGTGTGGGTGTAGAGTGTAGGGATGGGAAGGTATCAGCTGGGGCCTGTGTGATTGGAGCTTCCCCGCATTTGCATATGTATTGAAGACATATTCGGTGAGAAAACCGCAGAAAACTCACCGAGGAAAGTCGAGCTTCAGAGGACCTCTGGGCTCTTCCGTTATGTGATATTAACACATACGGCTTGTTAGTGGAGTGTGAGTGTTGTTATGTATATAATGTAACTTGAAGTCCAGGGGCGTCGGTTCACCCCCTTTGGATGTCCTCTTTCAGCCGCGTGCCGCCCACCGGTCCTGGAGGCGTGTCTCTCGAATGCTCCTCCTCTGGATCTGCAATGTCAAACACTGGGCAGTATCAAGTTGTCATTTGTTAGATGCGAGTTATGTTATGGTACAGTGATAGTAATAGGGGCCCTGTTACGCTTGTCCTCCCGGGCCCTCGTCTTGCTCTTGGTTTCGCTCCGCCTCCGATCGGCTGAGAGTGTGGGAATCTGTGTCTGTATCTGAAAGGTAGTTCATCCAGGCTTTTTTGTCGTCCGAGATTTGCGATGAGCGGGTTCGTGTGCGAGTTTAAATATATTTTGTTGTAAAAGTCTAGTGTTATTTTGTCGCAGTACTCCTTGATGAAGTACTCTTTTGTCCTCTGGTGTAGCTTTTTAAGATTTGCGCCCGGCCTTGTCTTATGAATGATCTTGAATGCTTTGTTCTGTGCCGGCTGGAGCTTTACGTGTGAGTTAGTGCGGGCGCTGTTCCAGACGGGTGCCGCGTATGTGATTACCGGACGCACTAGGAGCTTGTACACCAGTAGTTTGTTTTTCGGGATAGGAAGGAGTTTCGGTTGAAGATGGGTCTCAGCGTAGCGAAGGCTGCAAATGCTTTCTTTCTGGCCTCCGTTGTGTGAAGGCTCCATCTCAATTCGGAGTCCATGTGAACCCGGAGGCATTTGACTGACTTACGCCATTCTACTGCGCTGTTACTCATCCTTAGGAGGGGGAGATTCCCCACCCTCCGCCTTGCAAACATGACCGCTTCAGTCTTGCTGTCATTTATCTTTAGGCTCCATTTCCGGTAATAGTCCGCCAAGATATCCAAAGCGTCCTGGAGGTAGTGACTTGCCCTGAGGGGGCGGGCTGATCGCGCGTAGCAGGCGGCGTCGTCCGAGAAGAACACTGGTGGTAAACAAGTGCGGTCCAATCAGGCTGCCCTGGGGTACGCCCATTGGGATGTTTCTGGGGGTGGAGAGCCTCCCACTCACCCGAACGACAAAGTGTCGATCGTATAGGTAGGATCGGAGAATCTGTATGATATAAGACGGTGTACCCGTCTTAATCAGCTTGTGTACTAAGCCGTCGTGCCAGACCGTGTCGAAGGCCTTCTACAGGTCCAGCAGGACCGTTCCGGTAAAATAATGCATGTTGAAGCCCGTCGACACGTCCTCAACCACGCGGGTGAGTTGGTGTACGGTGGAATGCTTTGTTCTAAAGCCGAATTGATCGTGTTGTAGAGTGTTGTGCTGGGTATGATATGGAGTGTATCTGTTTAATATCACCTTCTCCAGGACTTTTCCAAGTACTGGGAGGAGGCTTATGGGTCTGTAGCTGAATGGATTGTTTTTGTCCTTGTTTGGTTTGTGTATTGGAACTATTACGGCCGTTTTCCACTTTGGTGGGAAATGACCAGTGTGTAGGCACGCATTAAATATTTTAACTAATTGTATGATTGCGCGCGTCGGAATGTGTTTAATTAATGTACTGTGTAAGTTGTCTAGTCCTGGTGCTTTATTGTTTTTGAGGCTCTTAATGATTTTCTGGACTTCCGCCGGTGTTGTGAGCATATATTCGTGTTGTGCAATGTCTGCGGAACGAGTATTGAATTCATCGAGTGTTTCTTGTACTGTGCGGTCAGTGTCTGCATCGCGAAAGTGTGATGTTAATGTGGAAGTGTGTTCGTATGCGTCTGCTAGTGCATTAGCCTTTTCTACGTGCGATGTGACAATGTGTGTGGAGGTGAGGAGTGGTGGTATGTCTTCGAATCGCTTCTTTAATCCCTTTGCGATCTCACAAAGAGTGTCTGTCCCTGGTTTGATGTCCACTAATTTTGTGTCCCAAGTGGTGTTTTTGTGTTCCCTAATATGTTTTTTGATTTCGTTCCGCAGTGAGTTTAACGCTATTTTGTCTGCGGGATGGTACAAGTATGTAACTCTATAGTGTTTCTGAAGTCTGTTTTTTTATTTGGATATGTGTGATGATTTCTGGCGGAAGTTAGGCACGGTGTGGAGTAATATTTTTAAGTGGTATGTAGGTATCACGAGTTTCTTCGATGATGTGCGTCAGGGTGTTTACTGCGTCATCTATGGGCTCCGGCGAGTTGAACGTGGATGATGATATGTATAATTGTGTGTTAATGTGTCTCTTGTAGCCCGTCCAGTTCGCGCCCTGGTAGTCACATACCGTTTTTGGGGGGCAGATGATACGCTCCCCTATGGTAAAGTAGACCGGAAGGTGGTCCGATGAAAGTGCATTAATCACTTCCATTCCGTCAACCCCCGGGCGACCCTTTGCGATCACCAGGTCCAGAGTAGACGGGTACTGCCCCCTCGGTCCATATCGAGTGGGCTTGTCGGGGTGGTGTACTATAGTGCGTGGTGCGTTGACTCTATGAAATTGAAGAGTGTATCTCCTTTCTTATTCTTTCTTCTCAGGCTCCACGAGGAGTGCTTCGCGTTGAGGTCGCCGGTCAACAAGATCCGCGAACCCATCGCGAGAACCTTCTCCAGATCCTGAGTGTCGAGAATCGTGGTGGATTTGCAGTATGCCGCTATGAGTGTGATCGGATTGCTGTCAGTTTCTAGTCTGACCGCAGTTACTTCTAAAGCAATCCAAGTGGAATTCGATAAGAGTGTATGGAGTAGAGTTTCTCTTATGAGAATTGCCGTGCCTCCTCCCCTAGTAGCGTGATCATTGCGATAAAGGGAGTAGCCGGGTATTTTCAGGTGTCTGTTTGGATTCAGATGTGTTTCTGTGATGAGTAATATGTCAATGTTTTTCTCACCGATCAGAAGCATGAGCTCGTCCACCTTGTCGTAGAGTCCTCTGGCGTTCCAGGTGAGGGCTCTGATTCCCCCGCGGGAGGATGTCGCGCAGGTCGGGGCCCCCATTCTAGCCATCGAGCTGTTCCATTAGCTCGGCGATGAGAAGCGCCTTCTCGATCCTGTATCTGCATTGTGCCAGCCTTGGCCTCATTTGCATGAGTAGGCGGACGATGTGGGTCCGCTCTGCCATGTCACCGCCCATACGGCTCGGTCCGGTGGGTACAGGAGTCGGCAGCAGTGGTGGTCGGCGGCCGTTCCTCGGATCCCTCGGGTGTGCGAAGTTTTCGCGCTGTGTGTAAGTGTATTGCGCATTCGCGTATTGCGCATTCGAGGCGGATTGTGCAATTTCGTGAAAAATTGCGTCAGTGGTAGGTCGCGCAATACTGGCGCTCTGCGCGGTCGCCTGGTTGGTTTTTGAAGGAAGAGGCGTCTTACCTGCTCCCGCCACGACGCCGCTCCATGAGCAACCCGGCGTCACACGCGGTGCCATCCGGCTCGTAGGGCACTTTGAGTAATTAGCAGGGTGATCCCCACCACAGTTTGCGCAAGCGGCCGGTGTCTCCTTGGTCTTGGGACACTGCCGTCAGGTGGTACTCGGTGCACTTGACGCACCGGGCTCGATTATGGCGGTTAGATGAGGCGTGCCCTAGTGACTGGCACCGGAAGCATTGGGTACCTAGGCCTTTCTTAGGCCGGTATTTGGGTCACTCTGCAGTAGCAGAGGAACCTCAGTGTTACCTTAAGCTTTCCCATGTCGGTGTCCTTCCCAAAATGGGCAAGGTACATGGGCGCGCCTGTCTTGGTCGTCATCTTGACGACCTTTTGCGCTGGAAATCCCTGGGCGGAGAGGTCACCGGCGATCTCTTCCGTGGGGATTTCTGGCAGTCCTCGGATGACTGTTCTTTTCGTTTTGTCGTCCACTTTTGTGAACGTATGGAAATATTTTTTCTTTGCATAAAGGCCCTTAATGAGGCCGTCGTGGTCCTCAACGGAGTGGACCGTGATTTTCGCGGTCCCCTTTCCTGCGTATTAAATTTCAAATTGGCTTTTTGCGTATTCACGGATTAGGCCAATGAGGTTCCCGTGTGAGAGGTCACCGAGGGGGATTACCACCGGCGGTATTTTTTATTTCGTATTATTCACCCTGCGCGCTACGCCGGGTGCCTCCTCTGTTTCCTCACGGAGGCACGCAAATTTATTAACTTGCGCAACTTCTACGGGTCCGGCCTCCTGCCTTCTTTTGGTAGGGACCCGTGGAGTTTCCCACTTTACGCGCCGCGGGTCCCGCGGTGGTTCGCGGCACATAAACTCAGTTTACTAGGTCACACACGACCCCGTTCTGCATTTCAGCGTCTTTTCGCGCAGATATAGAACTCCCGTACGCATGGCACCACCACTGTTCATAATTTTAGCGTTCGAGTCGCACTCACTTTTCACTTGATTTATATCCACTAGGTAAATACTCGTATATAAATCAGCCCTAAAGGCCCGCCTCTCAGCGCGCACGATAGCGCGGTACGCCCGAACGGCACACAGCACACGTAACCCGGTATGGTAGGTTTACCTCGATCTCTGTACCCGCAAGCGAGTATAGTGGAATATTAAAGAACCAATATCCGACATCAATGTACCTTATGCACGGTTACCGCGAGACTATATCGCAAACAGGCCGGCCTCTGCAGGCACACAACTTCCGAAAATTGTAGTATTTCGCTAGTTGTGAGCGCATGCAGTGGCGCAAACAGGCGCTTACGATGAGCGATCAGCCGCACATAAGGACTAAAATCAAAATAAATCATTCTCAGTTCACTCTACTTACCGACTTTACTTGAAACCAGCTACTACCTACCTAAGAGGAATCTCTTCACCTTGCTACCTTTTCACCGATCTACGCCTCTGAACGTGAGTTGAATTCTCCGAGCATTGCGCAGCAGCCATCCACGTATGTTACATTTCTTTGTGCCCGTGCCGTACAGGAATAATACAGGGAGATCCCAAACGTGTGCATGAAAGTGTGCAAAAAATGAAATGTACATTTCGATTGGGTATATTTACTTAGTCGATATATCGCATATTACACATAGCGACTTGCGTTTTTATCCAACAAAATAAAGCTGACTTACGAATTAAGATCTGCAGATGGTGAAACAGGCCTTTCTGCCGCAAACTGTTTACACTAATTATGATGGGTGAAGTTCATTTTGAGCTGAGTGTCTGTAGATAAACAACATTGCAGGTTCTGTAGAACGAACACTCTCAGAAATATTCACTTAAAACAAATGCCTCATTTTAGACAGATGCCGAATTGTTAGAGTGTGTGGCTAGCATATTGCTGTTGAAATGCTCTTTACGTGTCATTTATTGAATTATTTTTTTCTGGAAAACAGCAAGATTATTTGGGTTTGTTGCTGATGTGTGTACCTTTCCATTACATTTTTTAGTGAATCATTTTGAAGACTCGTATTTTTTCGTTAAAACTGAACAGAATATACGAGTATATTGAATTGTGAATTTAATGTAAAACTACGAAAAGTCAAAAAAATAAAAACTTTCGTGATATTTTTCGGCCTGTCTCTAAAATCAGTTTTGTTTTCAGTTTCCTAATTAAAAGGTGATCATACATTGCATTATATTACACTTCCATCGTATACAGTACAGCCATTGTCATGTGACAATCTGTTCTAACCAACCAGAAATATGTTAGAGAAGCCTTAACTGAACCAGACTGGATTTTTTTAATGTGGGTTCCAACTGCAATCAAACCCGCAATCCTCGGATTAGAAATTAGGTGTCTTATCAACTAGGCACGAAAGAAAACAAAATAGGATAACTTATTATGCCCCACCCTATATTACGTATCCGAATAAACTAATTGAATACAATCAATCATACTACCTGGATAAGGGAGCTGTTGTTATGGTCAACCGATATTTCAAGGTGTTACAATATTATTAAGAATTAACTTCTTATATCTTTATCCAAGATTGTCTCTTGAAGCTGTCAATTAATAAAGAAGGAGTGTCAAATATGTAAGAGGTGGGTAGCCGAATTCCATTTTGCCCCTTCTAAAAAGAGGACATCGTCGTTATTGTTCAGGGCCTATTTTAGGGCATATTAATATTTAATTACAAAATATGGATATTAATAACTTTATGTATTTGACGAATTATTAATGGAAAGGTGTGCAACACTGGAACTAGCGAAAAAGTGATTTAAAATTAATAAAATCATTTATTTAATTTTAGATATATAAAATGTATGACGATATGAAGCTAGATTATGATATCTCAATAGTAAATTAATTTGCCATGTGACAATTTCTTCCAACTTACAAAAAAGTTTGTATGTAAAGAAGAATCTCTCGATCACTGATATTGTCTCAACTATTATTAAGGGTAGGATAAATTATTCAAATAGCTCTAATGACAATTTGTAGAATAATATTTTGATGAATAAACATTCTCGATTATAGTTCTCGTCAATAAACATTCTAGATCAGTGTTCCCCAACCGGTGGTCCGCGGCCCGGTGCCGGGCCGCAGAGACTTTCCGCCGGGCCGCAAACAGTATGCCAAATTTCAAGAAATTCGACATGCAAAAATATTAAATATAGGATTTTCATCCATGTCCTCAATAAAATCAAAACAAAGGAATATACTGGACGTGAATGCAGCACTTAGTCTGTCAGAGACCGCACTGCAGCCAAGAATATCCAATATATTGACAAAGATCAACAGCAGGTTTCGCATTAGTTTGTTGCAAAAACCGCATGGTTTTTGTTCAATTTTAATTGTATCAGACAATGTTACAATTAAAATTGTTTAACTATTATATGTATATTTGTCAATTATAGTTACCTATATATGTCCATCTGTCACAATATAAGATTAAAAAAATATTAAATAAAAAAACCATTTTTATTTCAGTATTAGTGGTCCGCGAAAATTTTTTCCTTTTTTTACCGGTCCACAGGTCTAAAAAGGTTGGGGAACACTGTTCTAGATTATAGTTCTCGTCAAAAAACATTCTAGATTATAGTTCTCGTCAATAAACCTTCTAGATTATAGTTTTCGTCAATAAACATTCTAGATTATAGTTCTCGTCAATAAACATTCTAGATTATAGTTCTCGTCAATAAACATTCTAGATTATAGTTCTCGTCAGTAAATATTCTAGATTATAGTTCTCGTCAATAACCTTAATAGGTTCATTATTAGTTGTACTGTCGATTTTTTTCTTAAAATTATTTTTTAATAACCAACGGCTACACAATATTAAAAATATTAATATAATGTATCATTATAAGCCATCGTGTGAGCCTAGGTTATTAATTATAATCAGTTTTTAGTTTTTAATATATTTTAATGAATTAACGCTTAATACACAAAAGTACAGTCTGGCAGATGTTTAGCCGATGAACCAAATATTGAAAGAAAAAAAACAGTTATTCCTTAAATAAATACCACAAGAAAAAAACAAAATTAATATACAAATTAAATTCATTCTATGAAAAAATATGAACATATAATTGAAAGAAATTATTTATTAAACTTTATTGTTATAATCCAAAGTTAAAAAAAATGCAAGCAGGTGACCTAAAAAATACTTGACACCCCGTTTTAAATATGTGTATTGATTACCCATCATTCCATAGGCATGTTACGTTCCACGGGCATGTCACCATTGAATAAAATATAACATTTAAAAAGAAATAAGATTTTTAATGAAAGATAAATATTGATACGAGTCATGCCTGACTTGATTGGTAGGGCTTACTACATTCTTGACTATACGAGTATATATATCGGCAAGATGACTTAAAATGGTTCCGCGAATGAACAATATGTATGATAGAACACTGTAAGACGTAGTTTCTAAAATTATGGATAAAATAGTGCCATAAGACACTAACGCGTGATAATAAATTTTCAGTTGAGACAAAATAAATTAAAAAAAACTATCGATTCAACTCCATATGATTATCATGTTCGATGTATTTTGATATCAATGTGGATTTGAGACATGGCTTTTCGATTTTCTTTTGGAATTTCGTTAATAATATATCTTTTTAGGTTGTGTTTTGATTTTTGTAAAAAAAATGTTACATTTTGTTTGAAGTACGAGTACCTAACGAGAGTCACTACCGATAAAATTGTTCGACAGTTTGGCAAATGATTTGTTTTAAAACATGTATAAAATTTATTATAATAAACCATTAAAAATGAACCTCACGGTCGATCCAAAGGCAGTTCGTGACCATCTCACCGTAAAGTGAGAATCCAGCCTTAATGTATTGGTTTTGAAATTTAGTACCCAATTTAACAAGACTAACATTAATGGTTAAACATTTTTATGGTTAAAATATTGATTTTCCTCCGGTCAAATTTTATATGGTATCATAAAAATATTGGCACTGTTGGAAAATAAAAACCATGGACGTTTTTTTATCAGTATTAAAAAGGGGAGATACGAAATACGAATATAAGAGTTGGGAAAAACACGCCATGTCGTTCAATGAAATTAAATAATTTTTATGGCATTAAATAATTTAGGTGTCGCATGTCGGTTTAAACAGTACAGTTTATTATTAGTTTTAATATAATATTTTTTTAAATCATAATTGGAATACATTTGTAAAAAAGTGTATTCTAATTATGATCACAAAACCAATCATTCAATTTATTTGAAATATAAAAAATAGGTAAATCAATTCTAACATATACTCGTACATGCAAAAATATTAAGGCAGCTAAAAGTGTACTTTATTGTTCAAGCTAGCCTGTAAATAATTGTTCCTTGTAAGCCCATACAAAGTAGAGCAATGTTTCCTTTATTATCACAGAATAAGTTAAATGTGGGTTGGGTCTTTTTTGCATATTGATATCCAATTGAATTAGAAATGTAGTACATATTTGATTGTTTTAATAATAAATGGAAATCGTAGATGTTTTCTTAGTATAAATGCAACAATTTGCAAAGTTTCAAACTCATGAATTAGCCCGTTTCAATGATTAAGATGTATTTATTAGATTATAAAAATCAATATATTACAATCAGATTTTCTAATTCCTATTATGAGATATATAGTAGACTTATTATATATATTATTATTATTATTATTAAGAATCTTTAAATTACCAATGTAATTTTATTTGCGATAACTAATGGCGATTTATAGAAGCTTAAAGGCGATAACAAATGGCAAAAATCGTGTGAAATAATACTTTTTAGCCGTTCAACTCTGTCAGCTTCGGAAAAATTACGATGACTACCTACTTTGCATCTCAATAGAATTAGGCTTCCATGTTTCAGGTGAATACAGCCCTAGAAGCGTTGAAATGCCTTTAATAGGAGGTATCACAAGTTATTTTCAAAACCACAGAGTCAAAAGGGGAATCTGTGACCATGTAGTCGTTTGATCCTTCCATGTTGAAGAATAATATTTTAATGAAGTCACATATTATTTGCTGTACTAACATTACAGTAAGAATATGATGATCAGGGCCGTCGTGGAGAAGAACGTGCTAATTATGTGAAAATTTAAAATATACAACCTAAAATAAGTTAAATGTGAGAAAAAAGATATATTTTTAGTTTTTGATATGTGTTTTGTATCCCATATCGTAGATGATATTAATTTATTTAATTACAACTATTTTATTTTTATTTTTCTGTTACTTACACATGTTTCTATAACATCAAAAAATTAAATGATAATTTTAAATTCGTAATATGAAATAACTGATTAACGTCCAAGAGCAACAATCCCGAGGTATTAAATTATAATATAACATTAGTAATTAAATGAGAGTAGTTAGTATGTTGATACTCGTATCCATATTCGTGCTGATTCAATGTTCGAAATGTTTTTTAACCAATTTAAAAATACCCTATGAAATATCATCAAACTTATTTTTAGTGAGTTTAGTCACTACAATAGTTTTCATCTTTAATTTTTTCGTGTTATATAATTACTTTATTTTTAATATTTTCACTTCCAACTCCGAACATTTAATAAAAAACCTACTTTTGTTACATTCTTTAACAGTGACATTATACCAATTGAGAATTTTGGGTAAGGCAACGTTATGTATGGTATTTTATTTAACGCTTGTGTAATTAGTTATATATTATATAGTAAATAATTCAGTAAATTTGAAAAATTTAGCGCCTGCGTGTGTCTCGCATTTTACATATTATTGTATAAGGACAAGCCGGCCCTGATGGGTTCTTCAGAATAATTTGCAATCACCGGAGAGATGTTCATTTTAAATCACTATCCCTCCCTGGAAGGATGCAGAGAATTACACGTGATATTAACACTTGTTGACAACTGCTCATTTACTTAACCAAGGGTGTCTGCAATTACCAGTGACTACACTAGTTATCTACAATTACTAGTGACTAGACAAGTGGTGCATTATGCAAATGTGGATATTTATATTAGTAGTGCAAGTGGCTGTATTAGAATCTGCACCGACGCAAAATACACAGAATGATTATAATATATTACCATACTCTCCGTATTATATGAGGTATCTTGAGCTTTTTTTATTTATTTTTATTTAACCTATGTTAAATCCAATGATTGAACGGATTTTACTTAAGGATAGTAAAAAAATATAGATAATTTCAATAATATTTATCCTTACTTTTTTTAAAACATTTTTTTAAATACGTTTTATATTATATATACTCGTACTTGATATAATAAATATTTTTAAACAATATATTATTTTCCATCAGGTTATGATGAGAGATGATTTATATGGCTTTTTTCTGAATATTTTATTTTCAAACTTTAGTCTCTTTATAACAAACATTTTCAAAAAGCTAATATAAAATCGCGAAATAAAACATTTTTATATTAATGCTAGAATACAAAATATGTAATATTTATTAAAATAATCTAGTTCAACATCGAAAAAATGGAAGACTAACGCAATGAAAAACAATAAGCATGATTTAGATTTTTTTAAATATAAAGCATAGCTTTTATTGTATTATATAATGAAACACATGATTTGTTTGAACATGTCTTTGTTAAGATGTTTGATTTGATATACTATCTCTTAATGATGCGGTAATTTAAGGTATTAAAATTTAACTTTGTGGAAAGCCTTTTTTAAATAAATAACAAGAAATTAGTGGTACGATTAGCCGAATGACAACTTTTTTTTATTAAATGCACCTTTTTACGCATATCATTTATGGAATATTATATACGAGTATACATTATATTTTAAAATAATCGCTTTTTACATTTTACAGTGAAGACTATGTATTTATTTACAACGATACTGTTATTTAGATAATTATCAATTCCACATGCTATCGTAGTAGAAAATGTTATTCTGTTACAGAAGTATTGAAGCATATATTTTCATTTTCTTTTTTATTTTTCAAATGTGAAGGAATTTTTTTTTGCATACTCAAAATAAATTTTAGTCCATACAAATATAATAGTCATAGGGTTGTATAAGAGTTTATTTATTCAATATTTTACTTCTCAATGTACAATATGGCAGGTTTATTGCTAAGTGGCAATTTCTTTCTGTGGTAATAAATTGGACGTCCATGGGTTTATGTTTATGGGTTCAATTTTCGGCGGAAACTAAAAATTACGTTAATCCGTGTATGTGATATTTTTACATTAAGGTTTTTAAAATATTTTTGGTTTGTCTTAAGAAATTAGTTAAATGACAAGTGAACATAAATAAATTTTGGTATTATAAAATTTAATTAGATTAAATTAACGATTAAAAAGAATAATTTTACTTTGATTAATTAATTACCATATATTTAAAAAATATTGGATATTTAAAAAATAAATAATTAAGTTGTCCATTATTCGTTTAAATTCAATAAACTTGGAATGATTTGCAGGGCGCACTAACTTTAAGTCTAATTCGATACAATTTTAATGTCGTATTTTACTACACTTCCTTGTATACAGTACAAACTGGCGGGTGTATTACCTCTCTAATATGCTTATCTCTCTCAACCAGACAGAAATATGTTAGAGGCATAAAATGAAAACCTGACTGGATTTTTTTAAATCAGGAACCAACGGGGATCGAACCCGCAACCTCCCAGTTGGAAGACAATCATTTTACCAACTAGGCTACGGAGGTCGAATCAATCGCTTTCTAATCAACATCACCTGGATTTTTCTTAACCCCTGATCAAACAAGCTTGTTTTTCTATAGCGCATTTTAGAGACCGAAGTTACTCCAAGTTCGTTTACGAATCTATATACTTAGAAGCCTCTTCGACGTTCCTGTTAATTGATGTGCTTGATCTAGATATAATTCTAAATGCTTCAGAAAAAAAATGTCTACAAAAATATTAAGAAATATTGACAGGTTTCACTAAACATAAAATCGGGATAGGCAAAATGGACACAATGCTAGACTTTTCTTTAACAACGTTCATTTTTCGCTTCCTAAACATACATATATCCAAACATCTTCTAATGCAATTCCTTTGTTTTTTTTCTGCTTCTGACTCAACCTTTCTTTTTATAAATTTTTGCTTCACTTGGTTAAACTATATTTTTCTCGGTTTTCCTCTTTATTATTCTTACTCGTATACGTCATAGATTTATTTCGTCTTCCATTTATCATTTGTTCTACATGCCCACACCCATACCGCCTTAAAGTGCTGAATCTGGGAAGACGTTTCTCCGGTGCAAGCACCTACCTACCGGCTTCCTCTTCCACTTATCGACTGACTATATAGTATATCACTGAAATATCTCGTTGTCTTCTCTTATCCGTCAATGGACTATTTCTGTAATTTGGGCAATTGAAAAAAAGATTACAAATAAAAAGAGTTATCAATAATGATATAAATAGTCAGAAATGAAAAACCATTAAAAAATATTTCCAATATTAAAATATTCATTGAGAAAATGTTAAATATTTTATTCCTGTCAATTCAATATTTTTGTTTGCGACAAGAATTTAATTTTAAATTTAGAATATTGTGTTATATATATCATATATACCAAAATCTGAATAAATATTTCATAACAGTCAGAATTTATCCGATGAAAGAGTATGGCGTCCTACCATTGGACCGAGACTCTGAACAAGTTATCCACCACTTGGCAACAAAAATCTAGTTTTTTCTATAATGGAATACAATAAAAAGCGTTCTTAATTCAAATTATATAGTGCGAATTAAAACAAAGATTTCCCGAACTCCGATAAATTGTCTATGGAATATTTATCAATTTTCTTGTCATTGAACGAAAAATGTTTAAAATTCCTATTCAAGTTAAAATTTTCATACAACTTATTTGTTTTCTTGACATGCAAAATCACGATTAAAAAAATATTTTATACGTTATGTACCTACAATTATCGTATGTTAAAGTTATATAAAACGATCGATAACTCGATTACACGATCGAATATGGACGACTGTTTACAAAATTTCCCAAATTTTAAATATAAATTCGTAGTGGATTTCGCATTATATTAATCATTGCTATATTTTTTAAAACGTGTTTCATGCTATTATTAAATTTTTTGAAAGAGTTTAGCTCAGTAAAGAATATTGTAGAATTCAGTTCAAGAAATTTATACTTGTAAATTATTTTCAATGTTTTAACGACGTTAATGATGTATTTTTAAAAAAGTTGAAACTTCTCTTATATGTATAAGGGAAAAACATCTTCATTTTTAGGTCAGCCAGAAGAACTGTATTGAAGATTGTTTGTATGTTTCTTCAACAAGTGATAATTTTTGTTTAATATTCTGAATATGTAATAAACTTTTTTCAGTGTACCGTTTTACCAGCAACTACAACCGATGAACGGATTTGCATATCTAATGTTAAAAAACTCCGGTCTAAAGCCATCAGACCTCAATTCCGTGGATGGGACTACAAAACAAGCTCACGGAGAAGATCAATCTCAGAATGGGGATCCTAAGCTATCGTTCGCTGCCTTGGTAGATGCTGTGCCCTTTTTGCCCATCGAGATAAATGTTCCAGATACAGTTTCAGCCGTTTTTTCAGCTTTTCAAGGATTTATTGGAGTGTTAGGTGGGATTGGACAAAAAATACCAATAATAAACACTTTTTTCCTTCCTAGACCCCGAGGGACGTTTAACCCTTATAGTAATCAAATTTTCAATGGACATAATCAAGAGATTCCATATATTTTATTGTTCCCTCAACATATTCCCATAAATGTACAAAATTAAAGAAAATGATTTATAACAAATAAAGTTTTGTAAAACATAAAACATTTTTCTATTATTTATATACAATAAAGCAAGGGTTTTTATTTCATCAATGCGGATTTTGGATCCACATTATTTCACAAAGACTTCAACTTATCTTACTTCTTACAGTATCGTTTAATGTATACTAATTTAATTTAATGGAGATATTTTTTATTCTTTACAGGAGTATAAAAATACAATAAAGAATAAAGAGGGTTCAGGGAATGTGAAAATCACTAATCTGGAAAAACTATCAAACGTCTATTATTTCGATTTGGAATAGCCGATCGTTAACATTATTGTACTATTAGATATTTAAAAATAAACAACTCTTACTCCATGTTCATTATTTAATTCATGATAAACATTTCCTAAGTGTACATTTTCTGCTTTCATAACTAGAGGCGGTGGATAATAAAATCATTAGTACTTGAATAAAATAATACCTAAAATGGTATTATTTTATTCAAGTACTATCCTTAATAACGGCGGGAAGATCCAAAGCAAACAAACGCGTTAGGAGTCATAAAAGTGTGGTGTACGAAGCTGAATCAAATATAAACGAGACTATTGTTTTAGAGCGCGTAATTTTAAACGGAGCGCGCGGCCGCCTCGAGGGGTGTTAGGTGGGGAATATCAGGAGTGAAAAGAGCGATCGGCCGGTCTCGGCAGATTCCCTCATTAGTATGGCATACGATGTCTGAGAAAAAGGTGCAACCGTCGATTGCGCAACGCATAATTACCAAGTTTCTCGCTCATGAGGACGTAAAACCAGCGGAAAATCTGCAAAGACTGACGGCATAGTTTGAAGATCAAACACTGTCAAAGCCCCGTGTGTTTGCCTGGCATGAGTTCATGAAAGGCCGTGAAGGGGTCGAAAACGAGAGCCATGATCGTCGCCCACGGACGAGCGTTACCGAAAAGAACATTAACGCCTTTCGTGATCTTCTGGAAAGCGACCGACGTTTGACGGTTTCCAAAATTTGTTTTGAGATGTAAATAAATTATGGCAGCACTCAATCCATAATCACAAAGTACCTAGGATTCCGTAAAGTGTCTGCTCGATGGGTCCCACGTCTTTTGACCGCAGAACGAAAGTTGGCGTGTTTGCACGTCTGTGAGCGACTCTTGGCGCAGTTTGCACAAGAAGGGAACGCATTTTTTAGTTGCATCGTTACCTGCGATGAAACTTGGGTACACCATTACACGCCCGAGTCAAAACAAGCCAGCATGTAGGGAAGAAAGAAGGATGAGGCAGCCCCTGTGAAAGCCAAGACTCGACTGTTAGCTGGTAAGGTGCTTGCGACCGTTTTTGGGACCGATGCGCCATTTTGCACATCGATTTTTTGCATAATTGTCGCACCATCAATACGACGTACTTCTGCGAGCTATTGAGTGAAGTTAAACTTGTTTATCGATGCAAAAGACGTGACCAACCGATACGAGAAGTGATTCTTCTCTATGACAACGCGAGGCCCTATACTGCAGTTGTAACATGCGAACAATAATTTAAAAAAATGAGTTGGATACGACTGGAACACCCTCACTATAGCCCTGATGTATCGTTATGCGACTTTCATATCTTTGGACCACTGAAAGAAGTTCTGGGAGGCCAACGATTCAACGACGACGATGGAGAAGAGGCGTTTATGCGCAATTGGCTGCTGACACAGCCCACTTTTTTATTACAATGACGGGATAAAAAAACTACCGATCCGCTGGAAAAAATGCATTTCTAAAGCAGAGATTATATGTAGATAAATTATGTGTACTTGGTTTTTTTCTTTCTGCAAATTGAATAATTTCTGCAAAGAACTCTAGACTGCGTTCGTCCCGCTGATGTTTCAAGATTTTGTGATACTCGCATGTTTAGTCCCACAAGAATACTCGTACTGTAGTGTATTATAAAATGTTAAGATACGAGTATGTCTTTGGTTCGGGCGTGACCTGACGATAGCATGCTCGCGATATAGCAGGACTTACATTTTGTTGTGAAGTTCGCGATATTGTATTAATTCGCAATGTGACTACAGTAACTGTAAATTGAGAATCCTGCATAGCAGTTCTATTTAAGGCTGGTTTCCCATTTGTACGAAGTCAGCCCGCATGTTTGCTTCATCGTTAGTTGGTTCAAGATGCAATAACATATTTTTGTCGATTTCTGGAGTCAAATTACCTACCTAGATCTATTTTGACCAGTCTGATATTCTACTGTTCTTCAAGGTCAATATTTTACAAAATAATATTGACATCTGAAGTATCCATGGATCGTAACTATGGATCACTCGGTATCACAGAGTTTAAGAAAAAAAAACAAAATGTGGGAGGATCGTGGGAATATTGAAATCGATTCTCTTCTGACTAAAGGAAGTAGGTAGCGATTCAACAGTAGGCAAGCATGCAGTAAAATAGGAATCTAGCCTTAGCGCACTTTCTAATGTTTCTATTATATGTTAAATTCCGAGTACTCCTGAAATCCTGTCATAAGTGAAATATGTGTAAATTGATTTTTTTATATATCGGGGCAAGAAGCCCTTTTTTAATTCGTAAACTTAATTTTAGCAAAGCTATTTGATTAGAAGTAACCATAAATTCCAAAGGAATAAATCACCTCCTAGGTACACTTTGAGATTCTTATATTGTTGCTGTATTTTACTCTTAAATTAACATGTTTTTAGAAATAGCTTTCGATATCAGTTCAGTTGATACTTTGACCACACCACAGTCCATATAGCGTCAATCCCATATAATCAATTGGCAATTATTTCTCTGGGTCGACAGTCACTGGGTATAATTTATTGTTGATGGTTTTTTTTTCAAAAATAATTTGTTCTCATTTTAAAAACGATTAATCCGTCAATTTTTGGCACCCAATTTGCGTCACTTCAAAATTCTTGTCTGATTAAAAAATAAAAACAACACAGGATGTAATTAAGAAATAATGAAACAAAACTACTATATTAAATTAAATAGATACTTTTTCCCCATTATTGGAAGGTAAGCCAAGTATGTCCTTTTGCATTTTTATTACCACAATGTTATTATTGCCTAACCTAAAGGTTTTTTTTAATATTGAATTTTGTCACGTATTTTAAACGATTATATTGTCTTGTTATGTTTTCTATGATAATATTCCTTAGAAATTTTAGAATAATGGTACATTTTTAACTTAACATACATAAATACACCAGTGGGGATAAAATAAAGGAACATTCAAAACAAATCAACATACGCATTTGTAACGTATATTTTAAGTTCACATAACAATTACCAACATTTTAAGTTAACTTAATAATCATCAACATAATAATTTCACGTGAGAATCATCAACATTTTAAGTTTACATAACAATTATCAACATTTTAAGTTCACATAATAATTATTAACATTTTAAGTTCATTTAAAAGCAATGACATTTTAAGTTCACAACAAAAAGCCATTAACATTTTAAATTCACATAAGAATTAACAATATTTTCAGTCCACTTTATTAACATTTTAAGTTCATTGAGAATTATCAACATTTTAAATCAATATAATATGCGGAAAATGCTACAAAACTGCCTGATTTACGATAAAAAATAAGTTGAATTGAAAATTTGTAAATTCTACATTTTCTTTTTGATATTGATCTTAGATTTGTTTTGTTGAAAATTATTCCTGGAAGGTTGAGCACCAGCTGTCTCTTCACCTTTTATGTGATTAGGTGAGCTTCGTGGCATGCGATTTCCTGTGGGAATCTCGTGAGCAGTTATGTAAGGGCTTCTATCAATGATCATGTTGTCTACGTGGTCACGCCAGTATCGCCTTCTCTTCCTGCTCCATCTGACTATGTCATATGTGTCGCATGTCTGTCGGATGTAAGAGTTACTGAGGAATTATCCTAAGTAATTTTTCGATTTTTAGATTCTACTTGGAATTCTAAATTATTTCTTCAATTTTCTTGTCTCTCCTATTACGGAATTCAGGGATAATGTTGGTATGCAGGGTGTAATAAGTAGTAAAATAACTTATTTTCAGTGTATACGTTTTACATTGGGAAAAATAATAACACTACAATCGGTAACACCCACTGGAAATTCTTAAAACATAATTAAAATGTGAAAGCAGATATAATTCATTGTCGTATTTATATCCTTACACACTTTATTAGTACCGTAAGCCCACTTTAGGTTCGGTTTTTTTAATATATCCAAATAATTTCAGAATAGAAGAGCGATGGGTGTTTTGAACCAGCAAAAGTTTATTTGAACGTCTATATGCGTTTTCAGCACTGAACGTCTTCAAGTAAATTTTGTATCGCATAATTATTTGAATATGTCTAGGGCCTGATTAGCCTAGATCAAGTCTGGGCAATTTTTTCAGCTGGCGGCCTACAACTAGTCTCTAAATTATCGGTGGGTCGAAATACTTTACCTTATCCTCATACTCGTATATATGTTACATATAATGACAGAAAAAGTACGAGTATCATGATGCTTGGCACCTTTTTTCGAACTTAAGATTGTTTTCACAATTTTTATTTTTTTAAATCCGTGGCTTACGGGCTATAGTTTGCTTAGGCTTGGCATAGATAAGACGCTTGACTTCCACGCAAGGGTTTCGGGATCGATTCCCAATGGTGCCAAAAAAGGGTCTCAATCTGGTAACAATACTCACATGCGTTATGAGTGTTGTTGCCTCTTCACGTACGCTAATCCGGCAAAAAGATATGAATCACCATATTGAAGGGTACCATACCAATAAATGAATGAATTTGAATATTTTAAAATATTTTAAAATATTTCAATAATTATTTGAATATGTTTAAATAGGTGATTAAAATGGAAGAAAATCTAGACGATTGCGAAGACATTATTGTGTCAATATCTGAAAAGGCGTTGGAGCGCGCTTTAGGAAAAAATGCCAAACCATTCATAGCCAAGATTGAAGAGGATTGTCCTCCGGTATGTTTACCCGCGACATCCGAGAGAGCATGTCTGATAAAGAACTTTTCTGAAGAAGGAGGGTTAGTCTGTTCATTTATATTTTAGTAGAAAACATTTTATTTTCATTTGTCTTATTCAGACGTATTCACCGTGAAACCTCACAGGATACCACTAGAAGAAGGTAAACATAGATCATGCCGGGTCTTTTCGGGGTAGGTAGAGAGAACAAATCGCCATACTTTATGATTCAAGCGAACGACTTTCGCATCCTCCACATTTTTACATTTCGTCATGCACAATCTTTTATCGTTTATACTTCTTAGTTTACCTTCTTTCAATATCTGGTCCACTTTATCTAGCCACGTTTTCTTCGGTCTATCTCTTCCACACACGCCTCGTACATCTGACTTGTATTTTCGCTTAATATTTTTTTCGTCATGCATTTTCTCCACGTGTCCTAACCATCTTTACGCTCTTTTATTCGCCTCACTTAAAACATTCATTTTATACAAGCATTTATTTGTCTTCATTCCGAAATATAAGGTTTAATAATCATAATTTATCTTATCAATCCAGAGAGCTGCATAACATTAAATGTTGTTTAACGATATATTTTTGATGAAAGGCATAGTTTAACCTATATTTTGCCAAAACAAATAATTATCAATAGAAGCATCATGAATTGTAGTGTCACTCATTTAACACTGAGTTTTAGTTAGAGCTTTATACTTAAGTTCTTAAACAACGCGTAATTGGAATATTCCTCATGGGTGTGAATTATTATATGATGTTTTGTATGTCACTTCCGTTGAACTTGGCTGGCTTAATGCTCTATGTCAATATCTTACAATCGACCAGAACGATGTGAAAATCAGTCTGGGACTCTTTTTATGTTTTGGGCCACATCGGGAACCGAACTCGAAACACCCGGGTTAGTAGTGTACTAACTCTATTAATCTCCGTGGTTTAGTTGGTAAAATTTCTGTCTCCACCCCGGAGGTTGCGGGCTTGATTATCGTTCGTACTCGTTTTTTTTTACAAAAAATCCAAGTCCATTTTCTCTTCCTGCCTCTTTTACATATTTCTGGTTAGTTGGATGAAATTGCCACATAACAATAAACCCGCCAGGCTGTGCCGTAAACAATGAAAGTGTAATACATACACTATAACTAGGCTACGTAAGTCGTTATTATTGTAACTTATTAAGTATAATAGGTTAGTCAAAAAGTTTTGAAAGTGACATCTATGGAGCAGTAGAAAAACCAAAATTTCTACGCCATTTTAATATTTCATCTTTCATAAGAACGTACTCAAAATTTCATTTCGATCTGTCAATTCATTCTTTGTTTACAAGCCATTTGAAGTTGACGTGTCAGTGTATTTTTTAACAATGGAAAAATCCGAATATCGTGCAGTGATTAAATTCTTTGTTTTGGAAGGTTTATCGGCTACTGAGATCCATGCAAAGATGGTGAAAGTATTAAAGGAGTCTTCTCCTTCATTTCCAACCGTTCACCGATGGGTTTTGGAGTTTAAGCGTGGCCGTACAAGCGTTGAAGACGATCCACGCTCAGGACGTCCAAAAAATGCATCAACACCAGAAATCATAGCGAAAATACAGGATATGGTTTTGGAAGATCATCGATCGACTGTAGATGTGATAGCTGACACCATAGGCATCTCACATGGAACAACATGGCATATTTTGGCTGAAGTTTTGGGTTTCAAAAAACTGTGTGCACAATGGGTGCCGCATTTGCTAACAATGCAACAAAAACCCGTTCGAATGCGACTTTCTGAGCAACATTTGGAGCAATTTCGAAAGGATAAAAAGGATTTTCTGCGTCGATTCATCACTATGGATGAGACTTGGGTCTACCACCATGATCCTGAATCAAAACAAGAGGTTAAGGAGTGGTGTGAACCAGGCACTTTGGCTCCGAAGCGAGTTCGTGTCCAGAAATCGGCCAAGAAGGTGTTAGCGTCAGTTTTTTGGGATGCAAAAGGAATTTTATTGATAGATTATCTCCAAACTGGTAAGACAATCAACTCTGATTATTATTGTGACCTTTTAGACCAGTTGGATGAAAAAATTTGTGAAAAAAGACCTGGTTTGCAGAAGAAAAAAATCATTTTTCATTAAGACAATGCACCTGCTCACACAGCTCAAAAAACCATCGCGAAAATCAGTGAATTGGGGTACGAATTGTTGCAGCATCCACCCTATTCGCCAGATTTAGCTCCCTCTGACTTCTGGCTGTTCTCACACCTCAAAAAATTCCTTCGTGGAAAGCATTTTTCATCAAACGAAGAGGTTATAGCCGTCGTAGAGGAGTATTTTGCAGGCCTTCCAGAAAGTCACTTCCGTGATGGGACAACAAAGTTGGAAGATCGTTAGACCAAGTGTATTGATCTTATGGGAGACTATACTGAGCAATAAAAGTGATTTCCCCCCAAAAAAAATGTATTTTCATTTCCGCTTTCAAAACTTTTTGACTAACCTAGTATTGCATCTAATATTTCAAATGGATTTTTTTACAGATTTCTTAATTTCTTAATCATATTATATAACAGATTATTAGTATTTAAATTATGTCACGTAGTATAGATATAAAATATCCTGGTACTTGGTTAAGCGGTTAACACGCTGAACTTCTATGCAGCAGATCGCCAGTTTGAAACTCACGCTGAGGGATTTCCCGAAGGATACCACAGATTTTTTTATTTAGTTTTTGGGGGATTAGTACCCAAGTTTTTTTTAAAGGGTCTAAAACTTATTTCTGGTTGGTTGAAAGAGTTGCCATGTGGCAATAAATTCGCCAGGTAGTACTGTATTCAAGTGTAATGCAATACAGCACAATACAATATTTATTCATTCGGTAATACAATAATGTTCGTGATTTGACTTGAAATTTTACTTATAAATACTTTACTTAATATGAAATCTGAATTTTCTAAAAACAGAATCAACAATATATTGGAAGATGCCATACAATATTATGCTAATTCTGTGGAAAAAAGACTTGCGTCGATCGTTCGCCTGCAAACGTTTTGCATTCCAGAAAGAGAAAATGTAAGTAATACTCATTTATAAAACCAACTTATTATACGAGAAACTTTGTAAAATTCCTTTCAGTTAAACGTTTTGAATATGAAATAAACCAGATTTAGGAGTGCCCTGGGATCCCGATAGAAACATCATAAACAGTATTCATTTAAAATCATACTATACGGTAAGACTTTAGATATCAACAATCAATAAATGGTTTTGCAAAGTTGAGTGAGTGACTTCAAAGAAATTCCATCGAAGGAAAAAAAAACATTTAAAAGGTTCAGGTTGGACTTTATCATTATTGCCAAACGACATTAAGTTTATACTTTATGCAAGGGGGTGCACATTCTGTGTCTTGTCCCCGGGCGCAAAGACCCTGATTTTGTTCCTTTTGCTTTTATCATGAGCTGACCGTAACATGTCCGCGGTACCGGTACCACAAGGCATCCATACATTTTTACGGTGTATCATGTCCAATTATTATTATGCCTGGCTGCAGATTTTTTTTGGTAGATTGTTTCGAAGAACGTGAAAGCGAGCTCGTGGTACGAGCATGGTTGTTGAAATTCGACCTATACATTGACAAGTTTTGGGAAAAAGGATGTAACTGAAATCCGGCCTATATTTAATTTAAAATTTGTAACAATGGTTGGATAACTTAAAAAAAACAAGTGTTAAGATTTTCACAGTGAATTTTACATACAATTTTTTTTTATCCAGTAAATAACAAAACGTGTTTTATTGTTTTTAATTAATAGGGAAATTTTAAGCACAAATATTCTTCTAAATATTGAAAGCATCGAACTCGTAAATGTTGCAAAAATCTAAAATGAGCGCAATCAAGCTTGCTTTAACCCATCATTAATAAAATATTATAATTTTATTTTCAGCTCCACAAATGTGTAATAAAGAACAGAGACTGCTCATACAAATGCAATCCAGAAATGGAAGCATTTATGCAATGCGTCAACAAAGTTGTACCAATGGTGGTCGATTCAAAAGTTAAAATTCAGAAAATTGATTTAGAACGATCAAAAATTATCAAAGAGATGTCTCAAAAGTATCAAGTCTAAGATTATTAACAATTTTTAATCAAATATTTATGGAAAGAACTGGAAGAAAATATGTAATAACTTGATGGTAAAGGATTGTGTTTAAAGGTATTTTTTGCATAAATAATATAGATTATTAAACAATTATTTTGTATCAAGATTGATTTCGAAGACAAATTTTTATTTTGTAAATAATTACGAACTTTAACTAACTATAAACGTACGATACATTCTGGATCAGTGGTGCATTAGAATTTTCGATGGAGTCATTTTACGAATGGAAAACGGTTCAAATTACTCTTAGTACCATATCCTTATCGGAGTGTTTTTTTAAATAAATAAAACAATAAATAGCTTAACATTTGAAAAAAATATTATTTAAATGTATCTTATTAAAACATACTTTTCCATAGTCAAGTTACAAATTATATTATGATTTATCTTAGTTGTTGCAAAATGATGAAGATCTTAGCGATTACAGTTAGCGAATCGAGATTTTTACTTTTTTAATTATTTTTATCGAGTTTGTTCACAAATATTAGGTCCTTACATATGAAATTGGCGTTTTGTTTGGGAGGAACATAAAGTTGATTTTTTTTTAATATAATATATTTATTTAATCAAAGTATGTACCATTGCTATCTATGCACTTTTGCCATCTCATAGGTAGTTCATCGATCCCTTTACTAAAAAAACCATTCGGACGGGAATCAATAAAATCTTTGAAGTCGGTTTGGACTGCCCCATCGGAGTTGAATTTTTTCCCTTGCAAGAAGTTATCCAAATTTCGAAAAAAATAGTAATCTGTTGGGGCAAGGTCCGGAGAGTACGGTGGATGTCTTAGACATTCCAATTGAAGCTCTTCTAATTTGGTAGCCGTCTGTTGTGCAGTGTGTGGTCTAGCGTTATCATGAAGCAGCAGTGGCCTAGAGCGATTAACCAGCCTCGGTTGTTTAGCAGCTAGCTTTTCCATCATGGTTTGCAGTTGCTGACAATAGACATCTGCCGTAATCGTCTGGCCAGATTTAAGAAAGCTGTAGTGAACGACACCAGCACTAGTCCACCAAACGCTCACAAGTAACTTTTTTGGAGTCAATTTTCGCTTGGGGCATGGTTTGGCTGGTTCGGCAGGGTTCAGCCATTGCGATGAGCGCTTCTGATTATCATATAGGATCCACTTTTCATCACAGGTAATGATTCGATTCAAAATCCCTTCATTATTGTGCCGGTTGAGTAATGCAACGCAGCAGCCAACGCGCGTTTGTTGATTTGCTTCACTCAATTCGTGAGGTACCCACCTTTCAAGCTTTTTCACCTTCCCAATTTGCTTCAAGTGGATTAAAACAGTTTTATCACTAACACCGCAGCCTGCAGCTAACTCGGACGTGGTTTGCGATGGATCCGCTTCCACAATAGCCTTCAATTCTTCATTATCAACTTTGGTCTCCGGCCGTCCACGGGGCTTTTTCTGCAGGTCGAAATTTCCAGAACGAAAACGTTGGAACCAAAAACGCACTGTGTTTTCTTTTGCGGCACCGTCGCCATACACATCATTAATCCTTCGAGCCGTTTCTGCAGCACTGGTGCCACGGTGGAACTCGTACTCGTAAATAACGCGATATTTCAAGTTTTCCATTTTGTAAACTGAGTGACGCAAAGAAAAAAAAACAATTGAGGAAAAAACAAATGAATTATAATTTTCGAAACACAAATACTTGAGTAAATAGCTGTATAAATTTTAATTTGGAATTCCTAACCAAAGAGAAGATATTTGAGATCAAAGTTTCCAGTACGGCAAAACGCCAATTTCACATGTAAGGACCTAATATATATACTGCCAAAGCAGTATACATATCGCTGTGCATTTTTTTTTAGATTGAGGTAATTATCTCTGAATAAGATTTTCTAAAAATTCAACAAGTTCACTTCCTGTAGATAAATCAGAAAAGTTGTCATGTGTTTTCTGATGGGGATACAAAAATGATGAATTTTGCATTAAAATGGCGAGAGCCACCACTTCCGCATCACTGCTCTTGATATCCAGTTTAGGAGGTTTTTTTTAACTCAGAAGGCATTAAAAAAGGAAATTTATTTACAGTAATCTCTCGATTTATGTGAGTAATTAGTTCCAATAAAACAGTGCGTTAATGAAAATAGTTTATATAGAGTCATTGAATTCTATGTAAAATAGATAAATCGCCTAATTACTAAAGTAATATAATACTCCATCAACAGCAACAATTCGATTACTCATTTCACCACTCTGTTGGTCCGTCACAGGAAAACTTCTCTCCGACATTACTGAACTTTATGACCTGCTTCAGTTGTTCCCCATTATTATACATATGGTACCATACCTTGGCCACGGCCAATTAACATAACATCTGTTTTTGCATTGCTGGTTTTCATTCCTATTCGACTGTCTTCTCAGGCTCATTATGAGTGTGCACTAGTCTAGCTGTGTCGTCTACGAAGTGTAAATAAATCATTGCCACTTCACCAACTCGCATTGCGCGTGCTATTTAGCTATTTCTGCTAATGCTGTTCATGAATAAAGCAAACAGAATCAGTGAGTGGAGATATTCTTGTCTTAGGCAAATTCCAAAGGCAAAATTCTCTGACATTGAGATGTCGATCCGAACAAAGCTGCTGCGATCTTTACACTAGAACTGAATCAATTTCCCTGAGCAACGAACTCTTAACTTTATACTCAGTATACTTTATTTAAATAGATAAAACCGCAACATAATGGATTTCTGTACTTCCAGCCTTATTATTAGCTTCCAGTCCTTCCACATGTATTATCTGATATAGAGTAAATGTTTAATTCTTCTTGCTCGAAAACGGTATTGTCTCTTTTGGATCTTACTTTCTGTTGACTGGCAACAGTTTCTCGAATATGTGTTTTTATACTTTTCCTAGTTGACTCAACCAAGTCATTGGGATAAGATTTTTATCACACTTTTTTAAAACTTGAGTCTGTGACACCAATACTCCATTATTTAGATAATTCATATCATTTCCATACAATCGAATTAATACGGGTTAAGCCAACGCAACCTTTACTCATTTAGCGCTTTGAGTATCTCAGACTTTCTTCCATCGACTTGAGCTGTTTTTGCTTTTTAAGTGATTTTATTGTTGCTTGAACTTCCTCACGAGAAATGCCGGTATCCACTAACTAATTTGATTGGCTGCTTTGTAAAGGCTAAATCATTTGTTGGATATATGAAAATATAAATTAAATTTAGATTTAAAACGATTTAAAGATTTATCACCAATGGTTTTATTTCTTGTGAATAAAATGTATCGAGTATCGATAAAAATATTCATGATATTGGCGCATCCCTATTCGACCTGCTGATATCCGCGGCCATTTTGAATCATCTGTCATTATACCATGAATTTTATTTGATTTTTATTTCTTGGTATCTTTATTGCTAGCGAGTCTCGAAATTATTTTCAACATTAAATTTATTTTTCCATTTTTTTTATAGTTTACTTACATCATTGGTGTAAACTGTGATTGAGTGCACTCTAGGAATACTCTGCCAAATGTTCCTTACTTTCCGACATTTACCGGCATATTTTGTAAACATTGATAGTTGCTTTTCCAGTGCATTTTTAAAAAAAGTACGTAGTCAATTTAGATTTCCGATGATTTTTTTTAGTTTAGTTATTGTATTGTTATTTGTTTTTTTCTATATATATATATATATATATCGTAACTTGTTTTTCCAACAATTGGTGTTTTAGCCGCTGAAACCACATCCTCACTTTAATTAATAAACATACTATTCAATAATATTGCCGACTATCTGCATAATTGAGTGCATATGAGCGTTCACTTTATTTTTATGTTGTATCTGTTCGTTTAGTTGTTTTAGCGCTACTTAATGTCTTTTTCTCAAGTTTTGTAGTTTAAAAAACATGGAAGAATCAACCAAGTCCAGAGTGAAATTTCTATCTCAAGTGGAAGCTACAGCCCTTGATCAAGACCTTTTTAATGAATACAAGTATAGTGTTGATCAATTGATGGAACTAGCAGGTCTTAGTTGTGCAAGCGCAATTAGAAAGGTCTATGATCCTGTCAAGTATGTTTTATTTTGTTTCCATATTGGTTTTGGCATTCTTTAAAAAAATAGTTTTACAGAAAAAAAACACAAAATTACTTTGTACAAATCAAACTTCAGGAACACATTTTGTAGACGAAAGTTTTCATGTTATTTTCTGTTTTACATAAGATTCCAAAAATAAAATAAAAATCAATTATGACTAATTTACATTATTTATTTCTATTCCTTTTTTATTTATTTATCACTGAGTATCATGACCCCTATGCACCTTTTAATGATTGTTTCCTGCCATCTCTAAATCGGAATTTGTAGTTTTTAATTGAAAACAAATATAAATAAACAAAAAAATGCTTAGTTACACTTATAAGAAATGCCAAAACCATAACTTTAACACTCATTATTTAACACAAACTTTTATAAGGAAAGTAATTGTTTTGACCCAAGTGAGAACTAGAAAAAACTAATTTTAATTTTCTTGTTCCGAGGGTCTATAATCGGCTGCCTGACCTTGACTCGTAAAAGAACCAGTTAGATGTGGTTGTATGAATATGACAAAGAAAATTAGAGGAATTACTCATAGTTTCTCTCAGATATGAAAACGATTATTATGTGATTTAATAAGTAATCAACTGATAATATGCATTTTAACACATTATAATAGGTATCATTCCTAAGTAGGCAGTTCAATTTTTTAAATACAACAAAGTGCGTTTCAATTAGTGATTTAAAAAAAAGAAAGTATTTTACATATTGTAAATTGTTGCATATTACTCATGTACAGAAATAAAATCATACATGAGATTTTTTTTCAAATGAATTTTTTTTTTATTATTGGTTTACTGTTCTTACTTACTTTTTGTAATTGAAACTTTAATGAAAAGCAAATTAGAAAACTTTGTGTGAGTAGGCAAAAGAAAATATTGGGTTGTTTGGAAAGTAATTTCATATTTTTTACATCAAATCAAATGCCAAATTGCATCAAATGCTCATGGATTGTGGTTTTCGATATTTTCAGTATCTCACAAGTCACCCATGTCATTTGTTAGAACACTGGATATTCTCAACATATTATCTATGTTTTATATTTAATATATTGAACTTTACCTAAAAAAAAAATAAGATTTTTTCTTGTAAAATAATTGAGAAATAGGGTAGATACTTTTTCTAACAAAACTTTTTATGTTTGCACTGAAAAATTATCCTTTTATTGTTTTTTTCAATACGTATCAATTAAATTCTGTTTTTAAATAAAAAAAGGTCATTGTATTTTTTTCAGATATAAAATGGTGTTGGTGGTTTGTGGTCCAGGAAACAATGGTGGAGATGGTCTAGTGGCAGCTCGTCATCTAGCTATGATGGGTTTTACCCCTGAAATTCTTTATCCAAAAAGGCCAGCCAATTCCCTTTACCAAAACTTGACTCACCAATGCGTAAAACATGGAATTAATTTTGTTGAGCAATGTCCAACGTCTTCTGAAATAGATGCTAAATATAAAATAGTGGTGGATGCTTTATTTGGATTTAGTTTTAAGCCACCTATTCGTGAATCAATGTTGCCTGTAATGACAGCATTGGGAGGGACGAAAGTCGATTGTTGCAGGTAATATTTACATTCTGTATAACATAGATATGCAAAGAGGAACCCACCCATAGTTTACCTTCTCTGAAATATTCTCAATGCATGTGCACACTGCTTTTTGATATTTTGTTGTATACATACTGCTTTTTGACAATTTTTTTGTACATGATTTATGTAAATTTTTATAATTTTTGTATTTATGTTCATGCGCGCTCAAAATTCTTATTTGAGTATTACTTTTGTAACTTTTTTTCAATGGTCAATAAAGATCCTACATAGTAATAAAATAAAATATTTGAGGAAACATTATTGCTTTGTATGGACTTGTTTGGAAAGAAAAAAAATTAAGTTGGAATATAAGCATGAAATATTTATTCTTGTCTTATTTTTATTGAGGTATGTGTATTTAATATTTCATATAAATACACATATATTCCTGGGTTTAATCCTTTTGCATATAAATGTACAATATATATATTAGCAATAGTTGATCAATAATAATATTTTCATTTTAAACTAGGATAATTGTTGAATTTCGGCATTGTTATATTCTTGGACTAAAGTCTTACCCCTAAATTATGCAAATAAGGTAGTGTTATTCTTCTTATTTTGTATATAACACAATGAAAAATTTGTATCCAACGATTCCTTTTTTAACTCTTCAAAATCTTTCCATTGGCACTTTAAAACCGTCAATCACAATCTATACACAGTGAATGTATTCATCCTATCAGACATAGGGAGGGATAATAGGCCACAATGGGATTGTCTCCAAATGGTTTGCTGTATACTCTTATTAGGATCTTACTGCAATAAGAATTTTAACTACAATATTAAATATGTATTTTTCACATTTCTTACAGAGAACTCAATATAAATAATGTCAATGCCTCAACAATAGTAGCATTGTCAATCCAAACAGGTTGGCAGATAGTGCAGGTTTTATAATATTTCGATGTTACCATTTTTGATCCATTTCCAGAGTTAAAATTATTTAATTCCTAAATTATTTATTAGCATTTTAAATTTTTTTCATCAAGGTCCAAAACCCGCTCTGGAAGACTTTTTTGGTTTTGAGTAAATAATGATGAACTACGAGGGTCATCCCAGAAGTACCCGACCTGACGTATAGATGGCGGTTGTTGCTTTTAAAAATTACTATGGTAGAAAGTACTAAACTTATAAAGCTTAAGTTTCAAGTTTTAAGACGCTACGTTGTTTAGTATTTGTTTGGCAGCCATCAATAGTGAACGCTCTCAGTGAATTTGTAAACATGGAAAAAATTGGTCATCGTTATGTGATACAATACTTTAATTTGAAAGGTCTAAGTCCAACCAATATCAAAGCCGAGCTAGATTCTACTCTGGGGGAGTCTGCTCCTTCGTTTACAACAGTAAAATATTGGGTGGCAGAGTTAAAACGAGGCCGTACGAGCTGCCAAGACGAACATCGCAGTGGTCTACCAAATGAGGTGACCACGCCAGAAATGGTAAAGAAAATCCAAAAAATGGTATTGGATGACCGTCGATTGAAAGTGCGTGAGTTAGCAGACATGTTAGGCATTTCAAAAAGTGCTGTACATGGCATATTGACTGAAAATTTGGACATGAGAAAGATGTGCGCAAGATGGGTGCCGCGTTTGCTCATAATGGAACAAAAAAAGCCTCGTGAGTGTGTTTCAATCGAGTGTTTGGCGATGTTTCACAGCAATAAAGCCGAGTTTTTGCGTCGATTCATAACCATGGATGAAACATGGGTCCATCACTTCACACCTGAGACGAAGGAACAGTCAAAAGAATGGACTGAAAGGGGAGAATCGGCTCCAAAAAAGGCGAAGACAGTTCCATCTGCAGGCAAGGTCATGGTGTCAGTTTTTTGGGATGCGCGTGGGATAATTTTCATTGATTATCTTCAAAAAGGAAAAACAATCAACGGCGAGTATTATGCGAAATTATTGCAGCGTTTGAGTGATGAAATCAAGAAAAAACGGCCGCATTAGGCGAAAAAGAAAGTGTTGTTTCATCAAGACAGTGCACCCATTCACACATTCATTATCGCAGTGGCCAAAATCAATGAATTAAAGTTCGAATTGCTTCCTCACGCACCCTATTCGCTAGATTTAGCCCCCTCGGATTATTTTCTTTTTCCAAACTTGAAAAAATGGCTCGGTGGTAAAAGATTTGCCAACAATGAAGAGGTGGAATCTGCGATTGATGGCTATTTTGAGGCGCTCGACGGTTCTCACTATAAACAGGGTATCGAAGCTATTGAACATTGCTGGGAAAAGTGTGTCGAGCTGAAAGGAGACTATGTTGAGAAATAAAAATATTTTTTCCCAAATTTTTTGCCTTTTCTTTGTTAGGTCGGGTACTTTTGGGACTACCCTCGTATTTCAAATGTAAATGAAATGTAAGCATAGTATATTTTCTGCTTTATCCCTTTGGAAGCAAGAAGTTATATCAGTGGCTCAATAAGTTTTAACATAAACATAGTGAATTTTTTTTATTAAATTATTTGCAGAGCAGATTTTTACTCTCTGTCTTCCATAGTGGGTTTTGCATCTTGGCGACTCATATGAAAATATGTCATCTATATATTTGACTATATTGTAGAAATCTTTCCTTAAAAAATTATCCCTATACATAACCCCATTAGACATTATACAATATAATTTATATTTTTGAAAATTTTAATTCCAATTTGACAAATTGCTTGCAATTTTCAGATAGCTGAAGCAGCTTTTAATAAAAATTCTTTATTTGTCACTGGTATGTAATACAGATATCCCTCGTGATTGAATATAATTGTCAGTAATCTTGTGCAAGCTGGTGCACTTCAGCAAGCACACGCTCTTGACAGATCAAACCCAAAGTTCTGATGGCAAGGAGATCAATGTTCCAAGACAATTAGCAGGTTGAAATTACTGCAGCTTTTCATTAGGCAGTTTTGTATACCGCTATTTTTATGTTATTTTTAATGATATAAGAATTTGTGGTTCACTGCATATAAGCTAGATAATAAAAAATCCAGATGTAAAACAGTCAAAGAGTAAAACCATTTTGTAACTGAATCTGCTAGGAATCAAACCTGTGGCGCCCGTTTTCTTGATGTGAATTATAACCATTAAATCATGTTCACGGACAATAATCATAGTACTGAAACGTTGTGTATAATTTTTCAGCAATACTGTGTAATGCTTTTCAGATTTCATTAAAACTAATTGATATTTTATAATTAAATGTGAACCTTGATATTTATTTCAGTGTTGACATTCCATCTGGCTGGGATGTGAATAACGGACCTCCTTCTGAAGGGCCTACTATAAAGCCTGCTATATTGATATCATTGTCAGCTCCTAAAACTTGTGCAAAATCTTTTAAGGGAATCCATTACCTCGGAGGCAGATTTCTCCCTCCAAGTATAATTGATAAATATAACCTTGATATACCCACTTATCCAAATGCTGATCAAGTTGTTTTAATTGATGGTAGTCAAAGTTAATATTGTTAAAAAAAATCTTACCCTTTATGTTGTATAATATTTTAATAAATCATTCTTTTTTTTTTTAAATAATGTATTCTTTATCCTTTTTCAAACATCGATTGTGAGCGTGTAAATTTAAATCTTGTAAATTGAATAAAAAAAAACAATTGTAAAAAATAAAAGTGAGATATGTAAAAATATATTATAGCTCTAGTATGAGTTCATATTGTATATTTATTATAAATAATTGAAAAAAAAATTTACAACTGACCGATTTGTCATGTTATTTTTTTACCGTTTATGGCGAAATCATAGGTTTGATTATAAATGCTAAAAATGTTTCTTTAATTAAATTTTTTCTACACACTGAAAACTAGAACATTAGATCTCATTTAATAACACTAACCACATACATACACATATATTGTCATTTGCCCTCAAATGATTTTTTAAAAACCTATTAACTGCCTTGAATTCATTTTTAAGTTCATGTAGAATAAATAAAAGTATATTTTTACTAATATACTTTTATTTATTCTATATGAAATTAAAATTAAGTGTTAGATGAACATTATGAAAAATTAATATATTATAAGGTAAGTTATATTGATACCCCATCCTAGTAATAGAATGTCTCAGGGCGACAATTACAACTCATCAAAATTATTTAAAAATTTATTTCAATATAAACATGGAATATTCGATACTAATTATTATAAGAATTGAAACATTTTTGCGCATACTAGTTATTGTCTTTTCTCACTGTTATTACTGATTACTTAATTAAGGAGGGAAGGTCACACTCACGCGAGGCTATCCAGTAGGCCAGTAGCGGTTCAAGCAGGGCGACTAGGTGGGCAACAGTGCTGGTCCAGGTAGGGCGGCAGAGTGACTCTAGATGGACGGTAATGCTGGTAGGCAGGATGGCAGAGCGGCTCTAGGTGGGCAGCAATGCTGATCCGAGCAGGACGGCAGGACAGCTCTAGCAGGTGGCAATGCTGGTATTGGCATAGCGGCTCTAGATGGGCGGCAATACTAGTCTAGGTAGGACGGCAGGTCAGCTCTAGCAGGTGGCAACCCTGGTCCTGCAGAATGGAAAGGCAGCTCTAGCAGGCGGCAACGTTGGTCCAAGCAAGACGAAGGCAGCCGAGGAAAACAGCCCCGTGAAGAAAGCTGGATAGCTGCAGTGGAGACGTCTTGGCTGGTCGGCTGCTGACATGGTTATTGGAGTGGTTAGGGCGTAGCTAGGGGTTTTCGCAACACATTCATCGGGGCTAGGGGCGCAGCCAATTTTTCATCGGCGTGCTGAATTTATTAATTCAATTTAATTTATTTTTCCGATGTTACATTTTCTTCCTTCGGAAAGACTTAACAAGAAAATGATTTATTATTACTATAATAGTAGGCATATAAATTTCTCTTTCACGACTTAATTGCACAGAATTTCTTGCATAGAATATTCTAAAATATATTAAAACTATTTAAAGTGGAAAAAAAATTTGGTATTGATTATGAAATCAATGTATTTTTATTTTTGTGATGCCTCGATACAAAGATGCTTATACCTCTGACTTATTAAATTATATGTCTGTAAAACTCCAATGTTTTTATTCAATATTTTCCAACCTTTAACACATTCTTCAATTAGTTATATGGTATTATTTACTTTTTTCATTATACGAGGCGTATCCAGAAAGTAAGTGTACTCAGGCTCTCACGACCGGATGGATTTTATTTTCGACATGTTGGCTACACTTCCGTGTAGCCTGACCCTTCCCCTCTGCAACGAGACTGGTTCGAGGTCAGTACGTTGAGAAGTGTCGACGCGACAACACGTTTCGTGAAAAATGTCAATCCAATCTCCTGCCAAGTGCGAAATACGCGGCGTCATCCGTTATCTCGTTTGGAAGGGAAACCTCCGGTTGAGGTTTATAATGAGGTGAAAACTGCATATGGTGATAAAGCTATGAATCGTACAAGTGGTGTCGCGAGTTTAAAAACGGTCGTACGTCTGTGCATGATGATCAGAGGAGCGGAAGACCTTCAATTGTGACTGACGAAATTGTGGAAAAAATTGAAAATGCGTTTCGTGACGATCGCAGATTGACTGGATGAACTTTCTGCGATGTTTCCGCAAACCTCCAGATCTCTACTACACGAAACCATCACAGAAACCCTCGGATATCGGAAACTGTCCGCGAGGTGGGTCCCAAAACAGCTGACAGACCAACACAAGTTGAATCGAGTGGAGGCCGGGCAAGAGTTTTTGAGGCGCTGCAAACTCCATGGAGATGAATTTCTCCGCTCCATCGTTACTGGAGATGAAACTTGGGTTGCACACTACACGCCTGAAACCAAAAGGCAGTCTCAACAGTGGCGTCACACCTCTTCACCCTCCGCCAAAAAGTTCAAAACGACAATTTCAGCCAAGAAAATCATGGCATCCGTGTTTTGGGACTGTCAAGGCATAATTTTAATTGAATATATGCCTCAAGGGGAGACCATCAACTCTGCAAGATACTGTGAGACCCTAAAAAAATTGCGGAGAGCGATTCAGAACAAGAGGAGAGGCATGCTGACAAAGGGAGTCTGCCTGCTGCACGACAATGCCAGACCACACACGGCCAACGCCACGAAGGAACTGCTTGCCTCGTTTAAATGGGATGTCCTGAACCATCCCGCGCATTCCCCTGACCTAGCACCTTCAGATTACTATCTCTTTACCTCCCTGAAGCTGCACATGGGTGGAAAAAGGTTTTCAACCGACGAGGAGGTAAAGGAGGAAGTGGAGAAGTAGATGGAGGGGTTGGCGGGAAACTACTTCGAGGAAGGGATCAAAAAGTTGATACCCCGCTTCACCACCTGCATTGAGAGGAATGGCGACTATGTCGAAAAATAGCTTACATATGTACTACGGTAACCACGTAATTTTTTTGTTTAAATAAAAAAAATTGTAACCTACAAAAATTCAGTACACTTACTTTCTGTATATGCCTCGTATATAGCTCATGATAAAGCAATACCTTGCATACCACACTTTTGTCAAAAACGAGTTTTTTATGTAGTTTGTCTTTAAATGCGTGAATACGTAACCTGGCAAAAGCTCGTATCTTAAAAATAATTATTTGTGTCTCTTATTCAATTAAAGCAATACCTCATATCCTATTTTGTCCGCAGCAATACCTCGCAAATAGAGTTGAGAGATATTGTTATATAATCATTAACAAACATGGCCGCCCGTTGACTGAAATGATGAGCATAACCCTCATTATTCACTGTAGTACACGTGCTAATTGTTTTGACATTTGATGCCAAAACTTAATTCATCTCCAAGGAAAATGGCTTTACAAAAATATCATCATCTCCACATGAATTAAAATCAGTCATTCCTCCAGATTGTTCCTCTTTCTATGACTGCCTTCCTCACGAATAACACATTGGAAATTGTAGACTATTTGAAACAGAAGTACTAGGAGTATTTTAGCTGGTTAAAAGATTTTTTCTTCAATCTTATAACCAATATAAACTGATGTACTTATTTTTAACTTAATGGATACATAATATCTATTTCATTTGCTTCTTGATGATTTTTTTATATAGTTAGGTATTACTTTACTGGGTCATATGTTGTATATTTTAAAAACAATTATCTTGGTCATATTATGTAATATAAATACTATTTTTGGAGGATGGAGGAAAGTGAAACAGAACTTACATGATGCATCAATGGAAGCATTGGGGAAGAGGAGAGTGAACACTAATGCTCATAATAAGACAAAACCTTGGTTTACTAAGGAAGTAAAAGAGCTGGCTGCAGAAAAACGAAAAAGCTATTTAAAATATAGAAGTACACCATCAGATGAAGAGACAAGCATATGTGACCACTGAAAACAGTGTCAACTTTGAAATAAAACGGATAAAGAGGGAATACTGGGCTAAATTTACCAAAGATATGGAGTTTGATATGTACGGGGCTCAAAAAAAGGTATGGAAAATGCTAAGAGAAAAGAAGAAACTGATTAAACAAAATTACAAAAGAAAAGTGGGAAAAAGAAAAGCCTAAGCCCATTTCTCTTTAACTGCATAATGGATAACATCATTGCAGAGGTTGCATCTCTCAAGTTGGGGTACACTCTTGGTAAGGAAGCGGTGGGAATTCTCTGTTATGCTGATGACGCTATAATCATAGCTGAAAACAAAAATGACTTACAGAGAATGCTCACAAAGTTCGATAAATCCTGCTCAAAGTATAACATGATTATCTCCGTAGCAAAAACCAAGTGTATGACATTCTCCAAAGACCCACTAGAGTGCAGAATTTCAGTACGGGACGAGCCAATTGAACAAACAACCCAGTTCAGATATCTTGGCAGTGAACTACTCAGCTCTCATGATCTCAGAGAAGTAAGGCCTCAGGTAGATAAAGCTGCAGTTGTGGCGGATTGCCTGAGAGATGTCATATGGAGGAATAAAGATATGAGAACAGATAGCAAGGTACGCATTTATAAGACCTGTGTGCGACCTATCCTCACATATGGCATCGAAGCGAGGGCGGATACTGTCAAGACCAAAAGTATGCTAAGGATAACAGAAATGAGAACTTTACGTGCTATTGCTGGGAAGACTTTGCGTGATCGTAGAGGGAACAAGATGTGGTCAGATGGGGACGACATTGTCAACGATACTGGTACCAACATGTACAGAGAATGAATCCCACAAAAATCCCATACATAGCTCTGCATGGGGTACCGGATGGACGGCGTCCACCAGGGAGACCCCCGAAACGATAGAGAGATAGCTGGAGCTCAGCACCACAAGAGGATAATCCTGTAATAACAGACTTTTGAGTCTACAGAAAGTTGACGAAGAAGAAATACTATTTTTGCGTGTTCCTGTTTTATATAGGGATTTTTAAATAAATTATAATGTATAAAGTGTGTGTTTTTATTGTAACAGTAGACATTATTATTAGTGCATTTGTTAGAAGCAATTACTTGTAAGCCACAATATTGTTACTTTAGTGGAAGCAATACCTAGTAAATAAATAAAAAAAAATTATAAAAGTAGGTAACTAATATTAAAAGTATTTATATAAAATGTACAAAAAACTTAATTATACCAAATATAATTAAAAAATGTAGATATTATGAAGTTTTTTGCCTCCCCTGTAAAATCTATTAAATGGCTTATGAGGTATTTCTTTATCATGAGCGATATGTAGATATAGCCTGATTGTTTATAAATTGAATAATGACAGTTGTCTGTCAAAAGTCTATGGTTTTGTAAGTGCGCACTTTGTGTTTTTATTATATATTATAGTTATTCGATTCGTGTTTTTTTTTTGTTTTGAGGTTATTCTCAAAACATTGATGTTTATATAAACTTTTTACATACCCGTTTTCTGTAAACTACACTATGGATTCGGAAAAAATGGAAAGCACTCCCGGACAATCCACAATTACTGAATTTGATAAACGACAACCGATTTGTTTAATTGTTTTAGGTGAGGTTATGGCTGATGTATTTGTCTCTTTATATAAATAATTAAACGATTAAATAAAAAAAAAAAGATAATTTTAACCGAACTAAATAATTTTAAAAATTAGTTTAAAATCTTTTAAAAAAAATTGCTTAAATTATGATTAGACAGCCAATAATATTTTATCTGTAGTTTTTGGGCTGCCTGAAGTGAAAGGAACGTAAACTGAAGGAAAACCGTAGCCGAGGTGCTCTCACTCTTAAGACGTAATTCTCGTACTTCACAACCGATTCACTTTTAATTTTGATTTGTTTTATACTGTAATTGCACTTCCTTAAACAGTTAATACTAATGGGCTTATTCTCACGTGGAATCTCTTTCAAATAATCAGAAATGTAAAGAAACTTTTCTTGAATAAATAATAATTAACTCATACTGGAACCTATTTTTCCAAATGTAAGTATCAACAACAGGAATTAAACTCGCATCTCCAAGGTTGAAATACAGGTGGCTTACTAGCAAGGCCAAGGAATTTGGCATGCATACAATTATATTTTTTATTTAATAAAGTGATCTATAATACGTACATTTACCAAAGGCTTTACCCATATACAAATGTATTACTTAAAAACGAATATAATTTCATTATGACTATAAACTAACTTAATTTAAATTTCCTACGTGTAATTAAAATTTTTATAATCTTAATATTTAATTTATAGAATTATTTAAAACTTTATATTTTTCCATCTTTTGTAATTTAGATTTAAAATTATCCGGGCCCACCAAGAATCAAACCTAGTTAGCCAGAATGTAAAGCGAGTACTCTGAGTTTAGTAAGACTACTAGCACTGACAAAAATAGAAGAGTAATATGAGTTATACTCACAGGTGCTGTACATTTATGCTGAATAATGCCTCTGTTGACTCATAAAAAAAGGCATTATTCACCTTTATGAGACAGTAAAAATCACCATGTAAAATCATTTTCGAAAAAGTTGAATATTATAATTTACTGGTTCTTCATAAGAATAATCATTACATCTTAGATCACATTGCGGTATGGTATTCTCCAAATCGTATTCATGCCGAGTCCATTATTTTTTTTTCTATAAAAATTATGTGTTTAGCAAAAAACAACTTTGTAGTATGGATGGTATGGTAATAACTAAGATAGTTTTATTTTTGTACGAACTGAAAAATTAAGAGGGTAGGTAATTCTGCTTTCTTCAGATTATAGAGCAGGCATGTCAAACTCGTTTTCCACTACGGATGACATTAGCTATTTTGCATTACGCCGAGGGTCGCATCTTTTAAATATTAAAAAAAGTAAAATAAATTTACTTCAAATCAATTTTCTTTCATTTTTTAGTTAACAAAAATATTTCAAGAAGCCGCGGCGGACCGCAGTGTTAGTGGGCCACGTGTTTGATGTGCCTATTATGGAGAGATATGTGTAAATTTATCCAAAATTATAATAAACCAATAAAACGTATAAGTCTCTTAAATGTAAAAACTTCTTGTTTTCAAAACAGCCTTGAAACTGCTAGTAATTGAGCGACTTAAGCTGTTCCCCTTATCTTTCTTCCGGATGTTAAAATATTTAAAACGTTTATAACAAAATATCTTTTTGCAGGTATGGCCGGAGCTGGAAAAACATCTTTCGTCAAAAGATTATCAGCACACAATTATAATGAATACAAGCCATATGTGGTCAACTTAGATCCGGCATGTTTAGATGTTCCATATTTGGCAAATATTGGTAAAGATATATTCACTATAATTCCAATGAAGATTGTATGAGTTACTTTAATATAAAGATTGTAGTATAAAGTTTTTAATTCAGTAATTTGAATAGTTCGTGAGTAAAAAAACCGTCATCTACACATAGTTGACTGTTCATCAGCATAGTAATTGTAGGTCTTGAAATGCTTCACTAAAACTTTAATAATTCTGTCTTAAATTTATATGTATTTTGAAATTTAATTTGTTAATCTCACTAATTTTACTGACTCATTTAACTGAGCATTACAAATCCAGTGTATATTTCTGTTGATGACTCTATACTTTGCAAATAATGCCAATATTTCACCATAACATTCGAAGCGTTTGATTTTATATGTACTAATATTTTTTCCATATTTTGAAACATGAAGGAAATGAAATAAAATATTTTATTTATATGATTGTTCCAGATATTAGGGATACAGTGAATTATAAAGAAGTAATGAAGCAATATGGTTTGGGCCCCAATGGGGGTATTGTCACTTCATTAAATCTGTTTTCAACAAAATTTGGCCAAGTGGTAGATTTAATTGAGAAGGCTGGAGAAAAACACAAATATTGCATCATTGATACACCAGGTACATTTACATCTATGTACAACAACTATTATTCAATTTACAATAAGGTTAATTAAACATCTTTTCTACCCCTTAAGGATCCATCAGGGTCAGACTACAGCATGCCCATAATATTACTCCGGGTGTCTCGGACGTGTATATTTTCCTCTGACCATTGAATAACAGTGCTTATTCATAATTATTTCCTCTTACTTGCAATTATTAGGTCCTTACATATGAAATTGGCGTTTTGTTTGGGAGGAACATAAAGTTGATTTTTTTTTAATATAATATATTTATTTAATCAAAGTATGTACCATTGCTATCTATGCACTTTTGCCATCTCATAGGTAGTTCATCGATCCCTTTACTAAAAAAACCATTCGGACGGGAATCAATAAAATCTTTGAAGTCGGTTTGGACTGCCCCATCGGAGTTGAATTTTTTCCCTTGCAAGAAGTTATCCAAATTTCGAAAAAAATAGTAATCTGTTGGGGCAAGGTCCGGAGAGTACGGTGGATGTCTTAGACATTCCAATTGAAGCTCTTCTAATTTGGTAGCCGTCTGTTGTGCAGTGTGTGGTCTAGCGTTATCATGAAGCAGCAGTGGCCTAGAGCGATTAACCAGCCTCGGTTGTTTAGCAGCTAGCTTTTCCATCATGGTTTGCAGTTGCTGACAATAGACATCTGCCGTAATCGTCTGGCCAGATTTAAGAAAGCTGTAGTGAACGACACCAGCACTAGTCCACCAAACGCTCACAAGTAACTTTTTTGGAGTCAATTTTCGCTTGGGGCATGGTTTGGCTGGTTCGGCAGGGTTCAGCCATTGCGATGAGCGCTTCCGATTATCATACAGGATCCACTTTTCATCACAGGTAATGATTCGATTCAAAATCCCTTCATTATTGTGCCGGTTGAGTAATGCAACGCAGCAGTCAACGCGCGTTTGTTGATTTGCTTCACTCAATTCGTGAGGTACCCACCTTTCAAGCTTTTTCACCTTCCCAATTTGCTTCAAGTGGATTAAAACAGTTTTATCACTAACACCGCAGCCTGCAGCTAACTCGGACGTGGTTTGCGATGGATCCGCTTCCACAATAGCCTTCAATTCTTCATTATCAACTTTGGTCTCCGGCCGTCCACGGGGCTTTTTGTGCAGGTCGAAATTTCCAGAACGAAAACGTTGGAACCAAAAACGCACTGTGTTTTCTTTTGCGGCACCGTCGCCATACACATCATTAATCCTTTGAGCCGTTTCTGCAGCACTGGTGCCACGGTGGAACTCGTACTCGTAAATAACGCGATATTTCAAGTTTTCCATTTTGTAAACTGAGTGACGCAAAGAAAAAAAACAATTGAGGAAAAAACAAATGAATTATAATTTTCGAAACACAAATACTTGAGTAAATAGCTGTATAAATTTGAATTTGGAATTCCTAACCAAAGAGAAGATATTTGAGATCAAAGTTGCCAGTACGGCAAAACGCCAATTTCATATGTAAGGACCTAATATCATTTGTCAATCTTCGTCAGCACGCAAACCAAATGTTCCTTCTTCTGTTTTTCCTGAATATGTCAATCATGCCTTTCTCAATAACTCACTGTGCAACGTTGTGTTTAGTCTTATGCTTGCTTATCAAATTTCACATTTTGCAGTCATATTTCAGTATGGGTAAAATGCACAGATTTATCACTTTTCTCTTGAGACAGAGTAGAAAGATACTTTAACGTGTTCCTTGCGGGAATCACAAACACCTGTGATCTGACGACAATCCAAGTTTCAAATCTCCTTAAGAGTAATGGATATTATTTATTATCAGAAAATTACTTGAATGTCATGTTTACATGGTGTTGTAATCAAATATCAGTGGTTCTAAAAAAAATACGCGTTTAAACTTAGAAATTAAAAAATGCCAAAATTGTGCCGCACACAGGATTCGTGGAATTTGATTTTTAACGCGTTGTACAGGTTAAAAAGCAATAATATTTAGTTGACCAAAAATACTCCCTGGTTTGAATCTTATTTTATTTCCTTTTCTACAGCCTGTTTCACAAGAGCGTGTATGGCAATTTTTTTTCCTGGAAACCGTTAGAAGGTAGATTCAAACGCGAGAAGGTAGTAGGACCCTTCCCCCAAGATGCTTTGTATAGAAAAACTCAGTTGTCGTTCAACCTTGGTTACACAAGAATATATTTCACCATGAGTGCCACGTACGCATCACGTTGCGAAGCCGTGTTTCTGTGTACACATCCGAAAGGACCGAAAATTTCGTACGTTGCCGCTGCTAAATACATGAGAAAATTGAAGACATTTGTAATTAAGTGGGTGAAACGCTATTCCGACGTAAAAAACGTCGATGACCTACTAGATCGTGGCACAGCACAGAAAATAGTGATTTTACGGGTATTTGACAAGAATCCTCGTCTATCATTGCGTAGTGGACAGGCGGTTTTGCGTGAAAAGGGTCTAATTGTCATGTGACACTAAAAAAATTTTTTGAGTGCAAATCTAATGTTTTAATATTTGTAATAAACTATAATCCTATAATTTTGTATAATGAAAATTTTATTTAAATAGTTCAGTTAATAAATCCTTGAATTCATTAGTTAATTAATCCTACTAATAAAAGAATAAAAAAAAACAAATTAATGCAGAATCAATAAGTTATATTACATGCATTAATTGTTATAATTATTGGTCTAATAAGAGTGATTTCTACATAAGCCATTTACTAGCTCATGAAGTGAAATTTTGAAGCGCAGTGAAACCACTACTGTCCGAAAAACAAGTCGAAAAAAGACTCACGTGGGCGAAAGAAAATTTGGACTGCGATTGGGACAATGTAATTTTTTCGGACGAAGCTTCTTTTTAGGCACATTCTTCCATTCATCATACCTGGTGTACCCGTACCAATAGACTCATCCAGTGGACCGTCAAAACACCCGGTAAAAGTCCACGTCTGGGGCTGTTTCTCAAAGCAGGGATTTGGTACTTTGCACATTTTCACAAATAATTTGAACGCTGTCAAAATGGTTAAAATATATCACAGGGCTTTATTACCATCTGCCCAAAGGTGGTTTATAAGAAAAAATGAAAATTGGCTACTGCAAGAGGACAATGACCCAAAACATCGTAGTAATCTTTGTACTGCGTGGAAACAGAAAAATGACTTTGACGTAATGGATTGGCCGTCGCAATCACCAGATGCAAATCCCATAGAAAATGTTTGGGCACTCATGAAGTTCAAGCTCCGAGGGAAAAAAATCTGGAGCGTCGCGCAGTTATTTCGACAGATTCGACTTATATGGAAGTCTTTGCCCCTAGATTATGCTATAAAATTAGTAGAAAGTATGCCTCGGAGATGCCAAGCAATTATTACTAGTAGAGGCGACTGGACAACTTATTAATAATAAACCATCACGGTTTATATCATGTAGTATGTGTGTATTTTTTTTGAATGCCTTATCCTAAATAGTTTTTCGGGTTTCGCCGTACACGTTCTTGTCAAACAGACTGTATATTGTTTTCAAAGTCTTTTTTGTCCTAGACTATTGGTAGACAGCTTCATGCTAGTTTTGGTCAACTTTAATCACCTTTTCTGCAATGAAGTTGAATATTACTTGGGGTCTTGCCAAAGTATCAACTATTTCATTTTCAACCGAGAGTTGACTTATGACTTGTCTCTAGTCTACACATATGTTTAATATCTTCTTCAATTTTTTTAATGTGATATCTGTCTTATATCTCTGATAGCATTTTGTATCAATGATAATGTAAATAATTTTATGTTTTTGGATTTCTATATCAACTAACCGGTGACATGAATTCAGAGCATTAAAAAAAATTATCTCATTAATCCCAAATTTTTATGACAGCAGATTACCTCATAATTCCATATAGAAAGCTTTTAATGATTACTTGTAAGTATACTTAAAAACTATTGATATCTTTGTGATATAGTATTTAAAGATCAGATTAATGAAATGTTTTCAAGTGTGTATGTATATTTTGTAGGACAAATTGAAGTTTTTACATGGTCAGCATCTGGAGCTATCATTACAGAAACTCTCGCCTCATCCAGACCTACGGTTATTGTTTATGTTCTTGACACAGTCCGCAGCGTGGCTCCAGTGACATTTATGTCAAACATGCTTTATGCCTGCTCCATACTGTACAAATCTAGGCTACCTTTTATACTTGTTATGAATAAGGTTAGTTATTTGTGTAATTTTATGAGTGTTAAAAATAATGTAATAAGTATTATACATTGAATATGCAATAAGTACGACACTAATTTTACTGTTGTTATTTAAATATATGCATTTAGCTATTTTTATTGACAGTATTTGTTTATTATATTATAAAAAAGGTTATTTTTTATTAAAAAAATTACTGCAATATTATATTTTTAGTTGACAAACATTCTCAAGGTGCTTTCGAGATTGCGAGTTGCCAGTTCATTCTGAATCACTCCGAATTGTGTATGCCTCTCTAGACTATTAGCATGCCACCTCCACAAACATATTTAGTTATATGTAAATAGGAGCCTACTTAGGTACCCAGTTGCAAAGTATATACTAGGTCTGTAAGTATGAAACCGGAATTTGCTCATAGATGGCTCTAGTTGTCAATGTAGTGACTGACAAACCGCATCATTGGCGCCTTTTACTTGTGTTTACATTTGTCAAAAAGTTTTAACTCACAATACAAGTTTAATACAACTACATATGTTTTCATAGCGTTGAACATGTCTGTTTTTGTGCCTGAAAACTAAGATTTGCAGATAGCATTGATTTTCTGTTACTATTTGAAGAAAACTGCTGCAGAATTGCATCGAATGCTTGTCGAAGCTTACAGTGAGCATGCTCTTGGTAAATCACAGTGCTTTGAGTGGTTTAACACTTCCCTTACTGTGCTAAAAAGTTACGCCAGTTACGGTGATGGCTACTGAGGGTACACTAAAAATGTATGTTTTAAATTAAAATTATGCAAAATCTATTAGTTTTTTTTTAATTAGCTATAAACATCATTTTATTGTGTAATAAAATGTCGAATAATATAAAATAAGTGTAAGAAATGATAAAATAATAGTTGAAACAGAGAAGTGATATTTCTATACGAATATAATTTTCCCACTGCGTCGTTCGGTCTGCGCAACGTTCAGAATGCGCATGACTGAAAAGAGGTCTCCAACCTTTTAACACTTCCCTTACTGTGCTAAAAAATTACGCCAGTAACGGCGTTGGACACTGAGGGTACACTAAACATGTATGTTTCAAATTAAAATTATGCAAAATCTGCTAGGTTATTTTTTGTTATTAGCTATAAACATCATTTTATTATGTAATAAAATGTCGAATAATATAAAATAAAGGTAAGAAATGATAAAATAAGAGCTAAAACAGAAAGGCATTTCTATAAGAATATTATTTTTACGCTGCGTCGTTCGGTCTGCGCAACATTCAGAATGCGCATGCGTGATAAGAGATTTCCAGCCTTTTAATTTTTTTTCATAAAATTATACAATAAAATGTAGCGTGTATTTTTTTGGCAATAAAACCATAATTCGAATAAAGACAATAAATAACATATAAACAAAATATAAAATGAATATATAAATTCAAAAATCAAGGTTTTAGGGCGAGAAATTTATATAGTATAAACAAACACGAAATTCAAAATTATATATAAACAAACACGAAATTCAAATCAATAAAATTTATGCAATTTGGAAAATATAAACACTACAGAAAATTTGAAAATAGGACAAACATATCATATAATCAAAGTTTAATCCTGTGGAGAAAGTTATCGCAATTGGGGCATGAAACCACTTTTTTTTTTACTCTATTCTACGTACTAAACACGCACGTGTTTGACAAATATTGCAGAATAGCCTGGTTTTTTTTCTCGAATGTTTTTAATAAAACCCACAACTTCCTCTTTTGAGGACCTCACGGGGTGCCAACAGGGTATTATTTACTAATGTTTCGGATATTGACTCGCCACAATATGTTAAAACTGTATTAAAAGCATCTTGTTGTTGCTATTTTTCCTTTTTAAGATATTGGGCATTGCCAATTCCAAACTTAACTCTCTTTTGAAATGTTTTCGGTGGTATTAATTATTTTGTTTCCACTCTGGATATTTGTCTATCCATAAGAGGTATGCATTCAATGCAGCCATATCTATAATTTCCATAAAAAGACGGAAAGGCCATCTCGTTGACCTTGAGCAAGAGTACTCTCAAGTAATTTAGTCTCCCGTATCTACTCCAATTTTCGTATTATTATAATGATGTATAATTACTATAGTGGCTTTTGTTTTTCTGAATAATCAATTTCTGCATCATTGAATTGAGTGGATAATAATAATACTGCTTTATTTTTTGTGGTACACACGAAACAAGTATTTTATTTTCAGCTACTATGGATTGTTTTCTCTCTAGACGGTATAAATTCAAGTGAGATTACTCTTTTATTTTTTCGAAGCGTGCCAGTTAGAGTTAAACCTTTTAATAAAAGATTATCGGCTAATTTGATGGAGGTAATAAAAATACCTGTGGTTATCCTCCTGTTCGTGCCATACTGCAGTTGAACCATTTCTATAACTACTCAGTTACCTTGATTTATCTCTCTACGATTATTTATCATACCAGAATAAGCCTGTAAATTTGTTATGCGTCATATGCCGCCGCAGTCGGCAGCAACCCAGATTTTGATGCCATATTTACCAAGTTTAGACTTCATGTACACGCGAAATGAACAATTCTCTCTAAAGTTTGGCAAACGTTCATCTACAGTTATATTCGAAGATGGAGAATAATTGCTTTTGCACATATCCATAAACATTTTTGAAATCCACTTAATTGGTTCTAATTTATCTGAAAAAACCCTGATATCTCTCTTCTCGGGTTTCTTTATCATCAAAACGAATATGACTGTAAATATAGATGAATCTATCTCGAGACAGAGCTGTTGTGAAAAATGACTGGCAAAAGGGACTTTCACTTATCCACAATTCACTCAAAGATAGCTTTTGTGTTCGATTTCTGCCAGGTGCGAGCAATATTCCAATGAATTCATATAACTCGTCTTTTGATATTGGTTGGTTCTTTTCTGAATGAATTCGATTTAAATGACGATTTGTTTCTTAAACATCACTTTTACCACCTCTTCATTTACAAACAGACAACACATATCTTTTATGGAATGTACATTTATACTTGAATTTCTCAGTCCAGAATCTTCGATGAGAATATTTGATACCCGACCGATGCCTCGAAGATTGAGGTGGTACTCGTAATGAACTCCATTCGAATCCATGTTTTGATGTAAATAATATTTCTTCGTCTTCTTCACTCGTCTCCAAATCAGAATATACTTCATCCTGTACCTCGACAAAATCTTCTGATTCTGATATATTGCCTGTCGCCTTAAATTCCAAATCGCTATCATCGCCGTCGATATTTCCCGCCATCTCAATTATTATATTTTTGAAAATGAAATTATAAATAAAATGTACATTTATTATAAAAAGAGTAATGGTACAATATAACATACCAGATAAAAAATGATAATAGAAAAAACATACCAGATAAAAATTAAAAATAACAATCAGGATTATAAAACTGGTGACGAACCCCTGGAACGAACTGTCAAAAAAGAATGAGTGTTTGACATTTCGTCAATTCGCAATTTAAAATCATTAATTTCTGTTGAATTAACTATGAATGTTTTGTTTCCTAATGACATCATTCAAATCATAGAGGTTTCGATGAGGAATACATAAAGTATGAAGACCCTGCAAGCAGTATATTTCGAGAAATTAAATAAAATATAAGTCATGATCACTCGCTATCCATCACCGTACGGCAAGTGTTAAAAAATTCAAAAGTGGCAATTTTGACGTGAGAAATGAAGAACCACCGAGAAAGTTTGAAGACCAAGGGAAAGCAATGGGAAAGTTCCAGAAGATGGGAAAATGGGTATAAAAGAAAATCATTTCTCCATCGAATTGTGACTGGCGATGAAAAATGGATATATTTCGAGAATCCTAAGCGTAAAAGATCATGGGTAACTCCAAGCAAAAACAGTGACATTGACTGCAAGTTCAAATCGCTATGGACGGAAGACAATACTCTGTGTTTGGTGGGATCAGAAGGGTGTTATCTATTATGAGCTGCTAAAACCTAGCAAAACCGTTAATACTGAACATACCGACAACAAATGATGGATTTGAACCAAGCATTGCGTGAAAAACGACCAGAATATCAAAAAAGGTAACACAAAGTGATTTTGCTTCATGATAATGCACCATCGCACACAGATAAACCGGTCAAGGAAATGATTGAGGCGTTTAGTTGGCAAATACTTTCGCATGTGGCTCTAAAGAGCAACAGTTTTTTTGGCGTGGCATCCACAAATTGCCAGAGAGATGGGAAAAATGTGTAGCTAGCGATGGGCAATACTTTGAATAATTTTTTTTTACTATTTTCATACAATAAACGTGTATTTTCTATATAAAAATTCCAGTTTCATATTTACAGACTTGATATATTTGTGTACTCAAAAATTCTATTACAAAAGAAGTAATTTTGATCTGAGAAGTCAGTTAATTTCAATCTTCTATTGCAAGTAGACCTAGAAGGAATTATCTCTATTAAGTCTTCATAGAAAAAATGGACAGTGCCCCAATGTTCCTGCTAGTGCTATAAAAGAACTATTGGTAGGGCACCTTTAAGTATATGGGAATTGTAAGCAGAACTCTTAATTACAAATAAACATCAACACCCAGCTCCTAACAGACCGCAGCGTGTAGCTCTGCTGCTATGCTACTGAACAATCCAGCCTGCAGTAATTCGGTACCACAATGGATGGTCTTGACCTAGTCCGTGCTCAAATTGCAATTTAATCTGCACTATTTATTAGTTGATTTTTGTCTTAAACTTTCTATTTAATTTTTTTTTGTGTCTCTTGATAATTTTTTTTTAACTGAGTCTGTTTTCTGCTTCTCAATGACTGTCGCCCCCCTTCCCCTAAACATGAATATTATTGAAGGTTGCAGTTCAATTTTTATTTAAAATAATTTTAATGCTTATTTTGCTTTGCGACTATGATATTAATTTTATTAAAATTCATCATCATACTGGCTGACTCCAGTGTTGGATATGGCCTCCCTTCAGTTTCTCCACTCGTTCCTATCATGGGCAGATTGATTCCAGCTACTCTCGGACATTTTTATAATATTCTACCATCTTGCTAGGGGTTTCTCACACTTCTTTTCTCTGTCTATTATTAAAATTATTATAAAGAAATAAATAACAGCAATTTATGACCATAAGAAGCATAATTCAGAAAATTTACTTTAAATTCACTAACCATTTTTTTAACAATAAACTAATGTGTTGTATTGGATTAATTAGGAATATAAAAAACAAATATGTATCTTCATTATTATTATGATTTAAATTTATGGATTCAGAATCATGTCCATTGTTTGAATATATTTTCAGATTGATGTTGTAGAGCATTCATATGCTGTGGAATGGATGCAGGATTATGAGGCGTTTCAGGAAGCATTGGAAGGGGAATCTGAAACATCGTATATTAGCAATTTAGCAAGGTCTATGGCTCTTGCTCTTGATGAGTTTTATGTAGGATTGAAATCATGTGGTGTATCTGCGCATACAGGACAGGTTTGTTGTTGATTTCTCAATCTTAATATTTAACGAATATGAATGACTTAATATTTGTTTTTATATTTAAATGGTTTGTTTTCCATTCAATTTATGTTATCTGAAAAATCTTCTATATATTTTTTTTTATTGCTATGTGTTTTAAACTCCTACAAGAGCTGTTTGATATGGTGATTCTTATGTAGATGGCAATACTATTGACTAATTTTCTTTTTTTTTCTTTTTCAAACGAGCAAATGTCTAATTTCAGTTCAGTTTGTTTGACATTTCACTAAAGAAGATGCTCTCAGTAATTTTAGTAAAACTTTGCGAGTTCCATCTATTCCTACATTTAAAGAAATTGTATTCTATTGCACTTACATTGTATACAGTACAACTTGGCGAGGTATTACCATCCGGTAATCTCTACCAACCAACCATAAAGATGTTTAAAAAGTCTTAAGTGAAAACCAGTCTGGGATCCTTTTTAAAAAAAATTGGGTACCAACAAGAATCTAGTCCACAACCTCCTGGTTGCAAGACAGATGTCTTACCAATTAGGCTAACAATTTGGCTTGGAAGTGGAGCCAACTAATTGTTGTTTTCTCTGTCGTTTACCTGTATTATCAAACATCCCATGTACGAGGCATATCCAGAAAGTAAGTGTACTGAATTTTTGTAGGTTACAATTTTTTTTATTTAAACAAAAAAATTACGTGGTTACCGTAGTACATATGTAAGCTCTTTTTCGACATAGTCGCCATTCCTCTCAATGCAGAAGCGGGGTATCAACTTTTTGATGCCTTCCTCGAAGTAGTTTCTCGCCAACCCCTCCGTCTACTTCTCCACCTCCTTTACCTCCTCGTCGGTTGAAAACCTTTTTCCACCCATGTGCAGCTTCAGGGAGGTAAAGAGATAGTAATCTGAAGGTGCTAGGTCAGGGGAATGCGCGGGATGGTTCAGGACATCCCATTTAAACGAGGCGAGCAGTTCCTTCGTGGCGTTGGCCGTGTGTGGTCTGGCATTGTCGTGCAGCAGGCAGACTCCCTTTGTCAGCATGCCTCTCCTCTTGTTCTGAATCGCCCTCCGCAATTTTTTTAGGGTCTCACAGTATCTTGCAGAGTTGATGGTCTCCCCTTGAGGCATATATTCAATTAAAATTATGCCTTGACAGTCCCAAAACACGGATGCCATGATTTTCTTGGCTGAAATTGTGGTTTTGAACTTTTTGGCGGAGGGTGAAGAGGTGTGACGCCACTGTTGAGACTGCCTTTTGGTTTCAGGCGTGTAGTGTGCAATCCAAGTTTCATCTCCAGTAACGATGGAGCGGAGAAATTCATCTCCATGGAGTTTACAGCGCCTCAAAAACTCTTGCCCGGCCTCCACTCGATTCAACTTGTGTCAGCTGTTTTGGGACCCACCTCGCGGACAGTTTCCGATATCCGAGGGTTTCTGTGATGGTTTTGTGTAGTAGAGATCTGGAGATTTGCGGAAACATCGCAGAAAGTTCATCCACAGTCAATCTGCGATCGTCACGGAGCGCATTTTCGATTTTTTCCACAATTTCGTCAGTCACAATTGAAGGTCTTCCGCTCCTCTGATCATCATGCACAGACGTACGACCATTTTTAAACTCGCGACACCACTTGTACACACTCGTACGATTCATAACTTTATCACCATATGCAGTTTTCACCTCATTAAAAACCTCAACCGGAGGTTTTCCCTTCCAAACGAGATAACGGATGACGCCGCGTATTTCACACTTGGCGGGAGATTGGATTGACATTTTTTACGAAACGTGTTGTCGCGTCGACACTTCTCAACGTACTGACCTCGAACCGGTCTCGTTGCGGAGGGAAAGGGTCAGGCTACACGTAAGTGTAGCCAACATGTCGAACATAAAATCCATCCGGTCGTGATAGCCTCAATACACTTACTTTCTGGATATGCCTCGTACATTAAGTCAGGTCCAGTTGTAACATATGTATCATTTAAATTAATTAATGACAATGGAATTGAACAGTTTTTATTTCTGATCCCTCTTGACAATTATTGTTAGAATTCCGCAAAAGTTTTGACTCCATGACATATTGAAAATTTAAACCTATGAATCACATTCAGTTTACTAGACCTCGAAAGAATGAACGGTTTCAAGAACACGTTCTTTCATAGTTCATATGTAAAATTGTTACCAATTTCCTAACAGTCTCCATATGACCATCATTTTCTCAATAGATATTCCTGAGCTATTTGTGGCAAGGGTCAGAACTTTACGCTTTGATGGATTCAATCAACTCTTTCCTTGTGCTTCTTCTTTTAATCTGCATCAGAAATTTTGAAAATTATCACCGTTAAACCATTTGGTACTGAATCGCTAAAAAAATTAAAGTAAAAAAGTCCCCTTAGGGGCTTATTGCAATTTTCATATGCCATTCATTAGTCAGAAAATATGGGAGTCAAAGTTTTCGGGTGAATTAATACTAAGGAATTTTAAAAAGTAAAGCTGGAAACATGAATTATTTTATCTGTTTTAGGGTATTGATGAGTTCTTTAAACTTGTTGATGAGGCTGCTAAAGAATATGAAGAGTAAGTAAAATGAAACATGGTTTTATATTATTGTTTTTCTCTTGGCTTTTTAAAGTAATAAATTAATTCATTTGCAATAAGTTGTTCTGTGCCCAAAAAATGGGAAGTCCATCGTACACCATACAGCAGTATAAAGATAGAGAGATTTACAGTTTTGACCTAATGTGGGAAGACGTTGAGGGCCAGGTTGTGGGCCAACTTTGATGGAAGCATTCTATGACATCCCTGATGGATCGTAAATGGTGATGATAATAATGATGATGTATTGTGCAAATAAGTATGACTGAAAATATTTTAGATGACTAACATTCGTAATTATTTGTATATTATTGATTATTTAAGTTTAAATTCATGTATTTTTTTCAATTGCCTTGAAGTGGAAAATTCAGTATAAATAAAATGAATGTCTGTATCTACTCTTATTGACAGTTATTATTTTTTTCAATTAATACATTTGAATAAACTTACGTCATTTACTCCACTTAAAAAAACCACACATACATACCATCATGTCGTTTCCCTGTCGAGGTAGACAGAGGACAGAACGCTAGACTTTCCTATTTTATCTCTACATCTATACAACTTTTAAAACTATCAAAAGTATTGAATAAAATTCTAAATATGTAATTGCAAATACTCCATTAAAAGCTCTTATGTTTTTGTTTAAATTTTTAATAGATAACTAAGCACTGACTTCAATAAATGATAAATGTAGCACAGTTCAATAAATTGAAATTTGAAAGAGTAAGATCTTTAAAAAACAGATGATGCATAATTAGGGAGTTTGGATGTGAAGAAAACATAATATGTATCTATATAAGATTTAGTGGGGATATGTACTCTGCCTATAACAATTGATATGTAGCTTGGTGGTGGTGATGATTCAATTTTCAAAGTTCAACTATTTTATATTTTGCAGAGATTATCGAGTTGAATGGGAAAAATGCAAAATAGAAAAGTTACAGTCTCAAAAGAATACACCAACCGATACCTGCAAAATAGAAGGTAAGAAATTTATTAAAACCCAGTGAAAAGTTCATTTTAATTGTTAGGTATATTTTCTATTAATTCCAAAGGGAATGTTTCCAGTCTAAGGGTGTCCAGCAAAAAAATATGTCTTATTTTCTTTTGACAATACACATTTGAGAGGAAATTAGTTAAAACTTTCCAAAACTAAATTCCACAATAATCTAAGGAAACATTGTTTTGCTAGCTGCGTTGTGGAATCTAGAGTAGTGAGTGGTATGATATAGAACTAGTTCAAAAATCATCTGGATACGTTCTACACACAAACCCAGATGTGCTGTTTTGTTTATCCCTTGCTTTTTATCCATGAGCATATGACAGTTAAACATGATATAGATATTAAAAACATTCATCCTCTGTCTATGATGATAATATAATAATTTTAAGACATTATACATATTTCAATATTCGGTAAGTTTTCAACAGTTTTTGTGGTATGTGACTTTTTTGTTTAAGTAGTAAATAAAATTCTGTATTTTTTTTAATACGAGTAACACATACATTATTTGATGATAGCAAATAAAATTACCCATTGCTTTCTAGGTGAATCATTATTGACAGAAATACCGAAGGGTCGAGAATTGTCGGATATATATTTAAGACATCCTGCAAATGAAAGTTCTGAAGATGAGGAAGGAACAGAAAATGACCCTGTTGCAGTAAAAAAACCAGTATAATAGTAAGATAATTTAAGTGAATTTGTAATATTTTTCAAAAAAAATAAAGATTTAAAAGCAAATAAATACGAGTAAATTATTTTCTTGAATCTACAGTATATATTTTTATTTTGAGTCATTTTTATATAATATGCCAAACTGTCCCACTACCCTTCAATATCTTGCTGTAAATGTTCAGCGCCTCTCTAATAATGGACTTGCGCTATGCTTAAGCAGAGGCTGCATTTTCAGTTCATCACTCCTTCATGTTGTCATTGACTGTCGATTCTTCAGATTTTGGAACGAGTTACTGGCTGCCGAAAATTCTCACCCTTGTTAGGTTACTTCAAATGTAAAAAATATTACATCTCTCTTCACTGATGAAATGTGTTTCTCTATAACTCTTATCTTTTTGTCCCATCTACCTTCTTCTTTCCCATCTACCTTCTTCTTTCCCAGTCTTGGACGATTCAAGCAAATATTTTGTTTTATATTTTATTCCTTTGATTTTTATGCTTTAAGTATATTTAGTTCTTTGTAATTTGTTTTATCAAACATTGTTTATTCCACATTTTGTAATGGTATAACCCTACCGGTTTCAAGGGTTTCACCTCATCATCAGGGGAGCACAAACAAGACTGAATTCTGTTCGAACTGGTACCGACATACACATTTCTAACAGTAAACATTCGGGTTGAGGATTGTGGGTGGAGGGAGGGAGGAGACAACTTCAATGAGCAGCGGCGAGATTCTGAGAATATATGTGTTTGCCAGATGTTCACCCCGATGCACTGACTTAGAAATTTCTAAGGCCTCTAATCTGTCCAATTATTTACTGTAACAATTGTGGAACAAACCACTCGAACCTCGGCCTTCACAATATATGTTGCAAGTAGTACATCTGTGTATGGCTAGTGATACACCCATGTATGATATTGTTAATGGTAGTAAATTGTTCATTTGATGATATACATGTGTGCTAATCTCACGGCCATACTAGTGATATACTCGTGAATTGATGCTCATTATCTGTGATGATTGTATTGTAATAAAAGGCACAATACAAAGTGAGGAATAAGAGTACTTATTTTTGGTGCCATCGGACACAGATGATTGTATCAATCAATTCATGGTAGGCATATCCTGCATATAGGGCAAGGAGCTTCAGCTTGTAACGTGTCTGTTTTTTTTCTCCATTGGGTTCCTGATAACTAACAACCGGTCCATGTAATTTGGCTCGTTCTGCTGCTGTTTGTTCCCAGTTGTGCTGAGCATACATGTTTTCTCATGATCTGCATCCATATATCAGAGATGGTATAATTACAGCTTTATAGATAGCCATTTTGGTTTTTAGTGTTAGATCGTGATTATCAAACACTCATCTGTGAGGAGTCCAAAACGCCCAGAAAGCAGCATTCAATCTGTTCCGAATTTCATCATCTATGTTTGATTTGTCATTCACAATATTCCGCAAGTATTTCTATAATCTAAGTTGTTCTATAATCTATCCATTTACACTGATGTTTAGTTGAAGATTTTTGGATGGATGGAATCTTGGTCTTAGAAACATTAAGTTTGAGACCAAGTGCTTCATAGGCCCACATATAGATATTCAGTATTTATTTTGTAGATCTTCAGCAGAATGAGAAATCAGAGCATAGTTGTTTGTGTACAACTAGTGATAAAATCATGCTAGTGGCACTATAGTTTCCATTTGATGGTACACATATGTATCAATGGTAGCACGCCCATTTAAGACAATAGTTATATATTCATGTTCTGTTACTGGCAATTTGTTCTCAATTGTATACTCATGTACTGTTAGCGATATGTAGACAATTTGATCGTGCATACATGCACCAATGGTGGTACGCCCACGTACAATTAGTCAATAATCAAACCAATTATACAGCTAGTAAGAGCTTTAATGGATGTATTGAGAATTTAGGAGGTTTAAGGATTGATGCTTTTGAGATATGGTGGTCGTGGCATTTGCTGCATATTCCATGGGCAGTCATGCTATCACAGACTCTTCTACACACATGGATGCAAATGTAGCTTATCATGCATATTGGTAGGAGACAGCCTGACAGTTTGGAGAAGTTGCTGGTGGTGAACACAGTTGAGGGTAGCAGATCCCATAGACAAGCACCCACCAGAATGAGTCATTTCATAAAGGTTCCTTCCATCCCTTCCTTCGACCCCTTACAGAATGCTTGCAGGATCACTAGATCAGGGGTTCTCAACCTATTTGTCGTCGTGGCCGCATTTGAGATTTAGGAAAATAGTGGCGGGCTAAAGCCAGATTTCTAAAAAAAGACATTAAGCAAACACATTTCTCCTTAGTTAACAGTAGTCTTCTTCCCAATAGTTGAATTGATAGGTTCATTATTTTTTACTAGGATTATTAATTTTAGGGTAAAATGTTTATGAGAAAAAATCAAAAGCAGAGACAACATGTGATGTGGTGCAACACTGCATTTAGACAACAGGTTACCAACAGATAAAATACATACCTAAATTTGGCACTGGTAACCTTTGAACTCAGGCAGCGGAATTAAAACATTTTCGTAAAATAACAACTGTTTATATATTTACGATTTCAATAAACAATACTGAAAAAATACTTTTTAGATTAAATTGTTTTTTTGTTATTAAAGTATATTTTGTTGCGGGCACATGCATATAGGTCAGCGGGTGCACATGCGCCCACGGGCACAGGTTTGAGAAACCCTGTTCTATATGGTGGAAGTTTGCCGAAACAAGAGTGTTGTCTCATCAAGATTACCAGTAGATGTGGACGAGAAAGAAGAAAATAAATTGTGTATTTTGCATTCAAGGGATGTCCATAAGTTGAATGCAATATTTTTTAATATCGATTTTATATTAAATATGCTCACTTTCCACCATCGTTTCTCAATTTGTGGGTCGCGATCTACTGAGGGTTTGCGGTGAAATATCAGGGGGTCACGAAAATAAAAATAACTTACGTGTACAAAAGTAATATAGCATTATTTTGGAAAAACATTAAAAAAAAATACGATAAAGTTTTTGCAGGGGGGTCGCGAAGTTTATTTTTTTTTCTTTTGGGGAGTCGCAAGACTAAAAAGGTTGAGAAACAATGCTTTACATAAAAGTGTAAGGATAGAATTTGGACACGAGTTATAATCTACGAGCGCGGGGGCAGTCGAGTTCATTCTTAAATTTCATATAACATTTTTTAATTCTAATTTTATCATGATTTAAAAATATGAATCATTTTACGCATTATGATGTGTAAAATGATTAATATTTTTAAATCGTGTCAATATAATATGAAATTCCGTCGATATAATATAAAATGATGTCAATGTAATACAAAAGCATATCAATGTAATTTATACAATAAATCTGCTGTTAACAATTCAGTCGGCAGTTGGAAGCTAGCTACGAGAACGAGAGCGGACGAGCTCACTTTAGCAACTCGACCTTTAAATAAAGACTGCGCTGAAAGCTGCCGCGATACTGATGGGTAAGAACACCGCGTGGAGACATCACTTCTCAGCTGTTGTTTTCGTTTTTTTACCTATCTTGTACTAGAGTTATCAAATGTATCTAGGTACAGGAATTGAACCTGGGCGTTCACTTGCTTAGTACGAATATTAATCGTTAGACCACTACCGCTGACTTTTAAATTAAAGGAGTTCAATTTAAAACATTTACGTTGAAATTAGGCTAGATTCCCACTGAACCGTGATCAACCCGCAGACACTCGTATCCTTTGGGTTGACTCGTAGCTAACGTAACTGTGACTTGATTGAAGCATGCTCTTGGGATGGCGCGGGCGGGGAAAACATTTTTTGTTGATTGTTGGTTAATGGAAGTGAAGTAGTAGATTTATTACGATATGGCCGTGGTCAAGTGTGAATCGGAGGTTAATACGAAATTATCGAAATCGATACATTTGTATTATGACATAGCAAATTTCAAAGTAAAACAGAATTTCGGTATAGTATAGTTTAAAAAAACAATTTTGAAGATTCGTCTTGAAGAAATAATTCCGATATTGAGGGATTATTTAAAGGTTAATTTTCTTAAGATTTGATGTTAGTGGTAATTTCTCCGAGTATCGTACAATTAGTGCGACTGCATCAATACGTATCAGAGAAACTCAACGAATAAGAATATACACATTTGTAAATTAATACGAGACGAGTATCACAATCAAAGCATTTCAGGGATCCTGGAATTCTTATAACGCTTAGTCGAGTTAATTAATTAAAAATCATAATTTGATTTCAATACTGCGAATTCTTGTACTCGAGACTTCAGTATTATGTTTTATTGTCGGCCTCTTCGAGTTCCAGCTTGATATATCTTATTTGAATTATTCGAGAGTCTTCGGCACGCGCTATATGAACAGCCCACCTCAATTTTCTCTACTATCTAATTTGTAAGATGTCTATATTCCAACACGGGGGTTGTGAATTCGATTCCGATCGGTTGAAACAAATTGACACATGGCAATGTGGAGGAGTGTTCACAATATATTAATTCCCGGGAGGATTAGGGGAGATCCATCGAGGGGGGGGGGGACCTTGAGCTATAAAACCTTTCAATGTTATCTCTGTTCCGACCCGATCAATTGAGTCATATTCGGTTCTGCAGTCAACTGTTAGGCATATTGAATTTCTGATGTTTCTATTGTACTTCAGATCTACTTGTAGAACGCCCTTCAGGTTTAATCCCCGATACAATTTATTTATTTTTCCAGATTTATTTTGTCATAACATTCAGATTTTTTGTGTGTTCTATTTTCATGGTTTACATAATTTTAGTTTGGTTCTTCTTTTGTAGAAACAATTAGTTATATTACTTTTCAAGAGACCTATATTACAAAATCATTTCAATACAGTGCATTAACAGTGTTTTAAACGGATGTTTTTCGAGATTTCGTTTTCTTTGTTAGATTCTTCTTTGAAGTCAATAAATAACCTTAACCAGTATCGCCACTGGAAAGATGGCTGAGATTATTTTTTTGAATTTATTTAGAATACAAAATTTTCAATTTAAATAGTTTTAATGGAAAAGTTAAGAGGAGAATATAATACATAACACTGCATTAATCCACTATTTTGTGAATACTCGTATAAAGAACCACTTCGCTAAGGAAGACTTGTGACGAAGTAGTCTCATTCCTTAATCACAAATTTCATGTAAAAACACTCAGCTGAAACATTCACACTCTTACACATACGTAAATCTTAAATTATCACATAACATACTCGTATACACGATTCTAGCCGCATTATAATCTCAACAATCACATCAACATCATGTCCAACAAATCACACGTTTTATATTCGCATAAGTTATTCACTCACATGTCTATGTAGAAACCTCGAAAAGCTCTTCACTCCTCGGTCTCTCCCTTTAAATGTAAAAAAACATATTACATAGAGTCTACTTGCTATACACATTTAAAGGCAAATGAAGGAAAGATGAACGTGTTGTAAATTTTACATTAAAAAAACTGCATGTTTCTCCTCTCAAATTATGTTATGTAAGAACGCATGTTGACGGAACAAAATTTATTGTGTTGATTTTTATTCAATGATTGCGTTCTACCATATTAATCGGAAGATGATTAATATAATATGTATGTTAATTAGTTATTTAATCGTTGTTACTGGGCCGCATTGTCGAGGATCCTTCGCCATTCCAACGTCAATTTAGTTGGGAAGCGAATCTGTGCCTTGGAGTTTGTTTTAAGTGAATGAACCGCTACACACCAGCAAACTCATCGGTCACACCGCTATACTGGATCCGATGCCACACCGAAGTAAGACGATCGGTAAGACGAAAATTTCTTCTGTTGGGTAACGAATTAGCATATTTATAATCAAGCCTCTTTGAGTACAACACAAAGGATTTGTAATAAAATTGATCAATAGCGCCACCTTAGCTAACAACTATTATATCCCTTACTCCGATGAGTTCAAGTTCTTAAATAATGATTTGTGGGAAATTGCATCGAATGTTTTCGCAAGGTCCAAATGTATGGCTATTGATTTTTTCCCTTCGCCCATTGCATCAGAGACGAATAAAGATACTTTTAGAGCCTTCTGTGCACCTTTCTGAAAACCATGGTGATATTTTCCAATATATTGTTTATATCTTCAAATTTACGGAGACTAGTGCTAGCAAACTTTTCAAATACGATATATCATAGGGTGAATTATTGGAATTTCTTCGATGTTCGCTCTTATATAATATATTGGAACTGTTTTGGAGCACATACTTTAAAACGTTCGAAAAAAAAACCATTTGAAATACTTACATTTATGATGTAGCATAATATTTCGTCAATCTCGGTATCCGAGGATTTCAAAGCTTTATAACTCAGAATATAATTAGCACAACAGGTAGTAGTTGTAAGTTCTTTTATACACCTACTAATTTCCACCATGTACACTTTTCCAAAATTGAATTTGCATGAAAGGCTGTCGTCCTCATATTTCGTAATTAGGTCTTTCTCCGACCCCGCCGATCCGATCTGATCTTACTCCGCATATGCACCTCTCACCGATACGAAGTAGCCCTTCAGATTATTAGCATTTTTTATGTATTACAACTACGTTTCATTTGCATAATTATTGTATTATTACACATAACTTTATTTTTGACCATTTATATTATATTTAAAACTTTCCATTTCACTTTAGTGGTACAATATTTTACCAATAACTTTGTGTAGTTAATAATCGCTTTTTTACCCGTATAATTATATTGCAAATATTTTTATACTTTTATATGTTACGAGTACGCTCCAAGTATAATACATAATGGGTATGTGTACATGTAAGTGAGTTATTTTGTTTAAATATTTTAGCATGTTACCCTGTAAGCTAGTGAGAATAATATGTACGCAGGGAGCGAGTTTTTAATTTTTTTTATGTGATGCTGAAGAATTATGATGCATATTTCGTTTTATTATTAGAAATCGGTAAAAGCAAAAACTGTATTGCGAATTGAAATTTGTTATGACAAATTATCCATAGATACAATCACTTTTTTTGGTATAATCTCTTCTTTTCTTGGATGTTAATGTGAAACGCACCGCTGCGTTCGTACTTACTTGAGATAAGTTAGGTTCACACGCACATGTGGGTTCATGCTCGATTACAGGTTAATATTCACCCAACGTTATATATATTTTCAAGCGTCTTATTGAGCTATATTCAATATTTTTTAAATGCATTTGTTTATAATTTCTCAAATGCGTTGTTCATATATGTGGATCTGAACACTTCCGACCAATCCTCATTTTTAATACATTCAGGAAGTCGCTTAAAGTTTATTTTCATCTTTGGAGAATCCTTGCGCGTATAGGGCACTCGCTTTGCAATATCCTTGCGCGTATAGGGCACTCGCTTTGCAATATCCTTGCGCGTATAGGGCACTCGATTTGCAATATCCTTGCGCGTATAGGGCACTCGCTTTGCAATATCCTTGCGCGTATAGGGCACTCGCTTTGCAATATCCTTGCGCGTATAGGGCACTCGCTTTGCAATATCCTTGCGCGTATAGGGCACTCGCTTTGGAGAATCCTTGCGCGTATATGGCATTCGCTTTTTGCAACACTTCCTTGATCGACCACCATGCTGTAGTGGTTTCTAGCTTTTTTACAGTATTCTTCTGACCAACTACTGCACTGTGTGGTGGATATACCGCGGCTGCTTCTATATTTAATTTAGATCTAATGTATATATGATCAAATCAGGACCAAGGCGTAACCATCACTCTGGTCGGTGCACTAATACACGAGACAAACCCCATCCCTGTAATCTGGTACAGCTAAGGATGTTAATATTGAAGTCATTCACGACAGCAGCCCCCATAATCACAAAAAAACGCAATAGTTCACCCCCATCATCAATAGATTCCCTTGCGGCCGCAAAAGATGGGGATCTATAAATAGCCAAGAAAAGCATAACATATGACCACGTGATAAGGGACAAGCCATGTAAAATATTAAATAATTGTGGTGTTCGTTAATAATACGAGTATAAGTAAATAAAATATATGGTGTTGGTTAATAAATAAATAAATTAATACGTAGTATTGCGTCATTATATGCTGAAAGTAGATAATGTATTAGAGTGTATGGTGCCTTGACTGATTGGTTAAATATTTAAAAAAAGGGTAAAGCAAGGAAGCGTTGTGTCACCCTGGTTGTTCAACATTTATATAGATTCATGCGTAAAGAAACTACAAAAGGATAATGGGTGGCATACAAATGTCGAATGGGAACGTATGTGGATTACTGAATGTTGATGACATGGTGGTGCTGACGTAGGGTGAAGATGGATTGTAGAGTTTGATAAGTAAATTGTGTGAGAGATGCGAAGATAAAGATCTGAGAATTAATATTGCGAAATCCAAAGTAATGGTGATGATGAATATTGCAAAATCCAAGAAATGTGAAAGGAAAAGTAAATGCGATATATCGGTGAATAATGAAAAATTGGTATAGAAATGCGTACTTGAGAATAATACACGGGGTAACAATGCATGAAAAAATACGAAATTAAGTGATTATGTTAGAGATTAATGTGAACTTAAGGCTAATGTATAGAGTAAAATGAATAAGAGCACGCTAATATAGTTTGAACATGTTGAACGAATGAAAGAAGAAAGATTAACACACGAAACATATACTGCAAATGTAAGTGGAAGACGTGTGCGAGGAAGACCAAGAAAAGCATTGTTGGATTAAGTGAATGATATTTTGAAAGAAGGAAACGTAGAAAGTCAGAGAAATTGTAGAAATTGCATAAGAAGGTATATGGATGTGGAGGAGGCTAAGGATATGTATCGAGATAGGTAAGTCTGGCGCTCTGTCCTCTCTGCCTACCCTGACAGGGAACTGGCACGATGGTATGTATGTATCTTTAAACTTTAACCTGCTCAATGATGCACTTCTGCGTGCGATATTGAAGATCATTTTTAATGTATACTACTTCGTCCGCTCTGTTTTTAGAATTTGCAGTTTTAATAATACTGTATCCTTCAATAATACCGGGAGAGGAGTTGTGGCCGAGCCATGTTTCCGTTGCAATTGTCAAGTGTTCTATGAAACTGAAAATGGGCTGACCATAGCGTATGAGCTACTGTGGTTATAGCGTCTTCGCCAACTTGAAACTCACCGCTTGTGCATCTGATATTTTTTAAAACTTCTCAGCATATCTTAAAGCGCGCACCATTTAATTTTTAGCAGGCACCTGTTCCATCAGTATCAACTGAAAAGTTTCTTTGCAGATAAATAGTGTAGTTCAAAAAGTTTGCAGAGTTTTTTAGTAACCTATTAGCAAAGTTAATGTTGAAAAAACAATGTTTTTTAGTTGTGTAACATTCGTCTTAATTTTGAATAGGTATAACAGTCTAGATACAATAAAAAAAATATAATTATTTTAACGATTGACACAAAACGAAGTCGAACAGGAAGGCCGTTTGAATATTGTAGGAGAGCACAAAAGAAAACATACATATTTATATGGCGCTAGATAAATTGTTTCCATCACAGACAAATTCATTAATAGTCAGACAATTTGAATCAAGTATTGAATTTAAGTCTTTCTCTTGTCTATCTACAGCTGTTTGTCCTGCGTGTCTATTAATTAATTCCTATCCGCCACCTGCCGCATGTCGTCGTTTCCAGTTTTGAGTCTCCAGTGGTAAGAGGTGACTGTAATTTGATTTAGGTTTCTAAGCTTAAAAATGTATTTCAGGTATGAATCTTTCTCTTTTAATAGTCTTTTTTCGTCTCCGTCTTCAATGACATCGATGATGATTACGTCTCCGTCTCCAATAACATCGATGATGATTACGTCTCCGTCTCCAATGACATCGATGATGATTACGTCTCCGTCTCCAATAACATCGATGATGATTACGTCTCCGTCTCCAATAACATCGATGATGATTACGTCTCCGTCTCCAATAACATCGATGATGATTACGTCTCCGTCTCCAATGACATCGATGATGAATACGAAATATTGTTAAACATCTTGAATCATACCTTATTTATTACAACTTCCGTAGTTTAGTAGATACAACGCTTGCCTTCTACCCAGTGGTTTTGGGTTCGTATTGATGGTACAGGCTTATCCTCGTTTTATTTATTTTTTCGACTTATTGGTTACCTTTCCAAGTTTAACTGTATATCCCATATACATGTATGAATCTACTCTTTCAATAGTTTTCCTCTCCACCGTGACAGAATACCCCGGATCATCAGTATACATTCTATTTTCCTCTCCACCGTGACAGAATACCCCGGATCATCAGTATACATTCTATTTTCCTCTCCACCGTGACAGAATACCCCGGATCATCAGTATACATTCTATTTTCCTCTCCACCGTGACAGAATACCCCGGATCATCAGTATACATTCTATTTTTTTGGTAAAATTCATTATCAATCATTCTTAGTAAATTATTTTTTCCAATATTCATGCTGGTATTATTTAATTTAAATGGGGACTGAATCATAATGTACCAAATTTATGGGGAAAGGTTCCAACGAATCTGAATATTTTTTTTATGGAAGTTGATCAAGTCAAATAGAGATGATATCCAACTTCCAGCGCTGGACTCGAAACGGCACGGGTGCGGTGCAGGAGTTCTGGAGAGCGCACCATGCCGCGCGTCCGCCTGTATTTTTAGCCGGGCCGGCCGCAGCGGGCGGGGCGCGTAGAGCGATGGCGGAGTCGCTCAGTGCGATGCTTCCCGCCAGGCGCTCGGCGGCCCGCCGCCCTCCTCTTGACGTGCCCGCGCCGCGCCGACTTCAGTAAAAATAAAGAGCGCCTCGTTGAAAGCTTTGATAACGACTCGCCTCTGGCCGAGTGAGTCACGATTTCCACACCGCCACGGCCCGCTTGTTGGGTCCCCCGTCCCGTCCCGATCTGATCTAGGGTCTCGCGCACGCCGCGCCGTTGTAAACAAAACATTCCGAACGAAAAACTAAATGTCTTTGTACGTAAATAGTTCATCAAGTGCCGGTAGGGAGTGTGCTTCTGCGTGTAACGTGTAACTGATTCACCGAGGATAATGTCGACAGTGCCACTTCTATTATTATCTGAATGATATTTTCCCTAATTTTTATTAGTGAAATTGTGCGAAATAACCGCAATACTTCGTTCTTAAAGTTGTGGAATTTGAACTAGACAATTTTGGCCTCGGAAATATGAAATAAAACCGATGAAACGCGCGAGAAAACTTTTATTTCTTTCTTGGCAAACGATCTTTAGTAAAAGTGATTAATCGACTATTACACGGAATATGTGAGTGAAAAACGTTTAACGATGAAATTTTGTGTTATTGAACTGGAGGTCCGATTGGAAGGTCGATGAAATACATCGAGAAGCATTCCATAGTTGTAAGAGTGGCGGGATTTTTTCAGGGATAACTTTGTAAGTGTAAATTGACAGCGTTCATATGGTGTCGAGATAGTGAAATAAATACGGAAGCATCAGTGGAAAACATTTCTTAAAGATTTTTAGAATCCTAAATGTAATGTGGATTTTTCATAGTTTTCATTCGCTTTTATCCATAAACGTGAGACAAATTACATTAAAATAACCTAGATAAAGCAAACTATAAAGTGAAAACGGAAATTACAAACTTTGTCCGATTCAGCTGTTTGACAGATTTTCAGCCAATAGTAGCTCTAGGTGAACGAATCACGTGGGAAAATTCCCCTTTAAGTTCAATAGTGATTGTAACACAAATTTTTAATTTGAGTCAGTTTATTTTGATGTTTTTATTATTTAAATTAATTACCTGTTCCGTGTTATAAATTATACACGGTGTTAATAGTATTATTTTTCATATTAATGTAACTGAAATATTTTCAAAATTACATTATTTATTTAAAGTTTTATTTATAATGTTTATTATTAAAAAGGTAAGAAGTTTTTTACTGCCTTTATTGTGTTGTACTTTCGTTATGTATAGTACAACCTGGCGGGTTATATGTCCGAATCACCAGCTCGGATGCATTGAAGGGTACCAAACGAACGCATTACCACAGTTACAGTAGGGTTATTTTCTTAATTCCCACTTATCCAGGATGGCTGCACATCTACCATGTACTACCTTGATCAAAAAGTTTTAGGACTTTATTCATAAAATCGAAAATACAAGTTTATTCATCAAAACCGATATGATCCCCTTCAAAGTACTCCCCATCGACTGCAACGCACTTACGCCAGCGCTTGATCCAATCCTCGAAACTCCGCTGGTACTCAATTTTCGGTATGTCCATCAGAGCCGTCTTCGATTTGTTCATGACATCCTCTCGGGTGCTGTAACGCGTTCCGCGAAGCGGATTTTTAAGTCGGTTGAACAGGAAAAAGTCGCAGGGAGCCAGATCAGGTGAATTCGAAGGCTCCTGGATAGTAATCGTGTTGTTTTTGGTCAAAAACTCATGGAAATAATGTCTTTCGCGATTTCAACGCGGTCCTTTTTTTGCATGAAATTGACGTCTTTTGGCATCAGTTTTGCAGCGACAAGTCTGAGGCCCAAATCACTAACCAAAATGTCTTGAGCGGATCCATAAGCGATGTTCAAGTCCTCTGCCAGCTCTCTGATGGTCAATTTGCAGTTTTCGGCCAACATTTCTTTGATTTATCGATGTTTTCATTGGTTTTCGACTGCCACTGCGTTCGTCATCCTTGATCGACTCACGACCATTTCTGGAGCGTTCGTGCCACCAAAAAACACTTCTCCAACATTTCCGAGGTCTGCGGACCGTTAAATCCGTTTTTCACACAAAATTTAATGCAAATTCGTTGATGCCATTTTCAAACTTGTAAAAAATCGAAAACACGCACAAAGGTAAATTTACTCAGTACAGCGTAACTTTTACAAATGTCAAGCTATGACGCTGAAATTCGAAGGGAAGTGTCAATGATAGATGTGGTAGCCTAAAAAAAAAAAGAATTCCAATCGGGTGACTGACAGTGCCACACGGTGGCCGGTCCTAAAACTTTTTGATCAAGGTAGTATGTTTCGTACACGGCCCAAACTCACCTAATGCTCTCTAAGGAGATCACTATTTCTGCACTAATTGTGTTGGATCGTCAATGAGTTCACCCGCATATGGTTGATCTTGGGTATTAAAGCCACTAAATTTGTATATCAAATTTTAATCAGTCTTTCGAAAAAAAAAAACCCTTTTTAACTACATTTTAAACTATTGTATTGAATAGTTGTATTACACTTTCATTTTATATAGTAAAACCTGACGGATTAATTACCATATGGCAGTCTCTTCCAACCAAATAGAAAGGCGTTAAACAAGTCTCAATTGAAAATCAGACTGGAACCATTTCTAAAAAAATCTGGGTACCAACGGGCATCAAACCTTCAACCCTAATGTTGGAAAACAGATGTCTTATCAACCAGACCACAAAGTTGTTATTGAATAATATTCGTAACTAGAATAATATTTTGTTATTTTGTAATGTGTTGTTTATATATATACGTATTTTAAATAACCTGTTTATGTATGCTATTTAATTTTGCAAACTATTTATTGTATGAAAACATTAGAAGATCTGTTCTGGTTTGGTCAAATTTCTGGATTCTTCCAAGGGCTGAAGTTAATACTTTTGAAGGAAGAAGGACGTATGAAATGGAGTCTAGAGTAGATTCAATAAAAATAAAAAGTATGCTCAGAACTAGATAAACTAATACCCTCAGATCCACTGCAGGCAGAATAATTCGAGATAGAGTTAGAAACTTCCGTATTTGAGAAATACGTAAAGTAGAGATTATTGTGAGATGGACCAGAAACCGCAGAAGACACTGGCAAGGCCACGTGGAAAGAATGTACAATAAAAGGGTTCCCGACTTAGCAATGCATGAAATGCCTACTGACAGTCGTCTCCCAAAAATACCTCTAAAAATGGAAGGATAGCTGGGAGTCAACATCTTAAGAGAAAGTCCTGTTGATAACATATCACAGGTCTAACTAAAGAGAAAGAAAAATAAAATTTGTACCAACACCAAGCAAATAATAATCAATCAAACATTTTATAAACTCCACGTCGCTATCTAAAAGAAGTTCATCTTCAAATGGCATCGAGGCTTTGATGGCCATGTCATTTACAAGCGATCAGTGAAATACTCGCATACCTGTTGAAATATTCAGATAGTCTTAGATTGAGTTAGTATGAATGTTAAAGAAGCTAGCACCAATAATTGGAGAATTCGCTGTGTTCAATTGAATAGCGCGAGCGCTGTGTTGAATTATCATCTAAGATGGATCTAAGCTATGAATATCATAGCTTAGATCCATCATGGGTGATAACCTTATCATTGTGTACTTATTTGTGTATGCTGTATCTATTAAGTTACATGACATCTTCCCTTTTGAGTTGAACCTCTTCGGTGTAATGCATCTCGAGCATTGATATGTGTCAGTACTCGACCTCGCTAAATATGTTCGCTCTACTCTAGAATTGTTTCTGGATTCTTTTCACAATCACAGGAATTGGATTCAGGTATTTTTAGGTTTTCCAAGAAAATTTAATTCCTCGAAGTAAGACTAATTATTCTGATTATGAAATGTCGTTAAATATCTTAATAATACATTAATTGTTGCAGCGATCGCAGTTTAGTTGATAAAACGCTTGACTTCTACTTAGGGTTTAGATTCTAGGAATAAAAAATATCCCTGCCTGATTTTTACACACATGCTTTTAAATATCATTCTGGAAAGAAATTGCCACAAAAAAAACTACTAGACCAAGATCTTTCCGTAATATCGTCCAAACAGTAGACGGACAGAGGTTAACTTGTTGTGCACGGTGGCGAATAGACAAATTTGGTTCTTCAATACTGTCTTCAACGGACGCAATAGCTTCTTCTGTACGCACTCTTCTTTGTCGGTAAAGAGGCACAACATCCATCAAAGTGTATTGTGTTCGAAATTTATTCACTATACGACGAATCGCTGTCTCAGATGGTCGATTATGTAAGTCAAAAATATTTCGAAGTGCTCTTTGAGTTTGGACAATTGAACGCTGATTTTCGAAGTATACCACAATAATATCGTAGCGTTGTTGCGGTGTATATCTAACATATTCATGATGAATTGTCAAACGTTACTGAGTAAAAATGGCAATGACAGCTTGACAACTTGAATCTTAAATCCTTTCCCCCTAAAAAAAACAGCCTGTACAACACAAGTGTACACTACAATATGATTTGCATTCTTAAGCCATATTACGAGTACTTATCGACGACTTTTGTAGCTTAGTTGGCAAGACATCTCTCTCAATCCGAAGGTCCGTAGCTTTGTTGGCAAGACATCTCTCTCAATCTGAAGGTCCGTAACCTTGTTGGCAAGAGATTTCTCTCATCGGTTGCGGGTTCGATTCTCATTGGAACCCAATGTTTTTAAAATTAGGTTTAGTCTTTTAAGAGTTTATCACATGGCAATAAACTCACCAAGTTTTACTCTATACGATGAATCTTCCAATCAACCAGAAAGGTGTTAAAGAGCTCTTAAGTGAAAACCAGACCGGAATCCTTTATAAAAAATCTGGGTTCCAACGAAAATGGAACCCACAACCTTCGGGTTGGATGACAGGCATCTTACCAACTAGACGCGGAGGTCGTTGTAGTAAACCGAATCG
>OX463838.1:30678459-30741064 GCA_949825065.1 Odontocerum albicorne
AAAGACTCAAGTGGAAGTGGGCTGGACATATCGCCCGAGCAACAGACCATCGTTGGACGTATGAAGTAATCCAGTGGTACCCAATAGGTATAAAAAGGCCTGTAAGAAGACCTAAGGCGCGCTGGGTGGACGAAATACGTAAGCATGCAGGTATTATGTGGCAGCAATGTGCAAAGGACAGGATTTTGTGGAGACAACTTGGAGAGGCCTACATCCTGCAGTGGATAGATACAGGCTGATGGTGATGATGATGATGATGATATATATATATTGTATTTTGAAAGCAAACTATAGAAATTATGAACATACTACGTACCAGCACCTATATCTCTGTCAGGTAGATAAAGAGGACAGAGCACCAAACTTTACTATCGCACAAAAATCTTTGAAGACCACCGTGGCCAAGCTGGTAAGACGCCTGTCTCACAGCTTGGAGGTTGCGGGCTCAAATCTTGCTAGAATCCAGGTTATTTTAAAAAAAAATTCAGCCTGATTTTCACTTAAGGCTTTTTTTAACGTATTTCTGGTTGGTTGCAAGAGATTGCCACATGGCAATAATCCCATCAGGTGGTACTGTACACAACGAAAGCGTAATACAATACAATTTTTCGCCACCTCTACATCCATACATTTTCTCATATAATTCATACGAATTCTATGAATTTTTACTTTTTCTTATTTCTTAATATCATTCACATGATCCAATCACACTTTCCATTTTTTCCTCTACGTCTTCTCCTCACATTTGCACTTTATATTTGTTAGCTGGTCATCCTTTATCTTCATAGTATCTATGTATTTCAAAAAGTATATAAATACGGTTTTTTTATAACATAAATTTAACATTTTACAGGTAATTTATTGTTATTATTATATTTACTTGTCACAATCACTTCAGCTTTCTTTGTGTGGTTCCCAATAGTACTTAAATATACATTTTGATGTGTAGAAATTAAACGAGGACTTGGAATAATACTTAAAATATGAAAATAAGCCCTGTATAAATTCGTACATTGAGAAAAATAGATGGGATAACAATGCATTTAGAGAATACGGGTTGAAATAAATAAGGATGCACGTTAAATAGGGGCTGATGTAATGAGCAGAGTAAAAATGAGCTCAATGAGGTAATTTAAATATACAGAAAAAATTAATGAAGAAAGGTAACAAAAAAGTCGTCAACGCGAACGTTACTTGGAGTTTTGGGAGATGAAGGCCAAATAAAGTATGTTTGGACCAAGTGAATAATTTTTAAAGGAAGGGATTTAAAACGTTATTGTTTTTCAATAAATAAAAAATAATCAATATAAACATTAGATAATTCCACCAAAAAATGGCGGACTTGATAAGAACCCACAAAGGTCTTGAAAAACTCAACTTCTGTCTTTTGCAGATGCCATCGATCGCTTTTGATTGTTGATTATATCAGAATTTATGAATGCACATGACGTGCGTAGTTTCATTTTAAAACTTGTTGGTATTCACGCTGTATTACTTTGATTTTTTATGAACCATTCTATTAGGATTTCTAAATCAAATTTATAATAAAAAATGATTTTTGAAGGTTGATTCAAAGTGGTTTTCTTGTATTGATTGATTTTAGATAATAACACTCAACTAGAATTTTATTTACCTTTCCGAGAAAATGAAAAAAGCACTCTTAGATATCTAAGGCACACCTTGCTTGAAGATAACCAGGGATTGTTGAATTGATTGAAGTTTTTGATAGATTTTGATGACTCACCTTTTTGGATGATTCCTATTTTTGTTCGTCATGTTAACTTGCGTATTTTCGAAATGACAACCTGTTATATTCGGTCCACAACCAGCAGAATATAGCACTAGTAGCTCCCCTCCCTCCCCTTAATCCGCGAGGAATACGTGCATAGACCCCCATTGAATATCCAAAACCGTAGATAGTACTGAATCCTATCTGTATTGTACTACAAGTATGTTTGTTCCTGTTCATACATACCTAAAATAAAGTTAAATTTACAAATTATAGGACATTAAGAGATTTACAACAATAATTAATTATAAAATTGATCAATTATAAAAATATTAGTCATAAACTGTCAATAATGATGGAAGTAAATATTTTTTTTCTATATGACGTTGTGCTTTTATTTGTGTTTCATTTGTGTTTTCATCGTGTTGCTGTTTCTCTAGTCTCGTTTGTTCGTTCGTTGTGATTGGCTCGATCGTCTATTTCGTTTAGTATTTACAGCTCTTTTTGCGACCATCCTATCATTTTAATGCATAATAATGTATCTGATACTTTAAACCAAAGTTTTATCACAAAAATAATTTTTAAGTTCTTGAATGAACTAATTACTATTTTTTTTTGTATTTCATAGCTGAGCGTATTTATAGTTCATTTTATTATATTATATTATATGTGTGTACATATCAATTATAAATCATTTTATTAAATTTAATATATAATACATACATCAATAAATTAAAAAAGGAATATGGTGTTTTATGATGTACGTAAAAACATATACTCGTATACTGAAATGCTCGAACAAGTTTTGCCTTAGGTAGCCGGGCTTCCACTTTATTCCCATACGAAAGTTTACTTTCATTTTGTGCAAAGGGGGCCACATATTTTGTATCTTTCCCCGGATGCAGAAGACCCTCGCTACACCACTGACTATCATTGATATGATTTTGGAATATTTGTCGCTTCGAATTCTACATTATTTAACCTTTTTCCAAAGCTTTATATTCATTTGTTTTCAGTATATTTTAGAGGAGACACCGAAAAAAAAAAATAAACAACTTGATTTAAATTTTATAATGTTTATAATGTTTCAATTCATTGCTGCATCCCATTGCCAACATTTAAAATATTTAGTTAAATTCGACAGCCAAGAAATATTTGTTTGACACGCTAAAATACTCATTGGCCCACGATGTTTTGTTAAATACTCGCCACGCTATCTGGGAAAATGTTTTCTTTCAGTTTCATTTGAATTTTACAATGAGAACTAATTGGCGTGAAAGTATTTCATTGGTGATCCGCTGTGTGGAGCTGCACTTTTGGCAGCCAGAGGTAAATAAATAGCATGAATTCTAGACAATATCTATTGTCATAAAAAGCTGTTTGTGAAAAATGTTAACGGTGTGTAATAGTTAATCTTGGCTTGCCTACATTAAATGTTGTCCCTAATACTCGTACTTCTAATTCACAAAGTTTCCAGTTTATCCTTGAAAATAATACGAGTATAACTATTTGATTACATTGAACTACGAGTAGCTTTTATTTTCCAATGTTTGTCTTTAAATTTATTATTCCATTAATGAGATGTAAGATTATATGAATACTCATCCAAAAGTTCACTGTAAAATAAATTCCCTTCATAATACTAATTTTCAAGAAAATATTTTTTCATATAAATAAAATATGATGACTTTTGTGTCTGTGTTGTGGTTTCTGGCGTGGCCGAGACCTATAACTAACACCATCGAAAGTTTATTGTTTTTGCGGTATTCGATTCATGAACTAAGATATTGAGAGTTCCATATATGTAGGGAATGATAAAATATTAAGCTTCATGATAGTTTCTATAGATTAATTAGCCCTTTCGTAGGAAAGCATGAATTATTATTACCATTAATAAATTCTTTTCGGTATTATTTAAAATGACTTTTTCTTTTTTCACGGACTTTTAATTTAATGTATTGAAATACAACACATTAAATTAAAACAATCTCATTGGTTTGCTTACCGATTCGCAGCCTCTAGCGAACATAATGTCAATTGATGAATTATTGTTAATGCATATTTTTTCCTCATTATGCAAAAACGTTTGAAATATTAAAAAAAACAATATAATGTTTCCGAATAAAACGTTAAAACACATATTTTTTTGTTTCAAAGCTTTTATAAACATGTTATGAATGTTTATGTATATTTTTCAATGATACGTTAATTATTTTTCTTTATATTTTTATCCATGATTAATTTTTAAGGTGTGTAATCAGCGTCCTGATACACATTCTTTACCGTTTTTTTTTCTAAGAAGTTATGGGATGAAGATGTCGCTAGAGACTGGTAAAATGGATCCAGTGTCATTCTCCATAAGAAAGATCACCCTTTGAGTGTTGAAACTACTGCGTGATCACATTCCTGAGTGTCTGTGTCAAGAACTGTGTTCCTCAGTCGCACCCGTAATTCTGTTCTAGCTGTCGTGAGGAAGAGAGAACATAGACTGAATTCACTGCTTGCTTGCTGCTTCGATGGCTTTAAAAAAGCTTTTAAAAGCCCCGCATATCTTTAGCATGGGAGTTCCTCCTTACTTTACTTACAGACTCTCTTCAAAAGTTTTAGTCATGACTAAAACTTTGTATCAAGGCTTCGGATGCTGCGTGAGGATATATAACATATGTTATAGTCATTCAAATAGTTATGTCATTGCTGGTGTCCAGCTACCTCATTTTTTTATCCTTACGGTTTATCTGGTTAGAAAGTTCATGAAGGACAAGAGGGACCTTCTAATGCCACAAATATTGGAAAATTTTGGCGCTGTGAATTAGGTGACGTTGAACACGCCGATGATATCGCTTTGTTTAGAGCTTTTGTCGGTGATTCACGGCGTGCAGCATACAACCTATCAGAGGACGCTCCATCTTGAATTGCGTGTGAGTGCTATGAAAACTGAGCTGATTTGCCAAAAAATGTGAAAAATTAAAATTATTAGGTACCACGGTTGCTCAGAAGGGAGTTTGAGAATGTGTTGCCAATAGGGATCCGTGCAATCTACCAGGCAATACGAGGTCCGTATAGAACTCTTCAGTTTTTAGTCTGAAGATATGTTATTGGCTATAAGGTGCCAATCCCACGTACAAAACACTGTACAATCGTCTGGTGAAACAGATCAAATTCGACCTACAGCGCCATCGTAACGATCGCTGGGGCGAATTTATCGAATCACTAGAAGTCGAGGAACACAAAAAGTGGAGGCTGACTCGTTCTCTCCGCACAACCCCTCAACGGCCCACCCCCCTACAGGGCCCTAACGGAACAGTTTTCTCGGCGCGTGACCGCGCTGAAATATTTGCCGGCTCGCTCGCCATCACTTTCACCCCAAATTCTGACCTCAACAACCCGACGCTCTCCGCCTCGGTTGACAAAAAGGTCAAACAAATTGTCGCTTCACGACCCCCGCCGACTTCGGATTTCTTCACCCCGCAAGAAATCCACAAGATCATCCACAACCTCCACAATAAGAGAGCTCCCGGTCCAGATTCAATAAACAACTTCACCCTGAAGAAACTCCCGAAAAAAGCCTCTGCGCCATAACTTCAATCTTTAATGCCTGCTACAGGCATAGATTTTTCCCTTCCGCTCTCAAATGCGCAGACGTTATAATGTTTCCGAAACCGGGTAAAAAATTAACACTCCCCGAAAATCACCGCCCGATCAGCTTACTGCCTACCCTAGGTAAAGTGCTCGAACGACTTATCCTCGATCGCCTATCAAGCGAGATAACCTCGCTTAACATAATTCCAGACACGCAACACGGTTTTCAACCGCGACACTCGACCTCTCATCAACTTCTTCGCGTCGTAGAACACATAGTGACTGGTTACAACAGAAAACATCAAACCACCCTCCTCTCGCTGGACGTGGCGAAAGCCTTCGACACGGTCTGGCACAACGGACTGCTCTTCAAACTACACAAGGCCGGAATCTCTCTCCGCCTCGTGCAGATAATAGCATCATTTCTCAGAGACCGCACCTTCTCCGTCAAGGTGAGCGGTATAAACTCATCCCACCGGCCCATACAAGCGGGGGTTCCGCAAGGAGCCCTCCTCTCCCCCACTCTCTACAACATATACACCAGCGATATGCCCTCTCTCCAGACCAGTCGATCTATCACCGCACAATACGCGGACGATACGGCTTTTCTTTCATCCTCGAAACACTCTTGCGATTCTCACTCTCGCATTCAAAACTTCATTCCTAGACTGGAACGCTGGTGTAGAAACTGGAAGGTCAAGATAAACCCTTCCAAGAGTGCAGCAGTCCGTTTTTCTAGAAGACGTCTGGACTTCATCCGACCACTCAGACTTTTCGGCCAGAGCGTTCCGTGGTGCGACGAGGTGAAATACCTCGGCGTCACTCTAGACGCGAAGCTGTCCTGGAAAAAGCACACCACAAACATCACCGGGAGGGCGTGCGGCACTCTGAAAGCCCTCACACCACTCTTGGGCAGACACAGTAAGATGTCCCCTCGTATCAAGTTAAACTTGTACAAGGCCATCATACGTCCTCAGATGACGTACGCCATCCCGGTCTGGGGCCATGCGGCCGAAACCCATATGCGCAAACTCCAGGTGTTGCAAAACAAGGCAACGCGCATCATTATGGATGCGCCCTACTTTGTCAGCAACAAACGGCTTCACGAAGACCTAGATCTCCCCACCATCCGAGAATACGCGATCTCTCTGGCCGAGAGGTTCTACAGCTCTCTCTCGACTCACCCGAACCCCCTAATCAGCTCACTCACGGACTACGACGTGAACGCTAATCTAATCCACCCCAGGCCCAAGCAAATGCTTCGAACGACCCCCCGACCCCCTATTCGGAACGGTAGGCGCCGAATAGTGTCCGGTGCACATACCCGCGCTTCATAAGGTATCTATCATACCCCCTTATTTATATATGTACACTATCTTAAAGTCACAGCGTTATCCCTCACCCCCGTCTTCGTAATATATTTATAATTATTGAAATATCTATGTCTATGTATACATCACTATCCTTTCTTTCTTTGTATTCATATTTATCAACGCTCGTGACATATAAAAATATAAGTATATTATTATGTAACCTTTATGTATCTATAACCTTAATGTATGTACCAAACTCTATCCCTCCTCTCTATAAAAAAAAATTTTTCCAACACCACCACCAAACAACCCAAATTTAATTACCCAAAGTCCGTTCATACAAAACCGATGAAGGAGTAAGGTGTCCGACAATCGGACCGACACTCCGAGAAAATCATAAACTTGGCTGGCGCGGCTATAAGGTGACTGCAATCGGCCTATATTTCCATTCGGCTCTGAATCTATTATTTTATCAAGATCCAAAAGAAAGAAATACTCTTCAAGAATATACACCTTAGGCCAACTTTTTGAGCCGTCACCAGATAAGGGTATTAGTTCTCGTTTCGCATCCCAATGTGAGGTAATTTGAACAATACATACATAAAACATTGGTAACAACATTCATCTTATTCGGCTCGCATCCCGTTTCGCATCCCAAGTTGAGGTAATTTGAACAATACATACATAAAACATTGGTAACAACATTAATCTTATTCGGCTCGCATCCCGTTTCGCATCCCAAGTTGAGGTAATTTGAACAATACATACATAAAACATTGGTAACAACATTAATCTTATTCGGCTCGGAAAGTTTATAAAATTATTTTTGTATATTTGTAACGTGTCGTATGTTATTATGCAAACATATTAAAATATTGTTATTGTTGAAAATATTTCGCGTCTCATTCAATATGCCAACCGATCCAATTTCGGATCGCAACACATGGACTAAACAATTGTGCCTTAGAAGGAAAATGGGTTAAGTGGTACGACCATGTGATAAACAAGAAAGTTGTTATTTGGACGCAGCAGCAGTTATAACCACTACGATACGGGTGAGGTGATCGATCGATATCCTTAATATGTTTAGATCACATATTAAGGACACGCTTGGTAGCTCGTCAAGAGTTGGACTATATTATCGTCATGGGACGGTAGAATAGTGTAGGATATCATTATTGAGTAATAAGATTTACAGTATTGAATATAAATACAACTTGTCACAAAAATTATAAACATTTAAATGAATCATACACAAAAATATTGACAAGCAGCACGCACGTGCATACCACCGATCACACATAAAATACAAACTTTAGCCAGGTCAGGGCTCAGCTAATCAAATGATTTAATACACAAAAAGAAAGAAAAAAAATTTCATGCGCATAATCTATCCACTCCAATAGAAAAAACTCACATTAAAACTTCAACATATATGCAGATATTACAAAAAGTTTGAGAGAAAAAAAAATAACGAGAGTCACGCCATGGCGTCAGATTTATGGTAAACCTAAGTTCTTGGCGAAGAGGGTGTTTGATTTTTTCTTTATCATTTAATCTATCACATGAAGCGATGTTTGTGCAATCATTTTAGTCAAATCATAAATATATACATGCCAATTTCAAATTCTTTAAAATTTGTAATAAAACAGGTGGATTGTAGGTTGCATCTATTATGCTCATAATTATCCTCAAAAGTATTTATTTTACAAAGTATATTTGAATTTTAACTAATTTCAGGGTCGGACTCGCGTTCCCCGTTCCCGCCTCCTGAATTCGGTGGAACAGAAACTGGAAGAAAGCGTCAACTCTTCTGGAACTCCACCTACCGAGGATGCAGCACTCCTGCCACTGAAGAGTTCCAGAGCTAAGAAAATCTCCAAGAGGAGAGGTGCCATCAAGCACCATCGGTATTTTTCATCAAAATTTTCAAGTATTTGTGTAGAAACATTAAAATTAAGATAGAATTTAGAACTGAAGGTTAACTGAAACCTTAAAAAAGTAAATTTGACACGATCGGAGTCAACCTGAAGTTAGATACGAATTCAAGATTAATATACCATATACATTTTATATTAAACTTTTTATTAATTGCACAGACTGAATAGTTTATCATTCACTACAGTAAATAAAAGGCTAGTTAAAATATATAAAACATCTACAAAAAAAAACTAGTATTTTTAACAAGTCACTTTTCAAAGTGAAAACAGACAGAATTTATTGACCGCAGATTTTTCTTTTTAACGCTTTGAGACAATTGAAAAACATTGTCCCTTTTAATTTCTAAATGCGACATTCTTCGATCAACTTTTACACTTATGATGTTAACTTTTACACTTATGATGTTATGTAAATACTACACTAAACCTAAAACCAAATGTGTTACTATCACACATCGGAAGATCTACAAAGGTTTCTTTGAAGTTCGTCTTCCCTTGATAAGCTTTTGCCCGTTTTTTTTTTATCAAATATGTTTTTCTGAACTTATGTAAATGCGGGGAAGGTTTAATGGCTATAGCCACTATCTTCCTATACTTACACTCAACTACTTGTGTATTTAAATAACTTTTATTATTATTATGTAGATGCGGGAAGGTCTAATGGCTATAGCCACTATCTTCCTATACTTACACTCAACTACTTGTGTATTTAAATAACTTTTATTATTATTATGTAGATGCGGGAAGGTCTAATGGCTATAGCCACTATCTTCCTATACTTACACTCAACTACTTATGTATTTAAATGACTTTTATTACTATTATTATGTAGATGCGGGGAAGGTCTAATGGCTATAGCCACTATCTTCCTATGCTTACACTCAACTACTTGTGTATTTAAATGACTTTTATTATTATTATTATTATTACTAATGACCTTTGCCAATGATAAATGACCACTAGTATAGTTTGTCGACTTTCTGCCACGTCTCGAAAAATATTTTAAATATATCCAGTTCGATTTTTTTTAAATTTTATTCAGGTCGAAGTCTTTGAATTGCTTGTGAAAACTCATCGATCAAATCTTTTCAGAATCCACGAGGTGAATGGACATCGTTTCGTGGCAAAATTCTTCAGGCAACCGACTTTCTGTGCCTTCTGCAAGGAGTTTCTGTGGGGTTTTGGCAAGCAAGGCTACCAGTGTGTCAGTAAGTTTTCATCAAAATATAGTCAATTACATACACGTATCAATATAGTACAATTATAAATACAATTGATTTATGCACTATACACGATGACAATTAATATGGATTTAAAATAAGACAATATTTTATTTCTCCTTTCTGTTAATGTTTGAAGTATGGCAACCTTTGTGAAATAAAATAACCTCGATGTCTTTTTTAACAGATATACCATACAATAAAATAACTATCAACCACCTCTAAGCCAACTTCTGACAGCTTTTCAATAATCGATAATTTAGAGAATAAAAAAACGTTTATAATCTTTATAAAAATACATTATTTTCGATTATACTCGTAAATAAAAGTACTAAATATCGCACCGTCTAAATATTTGATGTCTTCTTTCTAATCCTTTTATTATTTTAGAAAAATCCTTATTGTTTGATCGAGCCAACTTCACTTAATCTTTTTCATTTGGCCTCCTAGGAGAAGTAATTTTTTCAAGTCTTCTTCTTCATAAAAATGTTTTCTTTTTCATTGAAATTTACGTCATACTAAAAAAATTATTAAATATGAGTTTAAACTATAGCACATAGGTATTAGTAGTCTGATGGGGGTTTCGAATAAAATATCATTAATTGAATAAAATAAATACAATAGCTGAGAAAATCTGATTTCCCCAAGGTTTACAATTAGTAAGAATGTAGATTGTAGATTGATGGGAATTTCGTCATTCACTTCTGTTGCATATTATAGAAAATCTGATTTCCCCAAGGTTTATAATTAGTAAGAATGTAGATTGTAGATTTATGGGAATTTCGTCATTCACTTCTGTTGCATATTATAGAAAATCTGATTTCCCCAAGGTTTATAATTAGTAAGAATGTAGATTGTCGATTGATGGGAATTTCGTCATTCACTTCTGTTGCATATTATAGAAAAAAAATATATTCTTCAAATCATTTTTGGTATTTAAAAAAAATGTAAGTGATATACTATATTATACATAAATGTATTATTTGTTTGTGTTTTGACTTAAATTTAGTTGAATGCTTGTATTTTTTTTATAACTATTTAATATCCTATGACTAGATTGTCATTTGACCGTGATTATACTGCGAGTTTGCTTGCGACCATCACTACGGTTAACCAATGGTCAAAAAAGCTACAGGCTGGTAACCTAACATTCTGAATTGACAAAAAAAATGAAATTGTATTCAACTGTGATTTTGCGTTCATGGTATGGTCAACTCACGATCGACTCCATGTTAGCTCGTGATCACCTTCATTCTTAAAGATAGTTCGAGACGACCACCGCACCGATTAGAGAGCAGGCTGTCCTCAAGTTCTAAAGGTAGTTCGAGACGACCACCGCACCGATTAGAGAGCAGACTCTCCTCAAGTTCTAAAGGTAGTTCGAGACGACCACCGCACCGATTAGAGAGCAGACTCTCCTCAAGTTCTAAAGGTAGTTCGAGACGACCACCGCACCGATTAGAGACCAGACTCTCCTCAAGTTCTAAAGGTAGTTCGAGACGACCACCGCACCGATTAGAGAGCAGACTCTCCTCAAGTTCTAAAGGTAGTTCGAGACGACCACCGCACCGATTAGAGAGCAGACTCTCCTCAAGTTTAATTTGGGATTTGAATCCACTATTATTGATAGATTTAGAGAAAAATAAAAAAAAACGTCGAAAACTTTCTAAGGAAAGACGATCTCCAAAGGAACCTTTGTAGATCTTCTGATATTTGATAGCCATCGGTTTTAGGTGTTGTATATGTAGAGCATATGATATATAATAAAAACATTGATAAAACCTTCCAAAAAGAGAAGTCTTTTAGGTGAAGCGTGTGTGTGTGTGTTTAATGTATATAATCATAAATTTGAAAAAAAAAACTTTGTTTTCAAGAACTGCCTAAAGATGCACACACCACCCATATCTCTAAAACTTAGAGGTAGACCATTCCACGTTACAGGGCCAGCAACAGCTAAAGCCCTGTCATAAAACCTCGCCCTATTGGATCGATTTGGAGCAATCAATTGATTCGATGAAGACGAAATAAACCTCTGAAAAACCATCTCTCAGACACATATGCTTAATACCTTTTTTACTATATCAAATGTGAATAGAATATAAAACTTTTTGGTATTATTATGAGTATTAATATGGATCACTAGGGCATATTGATTTTTTGTGTCAGCTACAGTAAGAAACAAAGTTTTTCAAAATGGACATTGTAATCTATAATCATTGTGTCTACAGGGTTCCATAAAACGGTAATTAACATTTCCTTTCAAAATGGACATTGTAATCTATAATCATTGTGTCTACGTGGTTCCATAAAACGGGTATTAACATTTCCTTTCAAAATGGACATTGTAATCTATAATCATTGTGTCTACAGGGTTCCATAAAACAGGAATTAACATTTCCTTTCAAAATGGACATTGTAATCTATAATCATTGTGTCTACCGGGTTCCATAAAACAGGAATTAACATTTCCTTTCACACACATACGAAATCTACTAGATTCTTGCGACCAATGACGGATGAGATATTTTATTGTGATTTAGACAAGTTTTTTTTGTATTCGAAATAGGGTACAAATTTTAAAGAATGTAAATGTTTTGAAAAATGTTATAATATTATATTCTAATTGGTTTCACCTGTTTGTGACGCTTGAAGGGAACAGCATAAGACAATAAAATTAAACAAAGCGTAATGGATATAATTAATGTAGGGAATAATGTTGCAGCTTGCCAGACGGCGGTCCACAAGAAATGTCACGATAAGCTACTTGGCTCCTGTCCACAATCTAGCTTCAACTCGGAGAGTACCATAGTGAGTATATTTCCCCATATAATCCATTATTTTATACAACATATGTTCATGAAATTAATATATCAAATGAATTCCGCCATGAAATGAATCAATGTCAACTACAAAGACCAAGCTTGGATTTTAGGAAAATGTATATGGATAGTACAGCGCTCTGGATCTTGATGAAATAAATCAAAATCTCGGCTTGTATATACTTAATGCTTATAAAAAGCAATCTTAATCTTAATAATAGATTTTTCAATACTTTCATAACTGCCCTCTTCCATTACTGAACCGCTGATAATAAGTTCCGGAATAAATTCTTTTTAATTTTTTCGTAACATTTTCATAATACACAGTATATTACTTAAAGGGTTTATTATTATTTGTCAATCTCTTCTAAAAAACAAAAATATATTAAAAACATCTTAAGTAAAATCCAGACTGAAACCTTTTTATGAAAAAAATGGGAGACAGGTGTATTATCAACTATGCCACCCACTATTTATCACTTTAGGTGGCTTGAAGTATGAGTGTTGAAAAACCAAAGCGCAAAATAGTTTAAGTAATTAATACTTTTTGATTTTTTCAAATTTTAATCTGCTACACGAAGAAATCTCTCAAATTACATTAGTTTTCCATTTACGAAAAAGGAAAATATTTGACAGACCAATTAAGAGTTTAAAGACAAAAAAACTCGTAAATGAGATCGATAAAACATAACATATATTTTTTTACAGTTATTTAAATTGTCAAACATCTTGAAAAAAACTGTTCATAAGAGTGAAACTGAAATAAATTAGATTGGGTCTTGCATGACGATATTGCGTGTTATTTACGAGTATATAAAAGTTGGAGTCAAGAGTTTTACAAAAAAGTTGTAAGAAGTTCGTTGTGAGAAAATATAATTTCAGAAACAATAGAAAACTTTAATAAATATCCTAAAATTTGGGAGCTGCACTGAAGGTTTAAAATTTTAGACATTCCCTGCCTATATGTTACTTTGAATAAAACATCGAGAACCCACACGATTGGTTGTTCTTTAAAAATAATATGATATTGAATGAAAATAAATCTAAAACAAATAAAATAAGCTTATGAAAATAGTTATATTCCCTTTCGAACTAATAAAACTTAATGCAGGTGTATGTATAAAAAAATGGAAGATTTATTAAAAAAATTACTTTACCGTTATTTATAAATGAATAAAATAATGACTCACCGTATTGAGATATCCAAATAGTAATGATATAATATTTTTCTAATAGTTATACCTCTGAAGCCCGAATTCAATAAAATACGTTTTTTTTTAATTTGTTGTTTTATCAATCAATTCGATTAATTTAATATAATAAATTGAAAATATTATTTGAAAACATGAAAGAAATGAAAACAAATCAAATAAATATTTATTATAGGATTAAATTTAAAGGGAATTAATTGCAAACATCTGATCACATCCTGAGATGTTGACATTTTCCCAGCTGTTCGACATGATTGACAATTAAGATTTAAGGAATTATTACTATTACTCGCCGTGTATTACAATTTCTAGATGTCTTCGTACGTACGTTTCAGGGTAAATGAATAAATCTACTAGTATATACAATACTATAAATTACGCAATGAGTAATAATACTAATACATTTATTTTCCAGTCATATCTGATTTTTAGTAAAATATCTACACTGAAGACACCAAAAAGCTGATTTAGGAACTTGGTGGTTTTCTTTTTGTAACATATGATGTGTTGTGTCGATATCTACACTGCAAACACCAGAAAGTGGGTTTAGGAACTTTGTGGTTTTCCTTTTGTAACATATGATGTGTTGTGTCGATATCTACACTGCAAACACCAGAAAGCTGATTTAGGAACTTGATGGTTTTCCTTTTGTAACATATGATGTGTTGTGTCGATATCTACTCTGCAGACACCAGAAAGCTGATTTAGGAACTTGGTGGTTTTCCTTTTGTAACATATGATGTGTTGTGTCGATATCTACACTGCAAACACCAGAAAGCTGGTTTAGGAACTTGGTGGTTTTCCTTTTGTAACATATGATGTGTTGTGTCGATATCTACACTGCAAATACCAGAAAGCTGGTTTAGGAACTTGGTGGTTTTCCTTTTGTAATATATGATGTGTTGTGTCGATATCTACACTGCAGACACCAGAAAGCTGGTTTAGGAACTTGGTGGTTTTCCTTCTGTAACATATGATTGTGTCGATAAACCAAGATTTACACGAACTTCATAGCGTCTCTGCCATAAGAAAGGGATAGTAGACATAACATATGCTTTAAAAACGGGATATTATCAGTAAAGGGAAATAAACCATACGAAAAATCTTTGTCTTGAAGGATCTGAAGGTTCGCAATAGTCCACACCCTGTTCCGTAAAAATTAACAATTCGATCCCACCACCACACATGCTGTCATGGGGGACAAAATAAGTCCCCATACATCGCGATCTACACAAGAAATTCGAAACCATTATTTTTTTATGAGCGCGACGTCACTTAGTAACGAAGAAGGAATTGCCCAAAGGCACTTCTTCTCCGATGGTACACACCTAAATATGAAAATAATAGCAGTGATGACGGACTTAAGGTCTGACATCACGGTTGAAGAAAAATGACTCGTAGCGCAGTAAATATATTTATAAAATGGCTTAAGGCCTGAAGTTCAAACATCCCAGCAAGTTGCCAGTACTTTCACAGAAAACTTCGAATGCAACAAAACCATCCCTTGACGCTACTAAATCGTAGAAGCCAATCGGCTCGAAGATGAACCGATGTTAAGCTAAATGAATTTCTCTTCGGAAATTACTGACTTGATTTTAATCGTAGTATCATAGAATGTGCTCTGCGGATTGATCCAGATGACCGCGAAAATTGCAACAGGGCGAAGGGACAAGATTGAAGCTAAAGAGTTTGTCATTAAAGCTCCCATGGCCATTAAATATTAACATATCAAAGAAAGATGAACTCGGATGCTTCATCAGACCAAATATTCAGATGTCTGTGATATCAGAGCAACCCCCACCTTCCTATCCGGGTTCAAATCCGGAGTCAAAGCGCTTTTGAGGGGAGTCTGATCTCTAAATGACTAAATATTTGTCCTTTTATTATTATTAATAATATGATTATAAAAAAAATGAAATTCCGTATGAACTATTGTTCGAAAAAAATATGAAATATTAATTTCAAGTCCGCGCTACCGAACAGGTTAACTCGGCTCTTAGACTGCTCACATCACGGGTAATTAAATTCAGACAGACCTTGTTGTCTTTCACATCAACTGTACTGTACTGGGTGTAAGCTGTGCTCAATACAAAATTCTAGGTAATAGAGCAGGAGTGGCCAACCTTTTGCATACCATGCGCCAGTTTTTTCACAGACGAGTTCAGATGAATTTAATACAATACAATATGAAGATGAATACAACTCAAGCACTTTTTTTACCTTCTTACGTTCACGTTTGGGGTTGTAAAATAGGGATAGGGGTAAGATCTGCTTCGCTTAGGGGAGGAAAATGAATAACTCAATCACGCAATTCAATTAATTAATTTACGCCATTTCAAAAGACACACCTTTATTGGAGCACCAATCTACAATAGTCAGAAATGATCTCTTGGACGAGAGGGTGAGTGTTGTCGTGGACCCCACTGATGGTGCTACAGCTACCGGAGAGTCTCGTTTGGTGAAGATAACTCTGGACCACAGTTGTTGGATGTGGTGAGAGAGAAAGCTTTGAGCGCTCGCCGCTCATCCGCACGTGACTTCAAACACGTGGTGCGCGGTGTTTGCGAACATTTGAGCGGGAACGCGCAATGGCAACACCGATAGAAATATTCGTACGTTTGTAAACCCGCCTAAAGTGACAGCTCATAAGTTCCATTCTAACTGTCAGACACCGTATAGTTGAACATTACCGAAGGCTGTATGAATTGAACTGAGAGCACTTTGGTGTTGAAAATATGAAGATATATTCGGTTATGACGCCTATTTTAAAAGAATAAGTAGGCGCAAGGATGCAATGCGCCACTTGTAATCATCCAATGCGCCACGGTTTGGCCACCCCTGTAATAGATGGTCACTTAGGGGACTTCTTTATCAGATAAATCGTAAATATTGTATATATTAAGATGTTCGATTCCGAGGATAACAATCTGGAATTCTAATACAAGGATCGCCGGTCCGGTGCTCGGAAAGTTACGCATCCCCAGTAAAAGGGCATTTCTCCACTAAATTATTAGACAAAGAAAACCTCGAACATTTATCAAATAAGATATATCAGTGGCAGTGGGATCATTTAGTTGCTGGCATCGAGTGGATTTTACATTTAACGCATTAAAAATGTTTTTTTTGTCAATGTACTCGTATATAGTTTAATTCGACATTAAAGAAAGTTTTGTAGAAGAAATTAAAGAAATAACGCTTAAAATTGATCAAAAAGATATTGTATTATAATACAATAATAATAAATATAAGTTTACACTTATTATTTATGATTATTATAATAACACATATGAGATACACATATCTTGAGATTGCATATATATTTCGAGATAATGGAGAAGAAAATATATTCAAGAAATAAGCTATCAAAAGATTTGGGCTCATTATATAACATCCCTCTAGTCGAGATACACCTCCATTAATAGAGGGGGAGTCCAGCCGCGAGAACATAATATAAATTTAAAACAAAAGACTTTGAATAAGTCTTCAATACAAACAATTAATTTAATATATTTATATATAGGTTCACCGATAAAAAATAGCTTGCAAATATAATATATTATATATCCCGCAATCACATACAAAGACAAAGGGAAAGAAAATGCATTCAAGAGAGAATCCCCCAAAAGGTTCGGGCTCATCCCACAACACCCTCCCAGCCGTATTGTATTACACTTCATTGTATCATATACTCGTATAGTACAACCTGGAAGATGTATTGTTTATATGGCTAAATCTTGCAATCAACGAGAAAAATGTTAAAAGGGCCTTAAGTGGAAACCAGGCTTAAACTCTTTTGTAAAAAAATGGTTACCAACGGGAATCGTACCCGCTACCGCTACCCTTGGTTTTAGAGACATGCGTCATGACAACTAAGCCACGGGGCTCATCACTTAAAGAAAATATTTTGTATAGGTTCAGAATTTTAATTGAAACTGGAAAAAAATTAACGTAGTATCATATTTTTTTTTTTCTGTCATACGTTGCCAGAACCTACTGCAAACGTAACAAGCATGAAATCAGCTAAGTGTTGATATATTTATTTTAATTATGTTATATAGTATGTTACGAGTATGTATTTATTTGAAACTTTATTGTACAGCGTACAGTATGGCGGGTTTATTGCAAAGTAGCGATCTTTTCCAACCAACCATAGAATTGTTTTATAAAATATTGAGTGAAAGGTGTGGTATTTGAATTATTGACGCCCATAAAAAAAAGATACATACATAAAATACATATAACCATGCCATATCCATTGCGGGGTAGACAGATCCTAAAAAGATACATACATAACATACATATAACCATGCCATATCCATTGCGGGGTAGACAGATCCTAAAAAGATACATACATAACATACATATAACCATGCCATATCCATTGCGGGGTAGACAGATCCTAAAAAGATACATACATAACATACATATAACCATGCCATATCCATTGCGGGGTAGACAGATCCTAAAAAGATACATACATAACATACATATAACCATGCCATATCCATTGCGGGGTAGACAGATCCTAAAAAGATACATACATAACATACATATAACCATGCCATATCCATTGCGGGGTAGACAGATCCTAAAAAGATACATACATAACATACATATAACCATGCCATATCCATTGCGGGGTAGACAGATCCTAAAAAGATACATACATAACATACATATAACCATGCCATATCCATTGCGGGGTAGACAGATCCTAAAAAGATACATACATAACATACATATAACCATGCCATATCCATTGCGGGGTAGACAGATCCTAAAAAGATACATACATAACATACATATAACCATGCCATATCCATTGCGGGGTAGACAGATCCTAAAAAAATGTCTAAGCATCTTTCGTCTCCTCCACTTCCATACATCTCGTCATGCACAATCTTCTATTGTTCATACTTATCACTTTACCTTCTTTCAAAATCTAGTCCGCTTGATCCAGTCATGTTTTCCTCGGACTACCTCTTCCACGCACACCTTACAACTATGTATACTCACACAGTAATTATTTCATCATATTTTTTTTTCCACATGTCTAAACTTTCTTCAAGTTACTTTCGTCACTTTACTTAAAACATTTATTTTATCCACCCACTTATTTTTGATACCTTTAATCCGCCTTATTTCATGTATTGTCACTTGACTAAATTTTCTTAGTGCTTGAATCTCCACAGTTTTATCTTAATTTTATCCTTCTTCTGTATAAGTTTCTTCTGTATAAGTTTCACTTCCGTAGGTTAAGGTGGGCCCCAACACAATATAATTTTTACTACTTTTGGTACCGCGTTATTTTTTATATAACATTGAGTTCTCCGTTAACCTTGTTACATGTCGCTAACCTTCTTTCAATGTCCTTTTCAACTCGCCCATCACACGTAAACATAACATACTTCCCAGATAATAGAACCTGCTTCAGTTTCTTTGAGTACATACATCGTACTTTTTATCACACTTTTTTTCTATACCCATAACTTTTTATTTGGTTTTATTTTTAAAAAATGAATACGTCTCATTTTTTAAAGTTTTGGAACAAACCATATTTTTTCATGACCTCACTGACCTCACAGGCCTCACTGACCTGAACTCATGAATAGTAAGGATTTGTTAAAAAGGTATAGGAAAAGTTTATAAGAATAAAACATATAGATAAAACAATATACTGACCCAACTTAAAGACAATGTGTTTTTGATATTAACTACCATTTGCAGTCACTCCACGGTATATTATGAATTTATGATCTCTTTCTTTCTCGAAAGTCCCTCGAATTGCAATTTGTATTAATTCAAACTTACTAAGTGAACTCAAAATAAATCCTTTTTGTAAAGAAGTAAAAACTTGCTTCAGCAAATAGTAAAAAGTCACATTTTTTGTATGTAAATTAAGATTCTTAAGTGATTCACTAAAAAAAGAAAAAAATCATGGGTAGTTAAAATTGTTGTAACCTTACGGGTTTTAGTGTTACGTTTTGTAAAAAAGTTTTTTTTTATTTTTACGGTTAAATTCGAATGCCGAATGGTTTATATCGGTATTCAAGTGAATAGTGGAAACCCTGTTAAAATTGAATCGCCGCCAGAAGACGTTAGTTGGATAAAAGGTGTACGGTTAAATTATTTAATGAATTAAAATTTAATGATTATATTGTGCAGCAATGCTGTATGTTTTTAATGTATAAGCAATCCATCCACAATAGGATGATTTATGTTAAAGCCGAAAATACAAATGTTAAAGCCAAACTGACTATTAAAGCCAAAAATATAATAAGGGTGTGAATATATAATATATGAAATTTACGCGAAAAGAATATTTTTTGATGATATACTCGAAGAATTTCAACTGATTAAACTTCGAATATTTTTTTGTTTTAATATTGAAAAATATTGCATTTGTGATCTGTATTTAGTATTTCAAAACTCTTTTTATATTTTAAGAGAATTATTCTATTAATTTTTCTTTAAAATCATTGCTTGAATGTTTTTTCAACTTAATTTTTATATTTTGGCAATTTGAATAATGCTCTTACTTATATTCTAAAAGTGAAATCTGAGGCAAAGTAGAGGGAACAATGTTATTTTGAAATAAAATAATACAAAAAACCAAATATTTCTTATTTCATCCTCCCGTTGTGAGATACGCCGCTTGACAGTTCGACATCGGGTGTTCTTTTCAAAATTATTCTCTACGTTTGTGATTTGGTAAAGATCTTCATAAATCGTACTTAATTATAGGTTAGTTAAAGTATAGCGTATATACCAAACATTCACAAATACACCGTTTTTATTCATCCGCAGAATAACTTGCAATATTATTAACATACGAGTGCATTGATTGCATTCATATAATGTACGCATTAGATTATACATACAATATATTATTTACTAGTATGAATATAATTAAAATTGTGTTTGACTTTTATTACAAATTGAAGCATATTACATCAAAATGATTATTTATTTATTCTAGTACCTACGTGAGCGGTTTAAGATCGATCTTCCTCACCGCTTTAAGCCTCACTCCTTTGTATCGCCCACTTTTTGTGACCACTGCGGCTCTCTGCTCTATGGACTGTTTCGACAGGGTCTCAAATGTGAAGGTAATGTTTTCTTTCTAGCCGATTTTACGAATAATAAAATAAAAGAGTTTTAAAAAAATTAATTCCAAATATTGATTAAAATAAATTTCATGAACCTGTAAATCGTCGAATGAAGAAAAACTGAACGTTTGTCATTTATCTACTCATTCTTTTCGAACGGAATACAAATAATTAAACATGGTTATGAATCAGCATAACGTTTCCACCCATTTCGGTTTTTTGTTTTTCAGTTTGAATTGATACTGGAAAAAATAAATATAATGTACATGTTTTTTTAATTCCATGTTGGAAAGTGGTTTTGGGTGTTGCATTTTCGAAATTGTTATTTATAATATTGATGAAAATACACTTTGTTTCATATTGTTCTGTTCGTTTCATTTGTGTATATTCACTAAATTGAAATTGATCGCTGGAAAATATTTATTTTAAATGAAAAACTGAAAGTAAACGAAATTATTTGCATTGATAATGGCGATTGATTTATTGGATTTTAGCTTTTTCTCGACACATAAAGGCGATTGAAAAATAAGTGATGTAACTATAACATATGTAAAAAGAAAATATTGATTATTTTCATATGAAATAAAATGTTATCTCATCTAGGTTTATTTGGTTACTAATTAAATAGGAAGCTATAAATAATAATTAATCAAACTACATATTATTGACTGAAATTACATTTTTAACGTAATCATACATTTTGTAGGGAGATAATGTTTTGTTAGATTTTCATGTGAAAAAACAATGAAAAGATATTTTAATATTTAAGATGTTCCTTGATACAAATCTGACGGGTGATTCCCACCTGAGCAGCTGTGCTGGGCTTGTCCCTAATTAGTGAGTAGTGAGTAGTGAGTCACAATAGTAGTCCCTCTTATAAATGATGATGATTTCAAGCAAACATGCCGAGTCATTTTATTATGTACTCGTATATTTGACAGTTGTTTTAATTTTATTCTCAGAATTCTCTAATTTTTTACAATGTCTTTTTTACAGTTTATTAGAGGTAAGGTATCACTATTATTTTTTTAAATATATTATAATAATTTATTCTTTATTTTTATAATCTATTACTTCTAAAATGGTTTATTTTAAAAGATAACCTCACGCGTACTTAAATTTTGGTTTTATCTCAATATATGATATACGAGTATATCTCTCCAAATATAATTATTAATAATATTTATCATTGTAAAAAAGACAATTTCTAACGAAAAAGTAATTCATTCAATAGTTTTACTCGTTGATAAAAAAATGTTAATATTTGAGTAATATTTCCAACATTGAGTTATAGTGATTTACCAAACCAATAACAACTAAATTCGCAATGACTTGGTTGTTATAAAACACATAATATAGATCATATAAAATAATTTCAATTATTTTATGAACCATTAAGAAGTTTACTTCATAGGTTTTTGGTCAGTATTTTTTTTTTCATAAAATTAATTATTCAACAGTACATTAGTTTGACTGATTAGTACATCTTTAGAAATCGATATGAAACCATTTTAATCAATTGGTATTAGTCAATGTGTGTTTACATAAAATTTGAATTAAAACTGATACAAATTGGATTGTTATACTTTCTATGGTGAAAATGTCATAGTAGAATTGGATTTTATTGATTGGAGTAATAATGAGAATTGTAACTTTGTTAATCAGATGGCTTAACCTGATAGTCTAGTTGTTTTTAAACGTTGACTGGACTTTGTATAAACATATTTATACGCATACTAAAGATGAATCATATATTATAGAAGCAAGAGTAATTCCTATCTCTGCCAAACCCTTGGACAGATGTTTTTATCTAATACACAGCATTCTATGATTCCTCTGAGATTAATTCGAGAATTCATTAAATTGTAAAAATTTAAATATGTATTTTACTTATTATACATACACGTAACTTTATTGAAAATATGCATACCTACATACAAAAAAAATTATTTAAGCTTTATTTGTTTTGAGATATTTGAGAATACATTATGCCACTTAGAAATGAAAATATGAATGAAATTAAAAGAAAACATGATTAGTATAATATTGTAATTTAAGAATGATTTGCATATTTTCAATACTTCTAATTAATTATGAATGTGTTTTGTGGGTTTGATACGTTTTACATATAATATATACATATGTACATCCAAATATAAATAATGTTGCTCGATTTCATAGATTAAGACAAATTAGCAAAAGTTATTAAAATTCAAAAAAGTATCATACATTTTTATTTGATAAAAAAAGAACCCTTAAAAGGTTTTTTTTAATAAATTCAAATATATCACGTTCAAAAGAAATTTTGTTTGCGAATTTGCTACCTCAATGATGAGTTGCGATAACTTATTAATTTCTATTCTGTAGGAGATAACATTTGTTAAAAGAAATATTGATTATTTTCAGGTGGAATTATGTACTTTTATTATTATTTTACAAAAAAATTACAATAAGTTGAATCATAATTTATCTGAATGGTTAATCGTATGATAAAAAAAATACTAACTTTAAAACCCTTACATAAATTCCTCATCATCAAAACCACCAAATTACAAATGAATATGCCATAATAAGGCGATGGTCGAACTAACGAACTAACGAACTAACGAACCAGCTCGTCACTTACTAACTACAAATCATATTGATTTAAATGATTACTTAAATATTCCCTCGTCGCATATCTCTTCTCTTCTTGACTAAATATTATCTAGCTTCAAAACAAAATAAAATCTTATCTCATCTCGGTATACGAGTATTTTCGTATTAAGTATACATCCTTGTTAAAGCTAAATGATTACTTAAATATTCCCTCGTCGCATATCTCTTCTTGACTAAATATTATCTAGCTTCAAAACAAAATAAAATCTTATCTCATCTCGGTATACGAGTATTTTCGTATTAAGTATACATCCTTGTTAAAGCTAAATGATTACTTAAATATTCCGTCGTCGCATATCTCTTCTTGACTAAATATTATCTAGCTTCAAAACAAAATAAAATCTTATCTCATCTCGGTATACGAGTATTTTCGTATTAAGTATACATCCTTGTTAAAGCTAAATGATTACTTAAATATTCCCTCGTCGCATATCTCTTCTTGACTAAATATTATCTAGCTTCAAAACAAAATAAAATCTTATCTCATCTCGGTATACGAGTATTTTCGTATTAAGTATACATCCTTGTTAAAGCTACATCGAAAAAGTGGAATTGTTTTTATCTTAAATACGAGTAAGTTAGGCAAGAATTCAAGTTACCGATACAATTTTGCAGCTACTCTTAGGAAACTTGTCGTGTGTCACTTTTTAAAGTTATCCTTATCGGCAAAACTAAATTGGTATTCATAGAACAATATACACGTACGAAAAAGTCATGCGGTAGGTAGTACACATAAATGATTTTAATCTATAATAATTATAATAATATAATTCAAATAACTGCCACCATTTCAATTAAAGTCAAGTTAAATCATCCATCTACTGGTTTTATACTTAAATCAAGTACCTTAAACAGAAAAGTACTCTCGTTTAAAACAGTATATACTCGCTGGGGGATTTATTGCTAAGTGGAAATTTTATTTTTTGGGCCATGAAATTCGTCACACAATAAATAGTAAATGTTTGTTAAATACACTATTCAATTTAAATATAAATTTGCTGTTTTGTCATTAAAAAATGGTGGAAAAAATCGAAACTGAATCAAATTTTATATGAATCTGGCTTTTGTTTTTTTATGGAATTACTGCTTTTTCACTCACTTATGTAAATAATTTATTATATGCCAAAAAATAGAAATATAAAATGAGTATTCAGTTTTGTACTATGATTAATGCATGGTAATCTAATAATTGAACCACGTATATCTTTTCACATTCACTATACTTAGGTTATGTCTAATGAATTTGGAATATTTACACCATACATATAGACATTTTGATTTATCTTCATAGAAATAATAAAAAAACTACTTCTCATTTTTAGTCTACATGATGGTATGTAAGCTTGACGATTTCTGTGACCCAGTTGATAAGCTGTTTTACAGGTGGTACACTCAGGAGTATTTAAGAAAGTAGACCTAAGGATGTAAGTCTATTGGTAATCAAGGTTTTACAGATGGTACACTCAGGAGAATTTAGGAAAGTAGACCTAAGGATGTAGATCTATTGGTAATCGAGGTTTTACAGATGGTACGGTACACTCAGGAGTATTTAGGAAAGTAGACCTAAGTATTTAGATATATTGGTAATCAAGGTTTCGATGAATAAATGGTGTTACTGAGGATACTAGGGTAGTCGGAGCACCCATATTAAGATGCCTGGCACAGGATAGTGGAGAATGGAGGATGATGGATGATGGAGGATGATGGATGATGGAGAAGGCTAATACCCACCCGAGGTTGTACAGCATAATGACTTACATTTGGTTCCCATACTAAGAATATGTGTGTTTTATCCTATAACGTTTTAGAATTTATAGTAAGAGTCTTTAGATTATTTAAGGGTAGCGTAGCTTTGAGAATTCTCTACAACCTACTTGTTCGCAGCAAATTGGATTGTGGCCCAATAATATGGAACATATGAGGAATATAGAAAACCCTGATTGTGAAACGAGAAAAATAGGAAATGTTGTGATACTTTTATTATTGAGAATGTGGCTTATTATATATGGTATAACCGTACATGTCTTCTTTTGGATATACTTGGCTATCATTCCCTAAGTGTTAGGAGAGTTCTCTGCACCTGTATGTACTCGTAAACAAATGGCTTACAGGAAAAATAGAAAATTCTCTATTGATCAACAAATTTCTTTGTAATATGCCCAACAAATATTTACATCATCGGCAGTTAATACTAGTTTCGGTCTCCATTATTAGACAGAACTACTAAAAGTATCCCCACTCGCACACAGGATAGCTTTGATAAATCAATTTTCGGAAATAGACATTTTCCACAGATCTATTGATAGATTAAGAATTAAGTTTGTTGTGAGTCTTTGTAGATTTACCTTTGATAAAAGAACTGTTAATTAATTTATCTTGCGGAAATTAATTCTATAGAATTCTATTGAATTCTATTAATTCTAAAGTCTTAATATTAGGTCCTTACATATGAAATTGGCGTTTTGCCGTACTGGCAACTTTGATCTCAAATATATTCTCTTTGGTTAGGAATTCCAAATTAAAATTTATACAGCTATTTACTCAAGTATTTGTGTTTTGAAAATTATAATTCATTTGTTTTTTTCCTCAATTGTTTTTTTTCTTTGCGTCACTCAGTTTACAAAATGGAAAACTTGAAATATCGCGTTATTTACGAGTACGAGTTCCACCGTGGCACCAGTGCTGCAGAAACGGCTCGAAGGATTAATGATGTGTATGGCGACGGTGCCGCAAAAGAAAACACAGTGCGTTTTTGGTTCCAACGTTTTTGTTCTGGAAATTTCGACCTGCAAAACAAGCCCCGTGGACGGCCGGAGACCAAAGTTGATAATGATGAATTGAAGGCTATTGTGGAAGCGGATCCATCGCAAACCACGTCCGAGTTAGCTGCAGGCTGCGGTATTAGTGATAAAACTGTTTTAATCCACTTGAAGCAAATTGGGAAGGTGAAAAAGCTTGAAAGGTGGGTACCTCACGAATTGAGTGAAGCAAATCAACAAACGCGCGTTGACTGCTGCGTTGCATTACTCAACCGGCACAATAATGAAGGGATTTTGAATCGAATCATTACCTGTGATGAAAAGTGGATCCTGTATGATAATCGGAAGCGCTCATCGCAATGGCTGAACCCTGCCGAACCAGCCAAACCATGCCCCAAGCGAAAATTGACTCCAAAAAAGTTACTTGTGAGCGTTTGGTGGACTAGTGCTGGTGTCGTTCACTACAGCTTTCTTAAATCTGGCCAGACGATTACGGCAGATGTCTATTGTCAGCAACTGCAAACCATGATGGAAAAGCTAGCTGCTAAACAACCGAGGCTGGTTAATCGCTCTAGGCCACTGCTGCTTCATGATAACGCTAGACCACACACTGCACAACAGACGGCTACCAAATTAGAAGAGCTTCAATTGGAATGTCTAAGACATCCACCGTACTCTCCGGACCTTGCCCCGACAGATTACTATTTTTTTCGAAATTTGGATAACTTCTTGGAAGGGAAAAAATTCAACTCCGATGGGGCAGTCCAAACCGACTTCAAAGATTTTATTGATTCCCGTCCGAATGGTTTTTTTAGTAAAGGGATCGATGAACTACCTATGAGATGGCAAAAGTGCATAGATAGCAATGGTACATACTTTGATTAAATAAATATATTATATTAAAAAAAAATCAACTTTATGTTCCTCCCAAACAAAACACCAATTTCATATGTAAGGACCTAATATTAATAATTAATTAATATTAAGACTTTCACAATTTAATCAAAGCTCTTTTTTATGCAGGTAAGATTTTATTTGAATATATTTTCACGATTTTCACTAAATACGTGCTGAAATGCAGCTTTGGAGACAAATATGTTAAAATTTAAATATATATCTTCTATTAAAATAGTTTTTTCCGAGATTTAATCAATATTATCTTAAATATAATGATAATACAATGTTGACTTCTACTCGCCGTTTAGATGTCAAAAGGTGCTGTATACAATATGTTTATAATTATTAGAACTTGACAAGCCGTACGTAAAGGAAAACAAATCCACATTTATGATAAATAAAAACTAATTAATTCAATCATACGAGTATTATTAGGTTTTATAAAACAAGTACGAAAAATAATCAAATTTTATTTGCAGAGTATTAGAATGAGAATGTAGATAATAACGATCGAGTTTTTTTTTTCAAGAATAGATATGACCGAATTCATAGGTATCCTTATATCCCCGAACACTAGGCGGAAAAAGTGCCTGTGTCGTTCGAGGGGAGTATCACAGCGCGGGGTTTGAACCGACGACCTTCCGGACGGAGGTTCAGTGCGTTACCGCGCGGCCATGCACCTCGAGTTAATACTCGTATATAAATTTGATTGTTAACGCATGTCCCTATCAAATTTTGGAATATAACCACGTATCTTACAAGCCTAAAAGTCTTTAAGTTGGAAAAATATTAAAAAGTTTGTGTGAAAATTTATAAAAGGACAGCATTTTTTGTTAACTTAGTTTATATTGGACAGTCGTGTATAGAATTATAAAAGGGAAAGCATATTGCTTGCTGGTAACAGTCTTATAGGTGACTTAAATGCGTATTTTGAAAAAAATAATGCACGTATATACTGTGCAACATAGAGTGAAAAACTGTTAAATTTTCTAGGTTCTCCATGATTACGGAATTTCCATGAATACTTACTAACATATATCAAGATTATTTAACTGTTTATCGTGAAACTTGAAAGAAGCAGATTCAAATTATTGTATTGTTTAACACTTTCGTTGTATATATTATACCTGTAACTAGGGTTTGACGGTTTTCCTACTATTGAAAAATCGGTTTTCCAATACCACTATTTCAAAAAAAAAAAAAAGGAAAAATAGGTTTGCAAATTTTTACAAAAAAATATATTGATGTCTGTTTTAAAGTTTTTCAGATCATTTAATATTAATGTAATTACAAAAAAGAGGGGCATGGCCGCGCAGTAACGCACTGGACTTCCGTGCGGATAGTTGCCGGTTCGAGCCCTGCGCTGTGCTACTCAAATAATACAGGCATTTCTTCGGCCTTGTATTCAAGGGTGTAATGATACCTTTAACTTCGGGCACATCTATCTTCGGCCGTGTATTCAAGGGTGTAAGGATAACTTTAACTTCGGTCACATCTATTTTTTCAAAAAAGAGAAAAAGTAAACATGTCGGTGTGCTTCGATCGTCTTACTTCGGTGTGCCATTGAATCCAGTATAGCGATATTGCCGGTGAGTTTGTTGGTGTACAACGGATCACTCACTTAAAGAAGATAAAAAAGGAAAGAAACAAAACTTTGTGGCACAGCTTCGCTTTCCAAATTAATTGACATTGGAATGACGAAGGAATCCTCGACCACGATGCCCAGTAACGACGACGAACTACAAAAAATGTAACAATATCAATTGAACCTAATTTTATTTAATTTGGTATATTTATTTGGAAATATGATTTTGAAAAACACAATATTGAACGACCTCCATGCGCTAGTTGGTAAGAAGCCTGTCTCCCTACCCGGAGGTTGAAGGTTCAAATCCCTCTGGAACCCATATTTAAAAAAAAATGGATTCCAGTCTGGTTTTCACTTAAGGCCACTGTAACCTGTTTCTGGTTGGTTGGAAGAGATACCACATGGCAATAAGCCCACCAGGTTGTACTGTATACTACGAAAGTATAATACAATACAATATTGTCCACTGAACGATTGCATAATCTTGCTCTTATTTTGGATACAAAATTGCCTGAAATAGAAAATACTTTCTCACTGGCGTGTTAACTTGGTTTTATCGTTTTTAGGGCATCAAATAATAAATGTATTTTTTAGTTCATTTATTCGTTGCCTTAGATACAGAATATTCAGTCTTCAATGTCTACGGATTTGTATTATTTCTTTAAGTTCCTCAAGAAACTTATGAATGGATTTTTCCACGTCAGCTTTTAAAGCTTTGCCCTGATTAATAGCTTCATCTATGATATACACATACTCGTATATTCGTCATCGGAATCTGCTTCTATGATATACAAAAATTCGGATATATTTAAAAAAATATTTTTCCTGATAATTTAAGAGTATCAGTTTTTGAAGCTAGTGGAAATGTACCAGATTGTTTTGTTGAAATATTTCGTAAATTTAGCAAAAATGTGATTTCATTTAATTAATCAATAAGTTTTTTCATATAAATTTTAGTATTCGAACCGGTTTTAAAAAAAATTAATAACCGGTTTTCGAAAGTTATAAGACAAACGCTTTTTAAGCGTCAAACTATACCGGTATTCTGGTGGGCTTATTGCCATGTGGCGATATCTTCCAACCAACCAGAAAGGTGTTCAGTGATTATAATACTAAAATACTTTAAAAAAAATCGGGGTACTAACGAGAATCCAGCCCTTAACCCCCAGGCTGGAAGACAAGATTTTCAAGAATTTTGTTAGAAAAATATTCTTCCTTCTCGTTACATTTACTGATGACTACTCAACAAATGTACGAGTATTACTTTATAAGATGATAACATATTTAGATAGTTCAATCTCCCCTTATTGTATTAGATTACTGACTCACTTTGATATAAATAGTATACCAACTGAAAAACGATAATACGAGTAGATGTTTAGGTACGACACTTTGTTTACAAATTTCAATTGTTAAAATTAAAAAAATATACATATATCAAATCTTACTGCCTACAATAATATTGATACAAGCGAAAATTGGAAAAGCGAAAGAAAGAAAAATAAATCAAGTGGAAATATATTCCTACTTAGAATGAAATTAAAATAATAAAATCCGATTAGAAGTTGACTCAATGGAATGAGTACCTATACCTATGTTATGTAAGAAGATTGGTTTAGTTAATTGTCTCAATGGAATGAGTACCTATACCTATGTTATGTAATAAGATTGGTTAAGTTCATTTTTTTAAGAAAAATAATGGAGAAACATGACCGTTCCTAGCGAATAGGTTACTTAGGAGGTGACCTAGACGGGCACGGTCTAAGGGTAGCGTTTTCTCTAGATGTATTTAATAAAGGAAGTATTATGTGTTCGTACGGTAGCCCTCAACTCATTCGAATTTGTGATACGGATATGTTGAAGAGCGTTATCGAAAGACAATATTATCGTTGGCCCCAATATTCGAGCCTTCAGTTAAGAAGCGACTGAAAAAAACACTTCATTTCCAGTCAGTAATATAACGTGTTTCGTTCCTGATTTTTCTTTCCTCTCCATCATCCCTTCCTTTTCATTTGATTGGTGATATCTTATTTTTACTTTTATTGTGTATACTATATAGTATGTTCATAAATTTCATAAAGGTAAATAATCATTCGAATATTTTTTGCGACCATGTAATTTCCTTAATTTATTTTTGTCTGGTTGGCTGGAAGATATTATCGCCTGGTAATAAGCCCACCAGATTGTTTTTGCAAAGAAGTGTTCAATAAATAAATAAAAAATCTATGGAGTATGCACGTCACTCACAATTCACCATTGTACATGTTTGAAATATTACTATAAGCGGAGAGGCAACATCACTCATATAATACATTTATGTAGCGCGGGTGAGTATTGTTATCAGACGAACTCTCAAACCAGACTGGGGCTTCTTTTCGATTTTCTGAGTACCATCGGAAATCGAACCTTAAACTTCTGTGTGAAATACGAGCGTCATATCAACTAAGCCAAGGACGTCGTCAACAATCGCGATAAAAAATACCTCAAATAAACAAAAAGACTCATAAAATAAGAAATACGCCATTATTAAGATTAACCAAATATTTCAACTGGATAGAAGGGAGGACAACTGGAAAAACGGGAGGGGGTGGTGCGGAAACCGAAGATACTTATCAAAATATTATTGAAGAAAAAATATTATCTCTGCCTACCGTTATCAGAATATTATGTGATTGTAGTAAATTTAAATACGAGTAAGTTATAATTTTTCCACTTTACCTCCGTGGCCTAGTCGTTAAGATTCTTAACTTCCACACAAGAGTATCGGGTTCGTTTTACAATGGTACTGAAACAAATAAAAAGGGTCCCAGTCTGATAAAAAAGTTCGTCAGGTTATACGAGTATAAGCACGCGCCGAATACGCGTGCGCGTGCGACTGTTGTCTCTTCACGTGCATGACGAAGCGCGATTTTCGTGCCTACACCAGTGGCTATTAACCCGAGGGCTCGATTGGGACCGAATATAATAATGGCTCCCAGCCGCGCTCTTTAAAATGTATGAATTACCAATTCGTATATAATGATGGGCACCATGTGAAAGAATAAAAAAGTATTTCAACAAACTTTACATAAAAATTAGAGCAATTTTAGTTCTCATCTAAAACAGACCACTATTTTGGCAAGTAATGAGCCACTAATAAAACGAGCAAATAATGTTGTTGTACTGTTTGCGTTGGCGTTCCAATATATAAATAAGAATATTAATGACGCCAAACTTGACTACGTCAATATCAAGAGACCTGACGTAAGAATAAGCAACCTTTCACGGCGATCCATTACAAAATTGTGTAAAGTAAACAGACTATCAGCTTTCACGTCAAAAGATTTTTTTCTATTTACGATTATTTTCTTGCATTAGGATGATTTGACATTTCCGAGTACAGGTGTCTGGCCCTCTCTATCGGTGCACTCATACATGTTCTATGGGGAAATGAGCGAAAACAAACGGATGTCAGGGAAATAATGCGCCGGAGGGGGCATTCTGAAGATGGAACAGTGCCAACAGAGAACCGGGAGAGGGAAGGAGAAGCAACCGGAGGAATGGTCGAGATATCTGTTAGTAATTCTTCGGGCGTCGCGACGTACATGTCGTTCCAAATGTTGTGGTCATAGAGTGGAACACCTCAGAATACATTTAGACGGTAGTGAGTGAATCTAAATTCATCCGTGATAACAGTGTTGGTTGACGTCGGCAGTGATGCCGTTGTTTTCGGATTTATCCAGTATGAGCATGTACTATGGCGGCTCGGGAAGTGGTTCTTCATACAGCAGTCCTTTCCTGAGCATAGGAGGGACTTACAGCACACATTCTTCTATGTTAAATTATTCAAGACCTCCTTTATCTTCGTATTCCGGTTATTCTGGAGCGCGAACTTCTTATATTCCAAACAGATCTTACACTCCGTTGCTTTCGTCCATAAATGAAAATATCAGCTCTCGACGACCTGGAACTTCTGGAATTTTATCTCGCCTTAGTCCTAAGCTACAAACTCGTATTAGTCCAAAATATAGAAGTCAAAAACCAATATCTATTAACACAGAAGATATCGATGTATCTTACAACAAATATGGAAAAAATAGAACAAGACCCATAACTCCAACTACTGTCAATCATCAAACGTCAAATAAGAATGAGGAGTCCACGCCAATAGATGAATGTGGGCTAGAGAGAGGTCGCAGCACTATTCGTCGCGGTAGAGCTGTTGTTCGTCTTCACACAGTGAAACGCAAAGATAAGGATTCGCCGAGAAATGCGCGATTAGCGGAAGAAGAAAAAGAGAAGGAAAAGGAAAAAATGTCAAAACCTTCACCTGCAACAGTTGACCCGCCTCTAGATAAAGATCAAAATGTCAAACGAACATGGCGACATAATTTTTCGGAAGAACTAACTTATAAAGATAAACGTGGTGTGAAGAAGACACCTGGTGAAATACTCGCTGATAAATTTACCATCAAAGATAAGGGAAATGAAAACGTCCCAGAGAAAAAAATAAAATCAACCGTTGCAGAAACAAGCTCAGCTTATGCTACCCCAACTGCCATTAAACGCCATAATTCTCCAAACAGACTCATTCCAGCAAATAACCCTAGCCGGGATGAGACAAGTGTAGAAGAGCCAAAAAATGAATCTGATTTGTTAAGGAAAAAATCGCAAAACAAAGAGGAGTATCGGAACAGAAGACTTTCAAAAGAAATGCTCGATGAACAAGCGTGTATATTTGATGCTTTAATACGAGATGAAAACCTAAGCACAAAGCAAGTTCACAACTTAAACGGTAAACAATCAGAAATATCAAGTGAAATAAGTAAAATTGGCTCAAAAAGGAAGAAAAAACTCGATTCGTCTGACTTTGATAAGAATGATAAGAATTACGCCCAAATGAAAACAAAATCAGAAAATGCTATAAATCAATTGGGAACAAGCGTTGATCGTGACACATCTCCTAGTCCAATGAATCACCGATCCTCTCAAAAACTTAAGAGATCAAATTCAAGCGGCCTACTTTCTTCCAATTTGGGATCGATAATTGAATTGCCCAAGGAACAAATTGATCATAATGTTGCAGCAATGCAAGAAAATCCTACAATATTGAAAATTGAAAGTGTCACGAAAAAACCTGTTGTAAAACCTAAAATATCATCAACAGTAGAAGTGAAAAATACTGGAAAATATTTAAAAGCAATTGTGGATGACGTTGTCGTTGAAAATCCCAAAAAGAATGCTAAAAAAATTCAAAACTGTCTGCATTACGATGTGGTTTATGAGGAAGAATCGACTCCAAGTAAACTGTCTGAAGTGCAGAATAAAAAGGGACGTCAGTCTAAAAATTTAGGTAAATCAAAACAAGATGATGATGATATTGATAGTTTTTGGGACAGAAATGCTAAGCGAGAGACAATTTATTACAAAGAACGAAAACAACGCCTACTGGAAGAAGCAGAAAAACGACGCAAGGCAATCGCTTGGGCTCCTGAAGAGGAATGTGAAACAATATATGAGAATGAGTCTTCAGATAGTCCAAATATACTAGAGAAATCGACTTTACAGGAAAATTTGCAGCAACCGCAGGACTTAAAACTCTCAAAAAATATCATATGTGATGAACCTATTAAGCAAGAAGATAAATCTCAAGAAATTCTTAAAGCTTCGTGTGATGCTAACATTCCAGATTTATCTAAAAATGTTGAATCAGTTACCTCAATAAAAAGTGATATCTCGACTCCTGCTGTGGACAATCCAAAAATAACTACGTCGCAGGAACAGCTGAAATGCGTGAAAATGTTAGAAGAAATAGTCAACAAACCAAAAGATAGTTCGAAACAAGAAGGTGATACAAATGAAAAAGAAAAAGTGCAGAATGTTTTGAAAAACCAAAATTCAATCCCTCAAACACCAAATTCGCCAACAGATAAAAACACAAAACATGGAAAAATAATCGATGATGTCAGTAAAAGTAATTTAATTAAAACCAAAGCCAATGATTCTGAAAAAAAGCTAAGTGATGACTTGAAGAAAACCGAAATCAGCGTATTGCTTAAAGAAGAGAACATTAATGAAAAATCTAAAAATAATTCGGAAAACATAATTTTACAAGAACCACCTAAAATTAAATCTGATACGAGGTTAAAAAATATAGAAGTTATAGAACACTTGAAAGATGATACGGAAAAATTGGGTAAAGATATTTCCTCAAACCTCCCTAATGCTTCAAAGGAAGTTAAAATTGAAGAACAAAATACAACAAAATCTACTGGTAATACAGTGTCCGAGTTTTCCAATGCAAAAGTTCTAAAGGAAGACATTTCTAAGCCAATAAAACCACAAAAACAGAATGAAGGAAAATCAAATATCAGCAGTGAACATCAGGATGAACAAAAAAATCAGAACAGTATTGAACAAACACATAATAAGGGCAAAATAGAAACAAAAAATCATAATGAAAATAAGACAAAAGATGATATTAAAAAATGCATCGATAATAGTATTAAAACAGTCAAAGATGATGTCAAAATACAAGATGATGTCAAAATACAAGATGATGTCAAAATACAAGATGGTGTCAAAATACAAGATGAGGTCAAAAAGGAGGAAAGTATTAAACAAAAACGGAATGAGGACAAAAAACACGTGAAATTTCAACAAAATCAGGATGAGAGCAAAAAACAAATCACTGTTGAACAAAAACAGGATGAGGGCAAAAAACATATCACCGTTGAACCAAAACAGGATGAGGGCAAAAAAAATATCACTGTTGAACAAAAACAAGATGAGGGCAAAAATCAAAGGAACGCTGAACAAAAACAGAAAGAGGATAAAAAACAAGTAAGTTTTGCACAAATACAAACTGACAATATGAAAGAAAAAATGGTGGATAAAAAAGAAAAAGAGCCTTTACTCACCATGTCATCAACAACCATAGATATTTCAAACAATGATTCAAAAGAAATTAATAAAAATAATGCGGAAAACGACGTTTTACCTAGTATAAAAGAGGAAGAGTCATCGAATGCTACCCAGGATGGACCAAAAGACATAATTTCTCTCGCACTTGAAAAAAAAGATCCACCGAAGCGGGTGGTTAAAGCTGAGCCTGCATTGCGTCCCCTATTTGCTACTCCTCGCCCTCTGCAAAAGAGAGTTCGAGGGAGAAGATTTGTGACTCCTTCCGAAGAATCTTCGTCTGAAGAATCGAGTAGCGAGGAAGAGGAAACTGAGGAATCTGAATCGTCAGAAGAGAATGGTGAATATTACGACTGTAAAGTTAATAGTGAAAAGAAAAGTGAAAATAATATTCGGACTTCTACAAGCTCTAACGATTCTGGATTTGATTCATATTCACCTGTGTCACCTGCTGGTATTGTCTGCATTAAAAAAGGTATTTCAAATTTACTATTTTTTCTTCATAATGCTGTAAATACAGAATGTCAAAATATTATGAAGGCATGCATATTGTAAATTTTATGTTGTTCTGCTTTTTAAATGCTTTAAGGAGTTAGTGTGACAATAATAAAGCTAAAGTAAACAATTAGGTGTTTACCTTTTGGTTTCGTATTTTCGTAACATTAATAAACAACAGAAATGTATTCTGTTTTATATATTTTAAACAATAAAATCTAATATCCCGGTAATCGAAGACTATTTACTTTAAATGTGTTTATAGCGTAGACGACGTTCTTAATTTTGAAAGAAACTAGGGACGCGGTAATGATTGTCAGTTGTTCCTATTTATGTATTATCTAACATATATAAAATTTCAATTTGATAATAATAAAGAAAAGGAAATCAATTACAACCAAATTATCAGTTATCTAAGTGAATATAAAAACGTTTATTAATTTCCTGCAACATATATTTTAAATATTATAGTATTGTAAATTTTTATTTTCTATATATACCACACGAGTGTTTATTTATTGTTTACTTATTTTTGGAATTCTTAATAACTATAAATATACGGGTGATTAATATAATAATTCCGGTTCAAAAGATTCATGAAACGTCTAATTATTTTATAATTAGTAACTGTAAAAGTATTAAACTCTTAATATGGGATGTTCAAAGTTTTTCATTCAATATTTAAGATTCGCAAACTAATGAAATAAAGTACGTTTGTCTTATTAAAGGTAGAATATAAGTTAAAACGTGTTTTCCCCATTGGGGATTGAAACCTCTAGGCGTTCTAAAGGTTATTTTTATTTATCTCAATCATTTGAGAAATGTTGTGCCTTATTTTAAAAAAGTCCATTGATTTATATTACTTGATAATTCAATCGTTATGGTAACATACATTTTTTGCGTCCTTCTTCAATGTTATAATAGTAAAATCATAACTTCCTATGTAAAAAGTAGTTCATTTGATAATCTTTTGATATACGAGTATAAGCAGTCAATTGTACGCAAATTTACAAATATTTTTTGAAAAACATAGAATAATTACACCTTAGACTGAAATTAAACATTTAATATCGAAGCTTTTATCATTCGGTAAGCGATTTTGCTTTTATCTGCCACATCATTCATACGTATCGGTGAAAAAATACGAATACTTATGTGATTTTCAAAAATGCTAATGCACTCGCATGCAATAAAATATATAATGAATTCCTGAAATTTATCAATTGAGTTTTGTTTTGAAAACATTTGATATTTTTTTACAAATTTTACTATATGCAAAGTGCATAATGGTGAGAATAAATCATCTGCACGATGGAGATTTCATCTGACTGTTACGTATAATTTATTCAAGAAATAGCGTGGGCGTGGGCGTGGGCGGGTATGACAGATATATTTTGGCTAACACAACCAGAACATAAGAAATAATCGAGATTTGTTTTATCCGTAACATCTTTATTACTTAATATTTTTGATCGATAAGTTCGTTAATTTTAAATAATTATTTAAACTTCTTATTTTTTATGACAGGATACCAACATTTCAATTAAAATATATTTTTTTCTCTTCGAAACACTTGTGTTTTGATATAAAGTAAATACAACGACGATCTTCGTGATATGTTGGTAGAACGTTTCACTTCCAACTAGGGAATTTCGGGTTCAAATTTCAATGGTTTCCAAAAGAAAGTGTTCAACGTCCTTATGTGAGTCTGAATTTTTACATAAGGACGTTTAACATTTTTCTAGTTGACTAGAAGAAACAATGTAATCATCCAAAATCATTGCGCTGGTACTTAAAATGCAGCCCCATGTCAGCCCGTCCCTCCACGTCCTCCCACGTTAGGCAAATACTGAGTTTAATTGTTGCCTTCCTTCACATACCAGACCTAATTTTAGAATGATTTGTGAGTTATTCGTCTTTTGACCCTAGCTTATTTAAAACCAGTAACCACATCTCATCCACAACTCTCAGAGCGTTTTATACTAGTGATCCTCTCGAAGCTCTTTTTATGTTGGCATACATGATCCTTTCGATTGCTCCTGGAAGAGCTACAGAGTTGTCAGGCTAAACTCTTCAAAGTTCTTTGGTCATGTGGTACGCCCTCTTCCTGGATAACAAATCCTCTCATTAATTCCCTGGGCGAAAGACACATTCTTATTCTTCTTCGGTTTCCTGTGATTCAAGATTTTCTGGTGATCTGCGACTTTTAAATGACAATTTCGTCGTTCTAATTTCTTTCTCAAAATGTTATCACGTAAAATCAAACTTTCATACTCGTACTTTACATTTTTACTTCTTCTTTTTACAAAAAAAATGGACAATGAAGCAGTCGAATAAAAATAAGAATATTTTCTAGATCTTATGAATCATAAACTTTTAGAACATAATTTTCTTTATTTCCTGTCGAGTCTCTTACCTCGTATTTCGTTTTTAAAATGTTACAATGATTTAAAAAAAAATTATTTTCTATGTTATATCAATACCCTGGACATCAGCGTAGTTAGTTTGATTATTGAATATAATTTAAAAACAATAACACCAGTGACGAATATCTGAAACGAATGGAGAACGAGGTTGATCGAGGAAAAGGTGGAAGGAGACAGTTGAATAAATATTAACTGAGGGAAAGGTAAGAAGCGTGATAAAAGAACAAGATGTATGAATAACGCCAAGGCGAGAGCTGTGTGGATGGATAAAAAAATGTAAGGATTTTTCCTCTCTAGCTTTCCCAAAAGAGACATGGTGTCATTATATGTATGTATTGATGTGACATATTCTATAATTATTTGATTATTAAGAAAAATTACAAGTTGAAAAGAATATATACGAAGATTTTCCTTTATTTAACTTAACCTGATGAAACGATTACTTTAAATAAATTTATCTTTCAACCTTTATGACGCCTAACTACCGAACATTCTTGACAAGCGCAAGACCCGGCACAGTCGCAGTCAGTCATGCGACACTTCACCTTGGAGAAAGCTCACTCTTTCTACGCCGTCTGCTCATCACACTAAACTTGACCCATATCCAGCTTTGCCAATTTGATTCACTGAACTCGACGGTTAAATATTTTCTGAATGAAATTTTTATACCTTTACGACATCCGTCATCCCGTGAGTGGGTTCTCTGATATGAATTATTGCAATTTGATTAATACTTGTAAATAAAATAACCAGTAGTACGAGTACGAGTATGTGCATTGGCCACACTTCCCTGTTTTTTTTACGTCCTGCAAATAATTTACAGACAGATATTTGATTTTTATTTTATTTATTTTGAATAGTTATTACTCAATTTGTATATTTCTATTTTTTTATAGTTCGTGGAACGATATTAAATGTGATTTAAATTTTTTGGATTAAATAATGTGGGTAATTACCATGTATAGTAAATATAAGAAACTCATTTGATTTGAAATATCTTTTTCGCCCGCATTTGGTTTGAAATATCTTCAAGTATAAGCAAAAATTAAGTTCTCTTCTTCTTGTTTTTGAATAATGGCTGTGAACTCCTATAAAAAAAACGTTAGAACTATTTTATGTCTTTAATGTTTTTTCTACAATTTCTTTATCTCTGGTTTGGGTGGTATTGCTGGTACTAAGAAGAAGTACTGTTTCCAAATATTCTCTATTCCTCTAGGACCTATGTAGATTTTTTATTTGCCATTTCGTTTTACATTTCGATTTTTGTTTATACACCACAAATATAATATATACCATCCATGTTTATACACCACAAATATAATATATATCATCCATGTTTATACACCACAAATATAATAGATTTCATCCATGTTTATATACCACAAATATAATAGATATCATCCATGTTTATATACCCCAAATATAATCTTCTTCTTCTTCAATTTTCTGTAGACTCAAGAGTCTGTTATTACAAATATAATATATACCATATTTGTTCGTTTTAAAAATGAATTTTGTTGTATTATGGGGAAAAGTTGAAAGAGATGTTCAACGGCGCATAGTGATAGAAAACCGTAAAGTCAATGAGGCACTAAAATATATATACTCGAACCGAACCGGACCGGACCGGACAATATCAAAATCTGCTTAAATGATTGTCCACAACATGATTACATATGGAAGTGAAACTGAGACGTGGGAAAAGAAGTGTACTGAGAGGAATATATGGGGTGACAATGTATGACAGAATACAGAATGAAGTGATTAAGGCTGATATATTAAGTAAGATCAAGAACATATAGTTCAAGCATGTAGAACTAATGAATGAAAAAAAGTCTAACAAAACAAATATACCGTTCAAATGTAAAAGGGATGGCTGGTAGAGGAAGACCAAAGAAAGTATAGTTGAATCAAGTGAATTATTTTTTGTAAGGAGGAAACGTACAGTTAGAGAAATCGTAGTAGTTGTGTAAAAATGTGTATGGATGTGGAAGAAGCTAAGGATGTGAGGCAAAATAGCAAAGTCTGGCACTCTGTCCTATCTGCCTACCTCGGCAGGGAAATGAGATGATGGTATGTATGTATTATGGTTGTTGAATATTTGTTACTTTTTACGAAATTCATATCGAATGTCAAGTACGTTGCCGTAAAATTGCGTGGTAGAAGTGACGACGAAAACTCTTTTTAAGGTTTGTAGTCATATTTAAATTATATAAGACTGCTAAATGTTGGAAAAAATGATAAATTAAATGTATTTCCTTTACGAATCACCTTTTTTTCTAATTTTTCCTCAGTCAGCCGTGTCTTTAACATTTTTTTACCATTAGCGTTGACAAGGACAAACTCTGTGGTCTAGTTGGTAAGACACTGACACTGACACTGATCTCCCCATACCGCTTTTTCCTTAAATAGTATTATTTTGGTTTCCCTTTCAGGCCTTTGAAAAAAAAATCAGGAAAATTGACACATGACAATAGACTCACTAAGTTGTTCTATATACAATGACAGTGTTATACAATACAACTCACTAGCTAATCAAATCAGGGCAGGCCAACCTTTTTGGGCTTCGTTTCAAAACCGGTATTGGGTCAATACTCGCGGGTCGCATATGTACTTTTTTTAAATTAATAAGCATATCAAAATTTGAATGCCTGAAAACGTGGTAATGTGCCCCAATTATTCCTGATTTATATAGAACTTTTTTGTATTTTTTCGTGACCCTATCACTATCATCCCAAGAGCACTGTGTCAAGTCAATAAACCCTCGGCTTGCCACAAATAGGCTGCTATGAGTACAAAGCGTCACCAAATGATATTTTAGGTATATTCGATCTTACCAGCCCGCAACTATGATGAACAAGAAATGCAATACCTCCGGGAATCAAGTTCGGGACCCTTGGTTGTATTATATTATATTATACTCGTACTCCGGGCTGGGAAACAGGTGTCTTACGTACTAGGTCACGGAGGTTCGTGAGTCAAACGACTTAACCACAGAACGATGAGGGTATATCAATTCGTGCATTAACTTTTTTACATTGAATATTAAATACTATCCAAATTATAAGTGTCATATAACATAAATACATAAATAAATAAATATAAGATTTATTTTTGACACCTACTATATTACGCGTAAAAATTAAATATATACCAATTTTATAGTTTCTTTTTAATTTTTGTCTACATAATATTATATTATTATCATTTTGGGTCACATTCAAATAAGATTTCTATATTTTGATTTAAATCTTCTTCATTGTGTCTAAAATCTAGTATGTCGCTTTTACTAAAAACCTACGAAGTTATTTCCTTGTTATGATTTATAAAAAAATAGTTCGCGAGTCGCACACAACACCATGGCGGACCGCATGCGGACCGGGTTGGCCATGCCTGAATTAAATAAAGGGTTATTATAATTAGTAACCAATTATGTGAGTCGGTGCATATAAACTTTGGCTAACTGCCTTGGATGAAAAATTGCACCTTCATAAAAAAATAAATTTTCAGATAATTGTATTTAAAAACATAATTTGATGAGCCCTTATTTTATTGATTTATAATTTTCTCTACAACTGGTAAGAAAAATATCGATTCTTTCATTTTGAGGTTCGTGGAAGTTAACCAAGATTGATTTGCATGCTTATAATTTTTATTGTTATTCATAAATGTCCCAAGTTGTAAACTTGGCGCAATTGAACCATGAAACGTTCTTCAGCATACGAATTGATCAATGCTCCGACGTTTACGATTCTATTATTAGTTTGGGATCATTAAATTGTCAACAAATGTCAGGAAAACATATTGGAAAGATATTTGCGAGTAGTTTGGCACTCAATTAAAATCAATAATATTTCAAAACATGTTTCTAATTTTCGGAGTAATATTTTACATAAAATCTTATTAAATGAAATTAGAAAAACGCAATTAATGTGTTAGTACAATATAACGAGTGTTTTTCAACAATTTCGTGAAATTTATGACTATATTTATGACTATATTTCAGTAAGATTTGATTTATTTATTCGGACGATTAAAAAAACGCGGCACTTGGCAGAAGTTTCCTGCACAGGTTTAATGCCTTCTTACATATTTGTATTAACGCTTCATTTGGATAGAGGGTGACTATTGGCTTCTTTCTTATTGGCCTATTCATCTTTCCATATTATTTACGTCGTTCTTTACTGGTAACCTCCGTGGTCTAGTTTGTAACACGTTGAACTTCCGCCTGGGGGTTTCAGATTCTATTTCCGATAGATAATATTACGATACAAAAATAAAGGGTCCCTATCTGGTTGAATTATTCATCTCGTAACAATGTTTGCGTGTTCTAGACGTGTGTGTTGTTGCATCTTGATGTGTGGAAGTATTACCGACACGTTCAATGCCGAACTGAGAGTTTCGTGCCTATTACCGGAAGGCTCGATTAATGAAGCCGAATACAGTGTTGTCTCTCGGCCACTTTCTTTAATATGTCCAACGCCATTTTGGATGTGTTGAGGGACACCATACGAATGAATGATAATTCATTCTAAATCTTGTTCACCATGTCAACGAAATAAAGAAAAGTTTTTTTAGTAATTTGTCTAATATGAAATTTTACTCTGAAAATATAATTCATAAGTTAGATACGTTTTTTTCGTAAAAATATATTTGTTGAGAGTTTTTCATGTCAAAATGTAATTTACTTCTATCAGCCCCGTGTACGTACGAGTATATACCTGAAAATCTAGTCCTGTCATTTACTCGGGCTGACTTGTTTGTTATCTTGGCTGGTCACGATAGGAGTACGTCCACAGTCGTCATAGTTGAATTACGAGTACATGCAAACTCAATTAGCTAGTTATACCATCCCCAAATCGATTTGCTAAAATGGGCCAAGACAAACTGTATTGACCTCTCTGATGAGTTGGTTCTTATAATTACGTATTTACCTATCTCGTCGGATTTTTGGCACAAATAGTTAAGTACAAAATTTTGAAAAATAAGTAGCTGTTAGATAAATTAATAATTCAGTTTTTTAACCATTAAATGTAAAAATAAATACTTTACTTATTGCGTTGCTTCTAAAAGAAATTTTATAATATCTTCGGGTTTCTGGCACAAATTAGTATGTGGAAAATTAGGATAAATGATATTTTTTTCGTAATTATCATCAAATGACCAATGTGTATGCCTAGGAAAAATATTTTAACTGAAAATGCCATTTTCATATTGTCATAATATAATATTATGTATATATTGTTAACAATATAAACATGTATTTGAAGGAGTTTCAATTTTAAAATTGAATTATCTCAGATACAGTTAAATAATAGTTACCAATTTGTGCTAAAACCTCGACGATATAATAATAGAAACATCAATCTAATCTTTGGCATTGTTTATTGCTATAAACACAAAAGCCATGCGCCAACCTGTAATCTGGAATTTGATATTTTAACATTCTAAATCATCCTAAATTCTGAAATAAATAATTAAACTAGCAATGCATAATTTAAAAAAAAAACAATGTTTATTTCAAATTGTGCTTTGGGCATAACATTTAATTTTACTCGCATTGACGAACTCCGTGGCCAAGTTCGTAAGACGTTTAACTTCCACCAGGGAGTTTCGGGTTCTATTCCCGAGGATCCTAAAAAAGAGATCTTAGCCTGGTAAAGTATTTTGTCTGGTAATAATACTCGCTCTTCATGTGCGGTAGTGTTGCCAGCACGTGCAATGACGAACCGCAAGTTCCGTGCCTACTCCAATGGTTCTTAATCCAAAGGTCCATTTTTGGCGTTAAATACAATATTATCTCCCGACCACGCTCTTCCATATATATTCGATCTACTAATTCGGGCATGTTAAAATACATAATACGAGTATATAATTGTGACCGGTAATGTGCGAGATCTAATAACACTAGTAAACAAGTGTTTTTGTAACAAGGGTGAAAATGGTCATTTTAGGTCAATTTTTGTGTGTTGATAACGAATATGAACTTGAAAATGTTCCATCACGTACCTCTTAAGAGAAAAACTTAAATTACTTAAAATGAGAATAACAATTTACAAATGAAATCGGGTATCAAACTATTGACTTCTTTAAATGATTCCCCAGCATATTCATAAGTTTAATATATTAATTGTTGTTCATAGTATACTAGATGTAGAATTTAAGGAAATATGTTTTTCCAATACATGAGTTTGCATTAATACTCGTAAGGCGCGTAGTAAGTGGACCATTTTTATTACTTTATTGCTTCCCGGCCGCGGCGCCAGGCAGTGGTCTAAGTCTAAACGACTTAATAAGAGATCTTAATCTCACTAAACAAGAAGCTGAGATTTTAAGGTCTAGACTACAACAATGGAATCTGCTAGCACCAGATACAAGGATTTCATTGTGCAAGAAGAGACATGAACAGTTTTCAAAGTACTTTGCAATAAAGAATTCTATGTGTGTGTGTGTGTATAAATATAAATGAATTAATGAAATAACTAGGTTTTCAACACATCGCAGAGGAATAGAGGTTATTCATAGATTCTTCCAAAGCAAGTTTAAAAGCAGTGTTGTTGTATAATGGAAATACTAAACCATCAATTCCAGTGGCGTATTCAGTGGATATGAAAGAAATTTATGACAATTTGTCAATGTTATTGTTATTAGATGCAGTCTAATACAAAACGTACTGCTGGCAACTCTGCGGAGATTTGAAAATCGTTGCCTTATTGCTCGAACTTCAGGATGGTTCACAAAAAATGTTATTTTCTCTATTTATGGGACAATAGAGCGACTGAAAAACACTACTCAATGAAAGACTGGCCTCCCAGAGAAAGCTACGCCCCAGGAGAACATAATGTTAAGTATGCTTCTTTATTGAAACCAGAAAAAGTTTTGTTCCCTTCCTTACATATCAAATTTGGTTTAATGAAGAATTTCGTTAAAGCTATGGATAAAAGCGGAGAAGGGTTTGCATATGTAAAGAATCAGTTTCCGAAACTCAGTGATGCTAAAGTGAAAGAGGGTATTTTTGTTGGTCTCCAAATCAGAAAATTTTTGAAAAATGAAAAGTTCGAAAAAAATTAAGTGTTGAAGAACTAGAAGCTTGGAAAGCCTTTGGAAGAGTTGTTAGTAGTTACCTAGGTAATAATAAAGCTGACAATTACGAACAGCTTTTACAGGAACTCTTGCATAGCTAGGATGTCGAATGTCACTGAAAATACACTTCCTGCATTCCCATCTCGACTTTTTCTCAGAGAACTTAGGAGCTGTAAGTGATAAACAAGGGAAAATATTCCATCAGGATATTCACAGAATGGAACAATGATATCAAGGAAGCTGAGATTCTAATATGATGGGGACTACTGTTGGTTTTTGTTCAGAGAAGGTGACACAAAGTACAAGAGGAAAAAAATGTTGTAATTATTTCATATTTTAACAAAAAAATGTTGCTAGTAATCTGTATATGGCTGTTTACTGTAATGCAGGGGCTCCTAAGTTATCTAATTTGAGTTTTCATTCAATTTAATATACAATCTATAAAAAAATTGTTGATTCGATCAAATTTACAAAAATGCTATTTTTTTAACAAAAAAATGTATTATATATAAGGTAAATTTTTCTTATAGTAATTGTTTTTTATTCTACTTTTTTTATTTTTCTATGTAACAACATTGTATTATGTGTCTTAATTTAGTATTTCAGGGATTTATTTATTTTCATTGTTGTAATTACGACTTTTGAAGTGCGCAAAAACGTATTTATTTTATTAGAACCCTTCCCCTTCTGTCATACGAAAATCTTACGTGTTACAAACTTTTCGCTACAATTTTCGTAATTAACAAGGTTGATTTAGTTATAATCGGCTAATTTAATTTCTGTGACAGACAAAAAGTAAACATTTGTTAACTAGTTTAATTATTGGTAGCGCATTAAGTTCAGTGGTTGACGTGTCTTACAAGTGCCACCATTAATGAAACGCAAAACAAAAGGAAATGTATTAAATAAACACTTCACTTGACACAACGATTCCCGTGATTTAGTCGGTAACACACCTGTCTTCCAGCCCGGGGGTTACCTGTTGAAACTCTGTTTTTTAATTAAGGTTTCTTTAGCAAATTTTTGGTTGGCTGGAAAAGATTGTCACATGTCAACGAAAGTGTATTATACATGTTTCTCGAAATTAAAAAAATCTATTCAAAATCCAGAATGATTCCATTTGACGAATGGTTACGTTTGTACTTATTCTGTATTATGAGTCTAAGAACGTGTATCTGTTTTGTAATATGGAGAATAATGGTGAAAGTGGAACCGTCTGCGGTGAAACAAAATTGAATAAAATTTGGCGTAACAAATGTCGCAGTTAGCGTACAAGAAAGTTGCCAGCGTGTGGGCGCTCTGACGGACACGAGCGCGTGCGACTGATTTGGCTTCTGACTAACGTCCGATTATAATAGACGGCCATCGTCAAAGTTTAAGGTGAGATCAGGTAGGAAACAATCCAAGCCAAATATAAGCCAAAAATGCATAAAATCTATCCAGGTGATGGCAGCGATAAAAGAATATTGTATGTCATGTTGCTAGACATTTTACAACAGGTGACGTAGGAAATCAACAACCAGGGGCGGCTTCAGAACTTATTGCAATGTGGGCTAAATATAATTCAGCGCTAAAGTCAAAATAATTTCAATAACTGAAGTTTATCCAATGTTTTTTAAAATTGTGAATCAAATGCTTTTATTTTTCCATTTCCTCACATTACTATCACTCTAAAGCATTTTCCACTTTGGTGTTAGATTTTTCATACATTAAAAACCATTATTAGGAAAGAAAATATTAAAAAATCTTAAATGAACCCATAACCTATATATTCACCAATAGTTTAATTGTATCTTAACCGTATTTATATCATACTGATAACAGAATAATATAAATGCCATCTCGCTTTGAATTCTGTGACCAATATTTTGTTCCCGTTTTTCGATACAAGAAGAGCTTATACTCGTATGTTGTCCAGAATGTAGTTTTGTATTTCTTGGATGTTTATCATTAGGACTAAAATTTCAATAATTACGTCGTCCCAAGCGTGCATAATATGAAAACTAACAGTTAAGTGCATTTTTTACCCAAATATCTTGAGTGGTTTGTTTGGCGTCATTTTGAAGATGGAACAAAATAAGTTGTGTATTCGGTGAATTAGATTTTAACCATCTCAAAGAAAAAAACCTGCGACGCAAAAAAAAAATATATATACAGTGTATGATGATGTAGTAAGCGATCTTATCTGTCAAATGTCGATTTAAAAATCCGTGACGTTGATACGATCTCAAAGATGTTATTCACTCTGGAAAGACGATTACTACTGATGATGATCAAAGAACTGTTGAGATACTGTAGATACCGAAAAATGGTGCAATTTTGACGTAAAAATACGAAATTACTTTTCGAATAACCCAATAGAATGGAATGAGAAAAATAATGTCTCATTTTGGATATCTTTTTCTGAAAAGAGTCAAAATATACGTTCATAACTGTAAGAAACTATAGTCAATACTATAACATTATTGGATTGGGAGAAGGAGAGATGATTCAACTATTTTATCAGTTATCCTTTCCTCTCAATTTGTCAAACAATTGTTTTTATGTGAAAAAAAAACAATAAAAAAAAATAATAGTCAAATAATGTAAATATTGTAATTTTCGAAGCACTTTCTCTCAATTTTTTATAAAAATTATAAGTTATTGCATATAACATAATCTTTGACGCTCGTGTTAATGATATATAGGACACGATAAAACTTCCTTTAAGACTCAATTTTGATATAACTTATGAACGAAATGTAATAAATAAAAAAAATATGTTGGAAAAAGAGCTTATTATTTGGTGTAAGTATTTTTTACATTATTTAACTGTAGGGTTTGGGGAAGACAAAATTCGTAATAATTTCATCAAAAAACCAATTCACTCTGCTCGAGTAACTCTTTGGTTTGGCATTACGGCCGCAAAGGTCTACGGACCTTACTTATTCGAGTCAATGGGGACCAATATAAGGCAATGCTTCAATTTTTTTTAATGCCACAGCTAATGGAAGAAGGTGCTAACATCTGGTTCTAACAGGATGGCGCAACAGTTCACACAACAAGAGAAACAATGAACATTTTGACCATCTCGTTCACCAGATTTGATCGCACATGACTTCCTCCTGTGGGGTATCCTTAAGGAAAAAGTGTACAGAAAGCGAAATAAATAATAATAAGCCAGAAAATGTACAGTAGTTGAAAGCGAATATTCAAACGGAAATTGCTTTGATATCACAGGAAACACAAAGAAAGGCAATAGAAAACTCCATGAAAATATCCTAATTCTGCGTACAACATAATGGCTGACATTTTCCTGATATAATTTTTCGCACAGAATGTAAAAAATACCAAATAATACACTTTTATTTCCAACAACTTTTCTTTATATTATACATTTCGTTCATAAGATTTATTAAAAATAAGCCTTAACTTTTGCCGCACTCTGTACAATAAATGTGTAACTTTTTTCTACAATGGAAAAACGGATTTCTAAATATTGAGAAGTTCTCTTTTTCTTGCAGTAGATTCTTGATTTGTTTTTTCCTCTATTATTCCTGGGATATGGACAGCCAACTACCCCTCCATCTTCTTGGGAGTCTACCTGGTGGTCGGCTCACTATATGGTAATCACGAGAAACTATGTGGGCAATCCGTTCGATTTGTTCTACTAAAATCGATTGATTTTTCTTATGACATCAAGTTTCAAAAACATTGTGTTGCGTTACACTTTCATTGTATACAGTATAACCAAGCGGGTTATTTTGACATGTGACAATCAATCCCAATCAGCGACATTCACTTGCAACTAGAAAGGCGTATGTATACTCCTTCATATGTAGAAGTTCAAAGACATTATTCACAAAGAAGAAGAAAACGAAACATTAAAAATACATTTAATGATAACTAGAATAGAACCCTTTTTATAAAATATTTAAATAAGGTTCCAATAGGAATCGAACCGTTGTATGACATGCTTCTTGCCAAGTATGTCACGGAAATTGTGTATTCATGATAAAGAAATAATTTTGACAAAATTTAAATACTGAATCTAGTTCTTTAATCAACTATATAAACGTTAAGTATGTAATTGTCTCATTTCTAATTTTACGCTAAGAATATTCAGGTAGATCTAAAATAGACGCCGCCTCGCCGCCTCGCACCTAGGTGAAACTGGAGTAGAATGGCCCATCTCATCGTGTGGAAAACTTTTGTGGTCTGCAAACAATCGTATCTACAATGCATACATTGAAAGGAATAACGCATACGTAAAGAAAAAAAGCTGTCAGGTGTAACGAATAACAAATGTAGGGTAAGGTTATTTTTTATCTTTTATATTATACATTGAACAAAACTTTGTAGAATTGAACCCATGGCCTTGTTTGTACGACGCCTATTGCCAATCCAGGATTATCAGGCTAAATTTTTATAAAATGATTCCAGTCTGGTTTTCACTTAAGGTACCTATAACATATTTTTGGTCGGTTGGAATAGATTGTCATGTGACAATAAAGCCGACAGGTTGTACTGTAAACAACGAAAGTGGAATTGAATACAATGGAAAAGGATTAATAAACTTGATCATAGGATATATTATAGAATAGAAACAAAAATGTAAAATTAATAAAAAAAAATTTGTTCATCAAAATAACTAATAAATATTTATCACAATATTTAAAAAAATACGTTATGCAGCGGATCAGAACATGACTCACTTTGTCGAGCTTTGTTATATAATATTGTATTTAATTAATTTTCCACGCGGTACTCAAATACTAGTACTACAGCACAAAACAAGTATAAAGAGGTGTTAATGAAACTCAGTCACAAAACTATAAAAGATTCAGAATAATGTCAATAAAGTGTAAATTAATCCTTCGAAAAAAAAAATTTTTTCCAGGGTTTTAAAGTTTTCTCATATATTATACAATACGTTATTACGTATTTGCTCTACAGTTTGCCCACTGATTTTCTTATTTTGTATCCTACTTTGTTGTTTCTTTATTGTCCCGGTTGTATCCTACTTTGTTGTTTCTTTATTGTCCCGGTTGTATCCTACTTTGTTGTTTCTTTATTGTCCCGGTTGTATCCTACTTTGTTGTTTCTTTATTGTCCCGGTTGTTTCCTACTTTGTTGTTTCTTTATTGTCCCGGTTGTAACCTACTTTGTTGTTTCTTTATTGTCCCGGTTGAGGGTCTGAAATTGCCTATCTATGTATTAAAAATTATTGATACCACTTTTAATAAAATTGTGATATTGGCTTGATTATATTTATATTTGTTAGTTGTTTAGCCGAAATTTTATTTAATATAAAATCCTCTATAATATTTTCCTCCCAAAGTAGATTATTAGTAATAATAAAACCCACCAGGACTCCTAATAATGGCTAAGCACACCAATTCCTCTAGAAATCTGAAATGTAAAGTCGTGCTGTTTCTTCTTTCTTGGCAGATGATCATCAATATCACATAATATACCTATCGTTATTTGAAAACGCCATTTCTAGATTACATATTGAACAAATTACAAAGAAAACAATCTTTATGGCTTAGTTTGTTGAACGTTCAATTAAAAAAAAACAATTTCCAGTATTTCGCTTCCTCAGTCCTTTTTACGTATTTTTAAATGTTGCTTGAAATAGATTGCGTCATGGCAATATGCCTGCCAGGTTATGCCATACATATCGAAAGTGTAATATAAATGAAGGGTAGAACGCTATCGAGTCACTGTTTTTTTTTAAAGTTTAGTAGGTTTTTTTAATAACATATGTTCGACCGTGAATACCAAAAAAGTCAGTAAGAACAAATGTATAATATTTTTTAATTATTCTTTTATTCTGTTTCGCAGCATGAATGTTGATATCAGCTTCAACTGTTTTATATATAAAAAAAGTGCTATTTTATTGCTAACTGGTTTACAACGATTCCAGCAAAATCTGTTTTTAAATAATTCCATCAAATCAAGGAAAGTAAAAAATATCTCAATATCCTGTTAGTCATTTATCAGTTTATTCAGCTGTCGGAAAGATTTCAGGGAACGCAAACTCAATTTTCTACGAAGCTTTTGTTTAAATTAAACTCTAGTTTCGCGTTATTATACAGCGTGTGAATTTTGATAATTTAACTTTCGACGTTTGCATTGATCAAAGAGTTTTTTCAGTTGCTCATTACTCAGAACAAGTCATATTTTCAGTTGCTCATTACTCAGAACAAGTCATATTTTCAGTTGCTCATTACTCAGAACAAGTCATATTTTTAGTTGCTTATTACTCAGAACAAGTCATATTTTCAGTTTCTCATTACTCAGAACAATAACAAGTCATATTTCTCACAAAAACTAGAAAGATATGACGTCTTTAAAATGAGGTACACTTTGTTGAATTTGTAGAAATAGAGGTCTGTTATCTGCGCTGTACATTTACGTGAACAAGGTTTACCGAAAACTTAATATTATGTAAAACAACAGCGCTATACCAAAATTAGAATAAGTGATAATACATAATAGTGTGGTCTTCATTTTTTTATTACATATATTGACTTATGGAGTTGAATCTTGGACTTGACAGAAGAAGGATAAAAGTAAGGCTAAAGCTATGGAGGTTCAAGCAGTAAGAAAAAACTGTGGTGTCAATATATCAACGAAATAAATACAAGAAAGGAGCGTTAAGATGGTTTGGATATGTGAAGAGAATGAATGAAAAAATAATAACTAAGCTAGAATACGAATCAGAATTGCAAGATGTGCTTAGAATATGTAGGCTGAGGAAAACGTGGCTAGATTAAGTGGACCTGATTTTTAAAGAAGGTAAAGTGAGATGTGTGAATATTGTGCATGAAGAGCTGTATTTATGCACAGGAGACAAAACGTATGCGCCTTTATATGAAATTCATTACAAATATTGATATGAGATACGGTGACGTTGTATAAAGTGAGATTTAAATTTATTCAGTACAAATCAGGTTTTTATGAATTCATCAAAATGGAAAAAAAATACATTTTATGAAGAGAGTTTATTTATTACTGAAAATTTATTTCTTCTTACATGAGATAAAATAAGATTCAATAAAATGTAATCTTAAATATCCAATAATTTATCATTTATGAAACTTTTTTTGTTGTGACGTTTAATAAGCTAAAGTATTTTTGTAAAAACTAATTTGATGTAGAAGGAGATGAAGTTTGATCATGTTCAACTAAGTGCATTTTAAATGAATTGATTTAAATAATTCACTTTTTCCATGAAGATTTCAAATCGAGATGAGATAAAATAAAATTTAATAACATTTAGTACAACTGTTTGAAGTATTTTACATGTTTTGTTAAGATGGTATCAGAAATTTATATGATGTGAGATCATATGACGTTAAGATAAGATCAAGTTCACATTTTTGCAAAATTGAAGTCAAGATTGAGATACATAAGACGGCGTTTAGTAGAGTAGGTTAGACCGATGAAGTTTGCCTGCAGAATGCGACGTGAACTGCCATAAGAAGTGTGAGCAGCTGACGGCCAACCTGTGCGGCGTGAACCAGAAGCTGGTAGCAGAGGCTCTGGCGGCGGTGCGCCCCCGGCCGAGCCCCAGAGAGGACCTGCCCCACGCAGTCCCTGGAAACCTGCATAGTACGTCTCATTTTTCAAGGCCTACCAATTACGTAAACATTATGAAACTATCTATAATATATTGATGGCGTCCCCGGTTCGAAATTTGGGGATTCACATCCGGACTAGTTTTATTTTCGTACCTTTCATCTGAATTTATATTTTTTATAGCTTATAAGCTGTTTTATTTTTTATAGCTTATAAGCTGTTTTATTTTTTATAGCTTATAAGCTGTTTTATTTTTTATAGCTTATAAGCTGTTTTATTTTTTATAGCTTATAAGCTTTCATACCTTTCATCTGAATTTATATTTTTTATAGCTTATAAGGAGAACTTTCGTTTTGGAGCTTAGATCTACTATCTAATCCAAACTTTGGATTTGAGCTACCAAGTCTGCGTGTTTATTAAAACACTTTGTACACAAAAACGTCGCCCAATTTAGTCGACTGACAAATATTCCTCAATCACAAGGGATCGCCTATCATTAAATGGTAAAAATATACTTGCGCTTGAAATGGATAATAAATTATTCGAAATGTTCAAGTTAAAAATGTATTTGATGATATCAGCAAAGTACAGTCAAAACAAATAAAAAGAGGGAAAAATCAGAGACTTCTCAGATATTAGTCATGTTTCGTTTCCAAAAACAAAATATTTATGAATACTCCTACAAGAAGTACTATCAAAATACACTTTGGAAATTGTTTATTCAGTAATTGTTCAATTTAGATTATTTTTCATTTATTTTTGTGACAAAGAAGAAATAACGGACGAGCGTCCTATAAAGTAAATAACATTTGAAACAAATTATTGTCAATTTACTTTACAAGTATAAGACAATCCCATTAGCATTGTATGCGTATACAAATTAAATCATGCGTATACAAATTAAATCATCGAGTATTTCTACAAATACTTTTGCAGGCTGGTACGCAATTCGTTTATATCTATTTAATGGGTTCAAATATTTTATTAAGTTCTACAATTGTAATTTTTATATTTTCTCGTAGATTCCATTTTAACATTGATATTTTTTCAATGACCATCATGTATATAGTGACTTTACCTTTTATTTAAAAAGAAGCCTATATTTTTAATTTACTTAGCTGTTACCTGATTTTATTGAGCTAATTTAAATTCAAACCTAATACCTTAAGAAATTTTTGGTAAAAAACTTTTTATTTTGACTTCAATGATTGTCGAGTTAGATTGCTAAAACAATTAGCAAAAATCAGTTTGCCCATAGTTTTGAGGCTTACTCGTATTAATGAATTAGTTATTCATAATACTGTATATATTATATTAATGTATATGTATTAATATTATATTTTCATTGAACTTGAAGCTAGAAATGTAATATTTCAAGTCACTTAGTGACCATTAATAATGTTTTTTTTTATAATAACAAAATTTTATAAAAATAACCATAATAATACAATAAAATTTATATTTAAATACAAGATCTCCGTTCTAATCGTAAATTTATCTTTAGAAATCTGCCGGATGCAAACATTTTAACTCCTATATAACAGAAGTCTCAAAATAATTATGCAATTTTTGTCGCATAAAAACTTTTCACACAAATTGAATAAAATATTTAGCTTCAAACAAATTGACAACAAATCGGACATCAATCAAAGTATCTAAACTAAGACGATATGTTGAAAAACATGAACACAATTAGAACATATAAAAAGTGCACCCCACCCTTTCATACTCATTATAACTTACAGTCAAAAGTGCACCCCACCCTTTCATACTCATTATAAATTACAGTCAAAAGTGCACCCCACCCTTTCATACTCATTATTACTTACTGTTAAAATATGTTTTTTACTGCTATTTATTATATTTGCTGGAATAAAATTAAACAAAATTAAATATTTAAATGTGATTGTTTACTTTAGTAAAAACGTTTTGTTTTGTATAAATTTGATTATTTTGTTACATTTATTCAAATTATAGCATGACTTAATCTATTTAAAGGGATGAAGACGAGATAGATTTTCATTAGAAAATTAAGTAAAATTATAACTCTCTCCTCCATTAAAATGTACTCTCGAAGAATAATAATATTTTAAGATTCCTATAAAAATGTTATTTATAACTATAATGGTAAATATTTACATTCTCGTAAATAAACATTTCACGAAAGCTTGAAATTAACCATGTTGAAACGTTGTGTTGAAAACTTTACACGAAAATAAAAAAGAAATTGAAATGTTTGACTTAGTCGTTCTTACGAGTATGTATTCACTACAATTATTTTGTTTTTTATGAGTTTCGAAGAAAAAGTAAGAATGTTTACACACAACTAAATTAATTTGAATAAAACAAAAAAAAATCAAATTAATAAGAAGAAAAAAGATCATTGTTGTTATACTAACATTCAAATTCAGAAAATTAAACGAAAACAATACAAACTCCTTATATTTTCAAATCCTGAAGAAATAGGAGTACGTTATACTAAACACAAATTGAAAAAAAAAATCACCCAAAATTAATAACATCAATATTTTGTATTCAATAAATAAATTACGAAAACCTATTTGATTTTAAAATAAAATATCATTTTTGATAAAAACGGAATTGAAAAAAAATTGTATTGCTTAAAAAACTCTTATTTATTAAGTTTAAACCATAATGGTTGTTTGTTAATCTAGTTATCTTATATTAAATTTTTGATAAATCTAACTCGATAACGCTAAGAACTTGTTTAGCGAAAATGCAAATGAGTTGATGATCTTTCTCTGCTGAAATGTTTATTCTAAAACGATCTTGATTCAGAGACCGAGTTCACCTTTGATATTTACTCGGATCTGAAAACATTGCCAGTGTAAGTCAACGCTTTAGTTCCTATATTTCTATTCAAGTCGCACATCTATTTGTGTCTGTTTTCACCGAAACATCACGAACAATGCTAAACAAGTTAAACTTTTCTCGGAAACATCCAAAACTATGATATACGAATATTTACGTAACACCGTTCGACATTTTCGTGTTTTTCTCTCATATCAATATTTGCCCAGCAATGTACAAAACAACTATGTAATCAATAAGGTGAGAATCGCAAAAATAATAATAAGATTAGAAGTAAAATAAAATATAAATTTAAAAAATCTTTTTACATGTACTTTACTCAAATAAAATAATATTAATTTTTTTGCAAAGCTCTTTGTATTACTCGAATAATACCAGAAAATTCAAACAATTTATAACAGAAACACCATTTTTTGCGGTTTATAACAATAAAAATTAAAACAATAGAAAAATATCATCGATAAACGTAAAAAAGGGAAAAGTGTTCAGCTGCATAGTCGTGCGATTAATGCACTGAATCGCTGCGCTTCTTCCGCCGGATAAAAAGAAACATTTTTGGATTTTTTTCAGCGGATAAAATATATTTAGGATTTCTGTTATATTTTTTCTTATAAAAAATAACGACATTTAAATACAACTAAAGTTTCATCAAAAGAGAATAAACAATGTCGAAATGACGTGAAAAATAAAATACAGCTCAAGTTTCATCAAAAGAGAATAAACAATGTCGAAATAACGTGAAAAATAAAATACAGCTCAAGTATATTTTTCGATTTTCTACATTTCCTTAACCAAGATACGGCAAATATATTCTTTGAATCTGAATTGCATCTCCTTCCTGGAATTTCTATATCTGTCGTGTATAGACCCAATTTCTATATCTGTCGTGTATAGACCCAATTTCTATATCTGTCGTGTATAGACCCAATTTCGAGACGACTCGGCGCATTCAACAGGTGACTGAACCTTGCAGTTGATGTCGCTGAAAATATTTCGAATGATTGTTCTAAGAGGCAGCTTGAAATACTCGAAGGTCTTTTAATCCATACAGATAGTTATTTTTTATTTTCATTCTAAATTAGTTATTTTATTAATTAGGCGCGTAGTCTTCTCTAGTACTGTTGAGTATATTGTGACACTGAAAAAAATGATGAGGATATTCACTATTTCATATCCTTGACATTATTTAGTAAATTATTTTAAGAAGAAAAAAACGAATAATAATGTTTTTCAAGGGTGTGTAAAACGCAAATGGCCTGAACTTGGATACAGACCAATTTTTACACGTTAGCAGTTGGGTTTGATTGTGTAAAATTCCTAGACAATTATATTAACGTTAAAAATATATCTCTTTTTATATCACTTTTGATGCTTATGCGGATCAAGTTATTATTTTATTTATTATTATATATAATTAATTTTATCAAGTTTAAAACGTATCAACTTTAAAATATAATTTACAATGAAAAATAAGTTTTTAATTTTACAAAATTTTATTAAAATATATATATTTTTTAATTATGCACTTTATAAATAAAATTTTAGTTTAAAAACATTGTGAGAGATGTACTGTGCGTTTCATTATTCTCGGTGAACGGCTGACAGTCATAAAATTGTTTGATGTTGGTTGATAGGCGTATATAGTTTTTTCCGAAAATGTTTTTTTTAGCTGAACATATTATTTCAACCATTTATTTTAGTTAGTAATATAAATAACGTCAATAAAAAAAGATATTAGAAAAAATTTAAATCAGAAAATATATTACAATTTTTTTGAGAAAAATAAATCTCAGTTAAATAATTGCATCTAAAAATGGACGTGAATAATATTACAACAAATATTACTTTTCTTAAAACTTTATTTTGAATCAAATTTGCACCGAATATTTTCTCAATAATCTCAACCTTCGTTCAAAAAAAATATTTGAAAGAAATCGCATGTTTATGTTCAAAATTGTTATAAATTCCTGAAAATTTATTGACACCATAAATTTATATTATTAAAGTAGCAAAAACTTCCAGTTAATAAACGAATATATGTTTTAACTGCAAAATAAAAATAAACATTTAATGAAAAAAGGTTTCTTTATTTGTATAATAGGTGTATTACCCAAAAAATGCTTTTTTTTATCACTCAAATCGATTAAGTAAGTAATAGTTACAAAAATGTGAATCACACACAACGATATATACACAATGTTATGTTATGTATATAAACGTTCTGAAAAACTACATGTAAATTAGCAATGGTATAGGCAGTATGTACATAGTCTGTATATAAAATGGATGATGTATGTGGGAACAGGGGGCGCCGACAAACGCGAGGCCGCCCTGGCAGCTGCTGCCGGCCCCGGCACGAGCGATGCCCTCAGTTACGAAGCCATTCTCGGTAAGAAATTAACTACCTTTTCTTGCCTTCTTTCCATTTTTATAGAGTGCCTTTTACTTCCTCCTTTTCACCTTTGTTAAATGCTTCTTCTTCTTTAGTTACTAACAATTATAAAGAGATTCACATGTATATTCATTACCGCAATGATAATAAGAGATATCGGATTTTCTTGGACAAAAAAATATAATTTATGTCGAAAATTAATAAGACTGAAATCACACCTGATTTAAGTTGGGCTGATTTTTTATCAATGAGGCTGCGTTATACTATTGTATGACACTTTCGTTATACTCGTATACAGTGCAACCCTGTGGACTTATTGTTATGTCGAAATCTATTCTGACAAATTAAAAATATTTAAAAGAATCCTTTGTTGAAAACATGACCGGAACCCTTTCTAAAACAATCTGGGTTCCAACGCGAATCGAACTTTTAACTCCTGGAATGGAAGACAGGTGTCTTACTAACTTAGCCACGGAGGTCGTCGTTTAATTATACACTGGAAAGTCTATCTTACTTTATACCTAAATTCAAGTTATTATTCCTACCATAATTTGAAGAGTTGCAGAATGGACGGCACTACATAATTGGCCTTTTCAATATAAACTATTATAGTACTCGTATAATGATTGTGCATTCGGATTAGAATATATCTTTTAAGATGGTGATACTTAAAATTGTTTTTAAGCTCATTTCCTGTTTCTTTCTTATTTATAGTTATACAATTAAGAAATAAACGGAATTTATTTACCAGTTGTAATCAGGAGTCAAGTGTATAATATACTAGTAAATTAAAGATTTAAAATACTATAGATTTTGAACAAACATTTCTTAAGTTTAATTTGGAAAAATCCACTATAAATATTACTACATTACATGTGATTCGCTCTTATAATAATTTATCCTTAAAAAATCAATATTATAAGTTTTGTTTGGTGATGATTTCAATTCTGAATTTGCATGTGTTTAGTGGTTGGCATGTTAATAGGAATTTATCGTGTCTGTTCTCATTTTGATTTTAGATTTTTCAGGATCGCAGTTCTGTTTTCTTTTACGTCTTAAATGTCTTTCATGTAGACGATAAATGTTATCGGAATGAGGGTGAAACACTTTCCCGTTAAAAGTATTGCAATTAAAGCCATTTGTGTTAACAACTTCAATCTACAAACATACAATCCAAACATTAGTACTAAGGCATACTATGAACGTCATTTCCACTTAAGCAACATACTTCAAATGTGTATGGTTTTGAGTTGATTAAACTTAATTGTATTTCTATGTTGTATTGAAAATAAAATTCATTTCATAGATTTGTGTTTTGTTTATATATTTAAATATTTCTTCGAAAAAATCGCATTATACTCTTTACTTTCATTCTATTGCAATGCACCTCGATATAAAAATACTTAACTTATTATATCTTAATCGAGAAGGAGTGATTAGATGCAAGGTGTATATATAAATGCATAGATGGAGTTTCTTGAACGGAAGTTGTATTGAATGAGTTTGTGAGGCTATGCAGTACTCACAACTCATGTTAACTTGTCTAAATATCGGGATAACATGTTCTGGATAAGACTTGATTGATGCGAATGAATATCTGTTGCTAACTACTGGAAATGAATTAATTATATTGATGATTTGAGAATGTACAAAAAAAAATTGAAAAACAAAAATTAAAATTCAAGATGTTATCAGCTGTTATATCTTGTCGTAAAAAAGGGGGGTAAGCTGGTCGACATGATTGGAACCCTTTCGTAAATTTGAAACAAAAATCATACACAGTTTCTCAATAAGAAATAATGTCAGTAGTTTCGAGAAAAACGCGTTTCATTTTTTGAGATTATTGTCCGAGTCATTCCGGTGTGGCGTAATTGCTGCTTATAGCTATAACTTCGTATATATTGAGAATTTTAAAACTTCCTTTTTAGAACATATTCTTAAAAGTCTAAACTTTAAGAATATGCAAAAAAATATTTTATTCAAATTTCTAGAGTAGAATACCCCCTTAAGGCCCCGCCCCATTAACATCTGTTTGATTGGAAGATATTTTCACATGGCAATAAACCCTCCAGGTTAAGCTGTATACAACGAAACTATAATACAATATAATTTTACGTTTAATTATCGTATAGTTTGAGTATAATTTGATAATTATGTATAACATCATAATTATATATAATTATATATAATTATATTAACATCTATATAATTATACATAATTATATATAATTATATTAACATCTCTCATCCTGCAGGCTGCCAAGGCCCATCCTGAGTTGTACGGCTGATGATGATACAACGTTTTATAACATAGACTAGTTTTTTTACCGTCTTATATATTGTTTTACGCTTCCGTTGTATACAGTACAACCTGACGGGCGTATTACCGTACGGCAATCTCTTCCAACCAACCAGAAATATGTTAAAGAGGGCTGTTTTGAAAACCAGACTTATACTCTTTTCGAAAAAAAAAGGTTTTATGTGGGAATCAAATCCACAATCTTAGGGCTGAAAGATAGGTGTAACAAATAAGGGCATAGAGGCGGTTGAGTTACACCAATATAATTATAATAATTATAACTGATATTGATATGTTATGTTTGGTGGTACGTTATGAATTATACAACAACATCCGTTAATCTGACTTTTTAATTTATTGTTTTTTTCCTACGACTGAAATTTGTATAATGTCAACATTATTCATCTGATGCAGGATGTTTTTAAATCTTATGGTTTCCTTAATATGCACAACAGTAATAAATCACATATTCTCACGTAAATAATTTTCGAGTTGTTTTCGATATAAGCAAATGGTGATTGAAACACCATTCTGAAAGAATATTTTCGGAGTGAAACGAGCGGCAGCACTTAAATTGTACAAATTTAGCTTCTCGCAGAATAATAAATGTAGTGTCTAAATGATTGGCAAGCATTTTGCTAGGTGTATTCATAGAATCTACTTAATAAAGTTAACACGGCGAATCACACGCGGTATTATACACGCTCATCAAATCAAAATGTCAATGTGGGTGTTTGCAATATTTTCTTACACAATTCGCAAGAAAATTCAAAATGTAAAAATGCTACAAGTACGATAATTATAAATCACAGAAGTGATGCGTGATTTTGTTGTTTCTATTGTAAAAAACAAATAATATTCAGCGGTTTTTTTTAATCCAGGTACTTTATATGTTATCTGTGCAGTAAGTTTACATGTAATGGACGAATTCAGAGGGGCATTGACTGGAGGGTAGAGCGATAGGGAACAAGATAAACGGGGCACTTATTGTTATGAATGTATGTATATATATATATATATATATATATATATATATATATATATATATATATATATATATATATATATATATATATATATATATATATATATATATATATATATATATATATATATATATATATATATATATATATATATATATATATATATATATATATATATATATATATATATATATATATATATATATATATATATATATATATATATATATATATATATATATATATATATATATATATATATATATATATATATATATATATATATATATATATATATATATATATATATATATATATATATATATATATATATATATATATATATATATATATATATATATATATATATATATATATATATATATATGTTTATTTTAGGTTTTCAGTTACTTCGCGAACTGTAAATATTGGATTCTGACATCAGATCTGCCTGGAGATCCCTCAGCCGCTTCCTTACAGCATTTTTTATTTTTTGGCCTGGATGACTCTTTAGTAACATTGTTCTCTGTTTTGGATATACAGGAGACGGTATCTATTTTAATTGGTATTTTGTGGGCTTATGACCACCTTTGAAGACTGAGTTAAGTGCTCACTTTATGCCTAGGCAACATTCCTCATTATACCATAGATTCATCTCTATACATCATTTAAATGTTTTTATTCTTAGTGCAGACAAGATGGTTTTTAGTCTTTATGCCATTTGTTGACGAACAATGGTAAGATTTTTTTAACAGATGTTGAGGAAACCTCTTTATTCTGTCAATACCTCATCATTGTATATAT